>JAUEPT010000028.1:0-490190 GCA_030435635.1 Armillaria borealis | reverse complement strand
TATTATCATCCTTGAATGTCTACCTTTAACGAGCGGATACACGCCGGCGTCCGAGTCTGCGATGACTCGCACCACACGCCTTGACGCCTCGAACGGAGATGAACGTTTGCTAGAAGATAGTGTAGGTTATTTTTACAAATGATATCTCAAAAAGTGGATACTGACGCGGGTATACTGGCATCGCAAGAGAACTCGTCCTGATATCACAGATATACTACGTCAAGGTTGGGACACGGACAAAGACTACAGCATACAATATCCATTGACCGGTAAGATTCCCCGTGAAAACGCGCACGAGCGGTATCGGGATCTTCAAACACTCGTATTTTCCGCCGTGAGTCCCGAATGATCTGACACCAAGAAATGTTCGTGGAGAAGGACCTTGAAAAACCTACACGGCATCTCCAGCTGTACTGCGGATGCGTTACGTTTCTTTTGAGAAGCACAGACGACTAATGAAACCTAATTCCTTCCCCTTCCAGTACTCGGATGGATACAAGGCGGCCAAGACAACGAGTACCATCAGCAACACATTCCTAACCGGATACGTGGTGCACCTGACAGTCGAGCAACGCGCCTTACTGAAATGAGGCAGCGAGTGGGATTGCAGTATATTGCCAGAGAGTCGTACATGGTCGTAGGAGAGTAAGAAAGGATCCTGGGAAAATTACATACACCGGGGGCAATCAATCGTATATGCGGCGCTGCGCTTCCCGATTTGTCTCTCGACGACGACGTCGAATTACCACCAATGTTCAACGGCACCGAGCCGGGGGCCGCCGCCAGGAAGCCCTCCTACAAGTAAGAAACATTACCGTATGATGCATACAAGAAATTCACAGCGATATTCCAGTAAAGTACGAGGGGCCCTGGTTCACCACGCAGCTCTTGCTTTCAGGCTCGATAGGATTCTGGGCATTTCTCATTTCTCGTATTGTCGGACTCGGTGGCCTCTATATTTCGCCCCAAGAACGAACTGAAAGGTGCTGGTTGCTGTCTCGTTCTGTGGTAGTCAGGACTCACGGTCGTGCGCCAGGTTTCTCTCCTCACGAAGCGCACACCCATCCGGCATTTTTTGGATGGATCCTTCCTACCATACGGACGTCGGAGTTCACAGTGTTGCAGATAGTCGGTCTGGATGCCGCTGTGGTGCGTGGTCATCTAGTGTTTTGTGTTCATCCCTGTCATGATATCTTTCACTAAAAGCTCCTCAACTTCTACAAGATGTCCTTCTATCTCTTCTCCATATGCTCCTTATTTGCAATCGGCATTCTTATGCCGATCAACTGGAAGGTGTGCTTCGTATGTACCTGACCGTGTTCCAGCTAACTGTGTGTAGCATAACAAAGACTTGGGAGATTCTGAGACTGGCCTGATGAAGGCGAGAATTGGCCAGACGATGGCCATAACGACGATTGGACTTCACTCTTACGCACCTCGTTTGCCACGACATTCAATGGCACCCTTCCTACCCCACCAGGAAGCGATTGGCTCGACCTCCTGACCGATGCAAGCACTTATCTCTCGATACACCTCATCTTCACCTACCTCTTCACGTTTCTTGCGCTTCACCTGACATACAGGAATTATCGCCGCTTCATACGATCGCGACAACTCTTTTCGTTGGAGCTGGTACATTCCATACCTGCACGAACCATCATGATCACCGAACCTGCCATCACATCTCCAGGGAGAGCGCGCCCTGGCAGAATACTTCGAAAATAGGTCCTTGGCGGTCGAAAGCGTAACAGTCTGTCCGCGAGGTTGGTGCTCTCAAGAAGCTTTTGGATCAGCGAACTGCCGCGCTCCTGGCTCTGGAGAGAGCATGGGCGGCTTATGTTGGAAATCCCAGCTCTGTTGAAGCTTATGATCCGGAAGAAACCGGTGATGCCTCTGGTTGATGTTGATGTCGAAGCACCTCAAGTACCTCCAACACGACTTGTCGTTCCTCACCGAAAACGTCCGACGCTTCGTCTAGGCTGGTTCAAACCCAAGGTAGACGCGTTGGAATACCTAGAGACACGTTTTAAGGAGCTTGACGAACAAGTGAAGAAGAAACGGCGAACTGGCAGGTTCAAAGCCACCCAAGCGGCCTTTGTGACATTCGAGAAAATGTCTAGTGCAGTGAGTGCATTTTCAAACTTCCGGCGGCGAATATCCGATCCGCAGGCTCTCCGTTTCGATCATTGTTCGCGTGAAGATCTGCAAGCAGTCCATCACCCGACGGCTTGAAGATATGCACACTGACATCTGAAACGGATCGCCAACGGATCAGGTTTTCGCCGCGTAATTGTATTTTCTCGCAAGGATGTTAATGTCATTTCAAGCAAGTAGCCCTGCAAGTCGTCCATGCAAATAACCCATGGCAGTGTACGACATATGCAGCTCCTGAGCCGCGCGACATTGTCTGGTCCAACATGACGCCATCTCAAGCACATATACGGACGAGGGACGCCCTTGTGTTAGGCGCCTTAGCCCTATTGTTCTTCTTCTGGTTCTTCCCCATCACAGCACTTGCTAGTCTTCTCAGTTACGATGAAATCAAGAGGACTTTACCTTGGTTAGGCAGACTCATTGACAGCAATGCTAAGGTTCAGGCTGTGGTACAGAACTCCCTGCCATCTGTGGCTATGATCACTCTGAATGCGTTGCTACCTTTCTTACTGGAAGGTATGTCGTTATTCTGTGGACCGTGTTGGCCGTAACTTATCTTCATTAGGGTTGACTTACCTACAGGGTTATCGTGCCCGAAGTTGGATCGAATACTCACTTTTGAAAAAGTAGTACTACCTGTTCTTTCATACCATACAACATCTGACGGAAATTACCTGCAGATACTTCCTCTTTCTGCTGATCAACGTGGTGTTTATCTTCCTCCTCGCGACGACGTATTGGCAACTCGTTCGAGATCTAGCCAATTACCCGGCGAAGATTCCAGAGAAGTTGGCAAAAGCTCTACAGTCGGGTAAAGCTCGGAATTTTTTCCTCTCTTATGTTATTCTACAAGGTCGGTTGGTTCTTTCTTTAGTCGGTCATCGTCCTGACATCCTCAAGGCCTGGGTATAATGCCGCTGCAGCTCCTGAATCTCGGTATAATTGTTCCCCGATCTATTTTACGACTATTCGTTACGCGAACTCCGCGTGGTGAGTGTTTCTGGTATGTCTATCCTCATGCCTCTAACAATCCCGCAGATTTCGCGGAGCTAAATGCACCTCCTATGATAAACTACGGCGTAGTCTATCCCCAGGCTATACTCATCTTCACTATCACGATTCTCTACAGTGTTGTACAGCCACTCATCGTCATTTTCGGATCTGTGTACTTTGGCGTTGGCTATGTTGTTTACAAGTACAAACTTTTGTTTGGTATGTTTCTAACTATGTCGATCGTTGGCCCCACTGACTTCGTATATGTAGTGTTCTACAAACCTTACGAGTCCCAAGGGCAGGCTTGGCCGTTGACCTTCATACGTCTGATATGGGGCGTTGTGATATTCCTGGTATTCATGACTGGCTTCTTCATCCTCTCCAAGTCATTTATTATGGCGTCCCTTCTCATGCCGCTGCTAGCGGGAACGGTTGTATGGTCTTGGTGGGTTGATAAATCGCTGAAGCCGCTGAGCGATTTTGTAAGTTTGAGCTCCGTGTACGAGGTTGAAAGGGGGGAGGAGACGGCGGATGTGGTAAGGTTAAGAGCAGGTCATCCGGTTACATGGTCGCAGAGGTTTGTCCATTGCTTGGTCTTTCTGCATGACGCTCATTACGTCGTATCGTTTTAGCAACCTGAACCGGAGGAGGTATGCCCAGAATGACGATACCTTGTATGTTGCGCCTGAGGACGAGCGAACGGATTATGTATGTCATTGCTGTACACTTCGATTGGACCCCGTATTGACCATCTCAAAAAGTCACAACCGCCAATGGCTAACTGGTACAGCGGTGTCCTAAAGTAAGTCGCTTTCTGGACTATCTTTGCTTTCTCCTGAACAACGCTTTGTAGCACTGGCAAGCGACGTTACGGGCACCCGGCACTCAATGGTGTCCTCCCCGAACCCTGGCTACCTCTCAAGAAGGGTCAAACACTCGTCAACGGCGATCGGAACATCAGCCATCGACAAAGCCGAGATTCAAACCAAGTAGTGGTTCTGACGTTGCGCAAAAAGTCAAGCAAAGTACGGCGCACAAAAGCATCCAACCCTCCAGCGGAAGAGCCTTACGCCGACAGCGTCCCAGGTCCGTCAGGATCGAGTAATCCTTGGGAAGACTCACAGGCGCCCCCTGCGCGACGCGCGCAGACGGAGCCGGTACCACTGTCCCATCGGTTGAGCTACGATCAGGCGTCGGGAGTAATCATGTTGCCAGATGACGACCATTGGATGGGAGATGAGATCGATAGCGATGAGGAGGATTATGGGGCCGTCACTGGGGATAGTACACCCACTGAGACGGTGGCAAGGAGCCAGCCGATACCGATGAGTCCGGGACGCTCAAGGTACGGGACGTACTTCCACCATCCAGAACGGAGGAGGCAGCCAATACCTGGTGCTTTCCCGAGGTCGTAGGCGGTAACTTATTTCAAAATTGTACGCATGGATGGAAGGGTCGGACTGCTTTGGTACTTATTATTTTTATACCCTCGTCATACACATACTACGACGTATAATTTCATACATGGAACGGATTCTAAGAAGGGGAGAAAGAGTCTATGTGTTGATATAGTGGATTGGGGGCAAAGTGAGTTCGATTTCTCAAGTCACGCATCACGATCAAGTACTTCGAAGAGGCTCTGTGAATATTCTGGTCCTCGGCACGTATATACGAAGCTTATGGTACAATTCACGAGAAGGATCTATACGCGTCGATTACTCCAAGTACAAACAAAGGGGGATCATGACAATGTCATATATGCGCAAGGGTATGACAGACATCTACTGGCTGAGGATAGTACGTACAAAGGATTCATAGTTTACATTTCCGTCCCTGTTCGTCTGTAAGTCAAGGTAACGGATAGAATTTGACAAGGAAAATACGTACGCTCCGATCTGCACACCCTTCAACAGCTCATCCACTTCTTCATCTGTCATTTTCTCTCCCAACTGCGTGAGGACATACCGCAGCTCACCCGCGCCGATGAAGCCATTGTGCTCCTTATCAAAGACCTGGAAACCGCGAATGAATTCCTCTGCAGGATCATCCTAGTCAGCTGTGGCACATCCTGCCCAAAAATCCGCAACTCACCTGGTGTACCAGCTGGCTTGAAGCCGTCAGGACGGTTCAGGATAGTCAGAAATGTCTTATAGTCAACTGTTGATAAATGCTGGTCAGCGAAACCGAATAGCGGACAGGAGGGTTGCCGCACCATCTCGAGGCGCTGATGCTACGATCTCGGCAACCTCAGCCTGGGTAGGATTCTGGCCCAGTGCCCTGAGAAGGTCTCCAAGGGTCTCCCTTGGTACGGCGCCCTTGCCTCGCTTGTCAAATAGCGCGAATGCCTCCTTGTACTCTGAAGAACGTCAGCCTGAGTAACAGAAACGAGATGATTTGCTGTACCTGCGTTGTCACTCTGAAAAGTAAAGATGCATTAGCTACGGGCGAGGAAACAAGGATAAAGGCCGTACCATGATGTGTTCGTCAATAGGAAAGGGTGGATGTGGTCGGTTGGAAACCGTAGAATGCTTTGTTTGGAACCGAGGCTACAAGAGGCGATCAACGATCGGGACACGGGCCGACGTACCGGACGCGCGTCATTCTTTCTTGCCTTCGTACCATCATGGTGATTATCGTCGCATCGTATCCGTGAACCAAGCGTTTCTCATTTCTCTTCAGGACGTGGACCCTCTACAAGACACTGTTCCTTCTCGCTACGCCATCGAATCCGATGAAGAAGATGAATTTAATCCTCTGCAACCTCGTCCGTCGCAGGACGTCTCAGAACCCGTGAACGTCAAGATAGTTGGCAGCATACCGACTGCCGGAAAGCTCATCGTTGCATCTGGAGATGCGGGGAGGATCTGGGCACGTGGAGCTAATCTGGGAGAGCAGACAGGCGCCGTTTATGTGAACCAGATCTCAGTGCGTTCGCCTTTTATTTCGGTCGCGTCTGAAAATCACGATATTTAGGTGGGCCTGTGCTTCAATCCAAAATGGACAAGTGCTACCATAATCATATCCGAAGTCACGACTAGGCTGCCGATATGGGCGATGAACGAGTACGGCAAGCAAATTCTAGAAACGCTCAAGCCTTCAAAGTAGGATTCAACTATTGCCTTACTTTACCCAGGCTAACCGATTGTCAGGGTCTCCTTGCTGGACATATATCCTGTGCCTTCATATATAACTTCTGAGCCGCTGACTTTCCAAAATGCGCCCATTCGGTACCTCTCCACTACCAACGTAGATCCTGTTATTGCACGTACACGTTTTTACTAGTCATGCATTTACTCATTGGAATATACAGGCTGAGCACGCAGCGAAGTTCTCTCCACCCAATCTCATCTCATCTACCTCAGCTGTCTTTATGGCAAACTTGTCAATCTCCAAAGTCCAGGGTCTCCTCCTCATCCTGCCCTACCCACGGATACCTCCTCCAGCACCGAGAAAGCTCTCTCCGTCAAATATCGAACAGCTTTCAGATGACTTTATGCCCTGGAACGAGGACGCCATGACTACAGTGCAGACCTTGCTATTTAAAGCTATCGACGAGAAAGCCCCGGACGCATGGGTAAACCAGTCTACAAAAGGAACCTCCGTTCACGCCCCCAAAAGGCAGAAAGGCGACATCGGCGAAGGGGGGATGTACATCTAACCGTGTCCAATATCGCTGTACCAGGGTTTGTACAAATGGCCAGTGTTCTTGTTGATCAGCTGTTCAGCGGAAAGTCAAATATTGCAATAGCAAGCTCCGAATGACGGGAAGTATCACAGCACAACAGCCAGTCTTGACAGCGTTTACTCACACAGGATCTTTGGACATCACCACAAGGCACAATACCATTTAAATCTCGAAGCAGGCTGCTAAGAACCCTGAATAGTGGGTTTCTTACACAGGAATAAGTAGGCGCTGGGGTCAGCTGGAACTGACGAATGTGCACGTAATACTCCTCCATCAAGGTCAAGAAGTGGAAGCAAGATCATCTTGAATCGGGCGCCGTGGCAGTGGTAACGTGGACTCGGAGGCAGAGTCACTTACCTGCTTCAGTTCGCCAGTTTTGGATCACCCGCCTAGAAATTGCCTAGCTCTTGAAACCTCATTCATTTCCTTGTTGATTTCATGTTCCGGTAAGTCGACCATAATGCTGATCCCCGGTTTTGTCATCTCATTCAAAACTGACGTTAAGGCTTCTTCATCAAGGCAAATCCCGATGATGATGTGGGGGAGTGAGCCACCCGTCGTAGCCGACCTGTCTCCAACAGAAGCCAGCTGGTACAGCTGGTACAGCCCTTTGCCCTAGTGCGAATCATATTCCTAGTATGTGTTCGTTCAGATGGAGAGATTTCGCACGATCGCGGAGAACTTGGTTTTAGTCGATAAAAACGGCTATCTTTCCCAAAGGCGTTCTTATATGCAAAGATCGAAGCCAATTCTAAACCTGTTTGTCGAATTTCACATTCGGGTTCATGTACATTTTGTGCGAGCGCGTGAGACGTGTGGTCAACGTGTGGTGAGCTCTCGCCGCTGAACAATTTTTGAGTTATTCTTAAGTTCCGTACTAGTGCAGTGCCGTACAACCGCGCAATGTCCGGTCCAGGTGATGTTGGACACACAAATGACTATTCCTTATCGCCGTTCATCTCTTCCTCGTATCTGTTATATGCACTCGAGTCAGGAGAAGGACATCGTGTCATGATTGCCTGGTCAGAACAACGATAATCATACTTCCTTGAGAAGATAATCTCTCTTCAACTTCTGCGACAATCACTCCCTTTCAGTTAAAAATGGATCGCGATGATCAACGATCTTCGTCTTTTTTAAACTACCCGAGCCCGGTCATAGCACACCACGGTGCTATTCATTCTGCCACATATGCTCTTGCTGTGTTCGTGGAGTTATTGACCATCAACTGTAACTGACGTCGCGCTAAAGGATTTCACAGCCAGGCGTTACAGCTTATGTCCAAGTATGGGTGAGTTTAGCGCGCTTCCATCTTGCATAAATACAGCATCTAAGGACCTTGGCCATTTAGGTTTCCACCGCTCAGTAAACGCCCCGTGATAATCACCTTCTCTATCTATACCGTTTACACCCTCTATCTTTCTTAACATATCATTATGCTTCCCTCACAAGCGCGAGCATACACGAAGACCCGTCGTGATGCTCGAACTGTTCCGCAACGGGACAACCGTGTCCACGACGCAGTTCCGTCTCAGCGCCGGAATCCACAACCAGGCGTCCCAGTTGAGGTGCCTCTTGTCGATCAGTCGCGGCATCCTTATTCTGCCTACACACAATCCAAGCACAATTCTATCGGCCCACCCCCCTCCTACCGCTCAAACCCATCTGTAACAACCTTTCAAACTCCTCGTCACAAATCCCATACCGCCTATCCGACTCCACCAGATAGCCCCGAGTACACGAATCATTTGAATGTAGATGAAGCCGGGAACGAGCGTTCAGCCTCTCATATGTTTGATGATGTTGACGGTTGGCCGCCCCAGCGTATGGAGTCCACCCGTTCTGCCCAAACAGTTTCCACCATACGTCTCGAGAATCTTGCTATTCTCCAACCCCCTGCCAGCCCCAATTCTCCCCACCGTCGTCCCCTCGTGTACGACGAAGCTGCGTATCCATCCTCCACATCCTCCCCGGTTTCCCGGAGTCGAACTCCCGGTGCCGGTCTAGCTAGAACCCTCGCCACTGAAAGTGCCACGACACTTCCACGCTATGCTTCAATGGTTCTACCTAACGGTGACCTTGCCGCACACGAATACAGTGATGACGATGTTTCCGCTGATCTCGATGCCGTTCGAAACACCGTGGCAGACTTGTGGAAGCGGACAATTGTATGTTTTAAATGCCATGGAACGGCTGTGTGTGGGAATCGTGTATGCTCTGTTCGCAATTTCTTCTGAGTCTACAACGTTAATCGCATATCCTATCTAGACACCCAAATTCTCTATCAGGGACGTCGACCTGAGGGCTACTGATACCTCGCCTTGTCCTTCGCTCGACGCGATTCTCATACGATGCTGCCGGAAGTGCGGTACCTATTGCCGCGGATGTTACAAACAACCTCAGTGTCTCTCTCCAAAGAACTGCAAGCGGCGTCGTTCTGTTGCTTCTTACGAGATCATTGCATCCCTAGAAGAGGAAATCATCTGTTCTGGGGGGGTCTCCAAGTTTCTGAATAACACCCGTGCTTGGGAGACTCTCAACAAGGCCTTCAAAGCTCTGACGTTCTACTATAAATGCGACTCCCAAGACAATAGCCAGTGGAATTGTGACAATCTGCTGCGCCTATCCTTGCTTCCAAGGGTCATTCAGTCTGTTCTAGAGTATCGTCAACTCAGCAACTGGCTTGGCTCTCAGCATAAGCCTGGTCTCTATACGGCAGTCTTTGACTTCTTGGAGGTCTTACTACTCAGGCAGGAGGACAGGGAGCTCTTTACTGAGCCATGGATCCGCATCAAGGACAATAGCGGTGGACTGAGGAACTGGATGGAATATGGAGGGACGATTGAATTCGAGCGAGGAGAAGATGGGAAGGTGATAACAATACCCTCGTTTCAGGAGCTTCTCCGCGAGCTCCAGGATGGACCGTGGTGGAAAGATCTAACTAACTATACAAGGACCGGTCCGGAACGAATTGGCGCTTCATATGCTCGCGATTGGCTCGTGAAGGTGGAGGGCATGTTGAAGTGAGTCATTGACTCTTCTCATGACTTGACTACGGCATGTGTGGATTTGTTATCTTTGTTGGTGCTATCGCGCACCTATCCCTGCCAATTTTCTTATATCTGATTTAAATGTATCGATACCGTGATTCTTATATGCCCTATCCCGTTTTATACACCTTAGCAGTAATGATAATCGTAATGTTGCATCCGTTCAATATGCCGTTCTAGTAATAAGCAATCAAGAAGCACGAATGCCAAGTTCGCGCGCTTGCCATTCGTCCCTTTGTTCGTTCACCTCGGGTATCAGTGACGGCAGACGAACAAAGGCTCAATTTCATTCTTATACTCGAGACCAGTGGCATCGATATAGTAAACCCTTTGCTTCTTACCCCCACCTCGCACCATACGGTCTGATGTCTCTTTATGCTCTTAAATCCCTCTCAGACCGTGCTGACTCGTATGCAATACAGGCAATAGCTTTAATATGCCTAGGGCCTTGACCAGAGAAGAAACGTTTGACAGAGAGATGACACTTCCTGAGTCGCAACAGGTCCTGTTTGACGACATGCGCGCGTGCCGAGCTCAGTCATTCATCCGAGATGAGGAAAACCGTCAACTGATGCAAGTATCGAGGTTGTCTTCGACCAGCGCGCACCACAAAATGTTGATACCAGGAGGGTTCAAATGGATAATCCACGTTTCTTTCATCCTCCTTCTATACGCAGCCGCATACGCAATCGCGACACGACCTACATGGTCCGAGGCCGGGACCTGGTGCAAAATTGAAGAGATGGTGAATAATGTTGAACTTAGAAAACTTGGTCCATATGTGGTGTCGACATTGAAGCTTGTTAAGGCCATCGAGCCATTCTTGGAACAGCTCGGCCAGATCATTGAAGTGGCTCGTTTCATCAGACGGATATGTTCCGGAGTTCAAGACAATTGACTGCCCAGGCAAGTACTTTTACTATATGCTGTTTCAAAAGCGCGACGTGATTGCATCTCGTTCCAGGATCAAGATCAACTGCAAAGACTCTTGCTTATTACCGGACAACATTTTCTTCCTTTGTTTTAATTGATATCACGATCTACTACTTATCTGCGCCAAGCGTGATCGTGTTTAAGGAATTTCTTGACAGAAAATGTTGACAGAGAACCCTAGAAATATTAAGTCTTAGAAGCCGTGAATATCTAAGCGAAAGACTAGACGGGCATATTATTTGAGTTTATTTTAGGACGTGAAGGACGATGTCACATGACCGTGATTTTGCAGTAAGAATTTATTCAATAAGTACACTGGACTAGCGGTTGTCGGCCGACGACTCAGACCTTGCTTTGGCGGTCAAAATTTTCACAAGAGAATTGACAACTTTTGCTACCCATTTTTGCTATCTATTTTCTATATTTGACCGAAACCAATAACGACGGCAGCCTTCAACCACTATGTATGAGATATCCTTGCTCGACTCTTTCCCCATCGACAGGTTCCTTCTCGTTGATCACGACCGCGTCGATCCCGTGTTTGTCATTTTGAGATGACGAGCGCCTGTATGAAAATATCGCTGTCGAGAGTCAGTGATCACCACTCTAGCGAGGGCCCGTACAAGGAGAACGAAAGTCGTCTCTGTGGTACAACAAAAGTCCCACATCCGAGTAAACAGATCCCATCGAAGGATATGGCACTTCAACATTACTAGCGGGCCATGAATCCTCACCCGCATGTGCAAACCACCGAGAACCTTGGCATGCACATCTGGCGCCCTCTGGTCATCTGCAAATCTCACAAATGTCATCGCCGATATCTTTCGGTCTGGGGTAACGGTGTCCGCGACGGTGTCTTGCAACCATCCAGAGTCGACCGACTTCCTATTGATATTTAAAACTGTACTGACGCGGTTACAAGGGAGCCTAATGCCCATGCTATTGTCAAGGGGGATAGCTTTAGCCATGTTAAGGATCCTGGACACCTTGGGAAACAGAATCGGCTTGAAGAAAATCCAGATTTTAGGTCGGCTGTAGCCCGGTGCAAAGCGTGGAAGAAGAAAGAGACAGAGTGTTTAGTATCGTCGTTTCGGGGCGTCCATATTGGGATTTTGCACGTGATCTCTCTGGCTGAATAAGCGCGAGAAATGGACCTGGAGAGACCTTGGCAAGCAAGGTAATAAAAGTTGCTCATCATTGAGAGAAAGTGGGAGTTCAGCGAGATGCGTCAATGTTCCGAGACAAATATGTTTTGAATATGTTGGCAAATATTGATCCAACGCTCGTAATTACCTACTGATGAAGCCAAGATAAGTAGGGTCAATGCTGGTCAATGTGTTGCGGGCTTGAATATTTGTCCTGTCCTGAGAGAGATAAAAGTGAGGCAGCGGGCCAGCAAGCGGCCATACATGTACACATTGGGTTGACGAAATAACAAGAGGACCAGTCAAAGAAAAGAATATGTCTGAGTTATGACTCACTGGTATATCTTGCATGTCCATGAATGAATACTGTGATAACGAAAAGCTCGCAGGCGATCCGTGCTCGCTGGTCGTACGATATCCGAAGACTGCCTTGGTGGCTCTGCGAAAGAATGTTCGATTTCGATTACAGTCGGAGGTCCGGTCCGGCAGGGCAATTTTCGATTTGCTTTCCCGAATTTGTCCGTCATCTATCATCACCTCTAGTTGCCTGTTCCCCTGTTTCCCGGTTTCTCTGAACCAGGCGGTCATTCAAATCAAAAGCTACTCAATGGAGTCCCAAAATTGAACCAAGAAACAGACGGTACCGATAAGGTGCCAAACAGAAATTTCCGATCGTCTATTTTGAACAATATGGATTCAATAGAGAGCGTTCGATAGGTGGATTTGGCAGGATGGGTTAAGGACTGGAAATTTTCAAGTTTGCGGTGTCATCGTTGGTGCTCACCTAATCGAAGAATACCTTGCTTCAGCGTTGAATAGCAAAGTACCAGTATGTATTTTCATCCCTTTATACCCATACTATACGGTTCATCGTCACTGTTCGCCGACTTATAGAGTATCTTCAACCGCAAGAAATGGAGGATTAGCGCCTGTCGAATCATGCGAAAATTTCGGACCCAGCACTCAGCAAGCAGTCTTTACACCGTTGTCGATTACTTCCGCCATCGTTGGTGGCGTGTTCCTTGTACTGAATTGGACATTAACGTCGGCAACGCCACTCGGTCTTGTAAAGAATTCAATATTCAAATGATTAGAGTCTTGTTGAATGTTGCACAACCCGAAACCGATCTGAACGGGCCTTTCTCCATTCCATCAGGATTTACCCCGACTGTTTTCGACTTCCATTGAAGACAGAAGCAAGGGCCCTTGGGATATTCAAATGCTGGTAAATGACCATGCTTGCCGTCGCGGCTGCTATGGCTCGATGCTTTTAATATATGCCCTTGCGCGGATAACTGGCGGGCCATGTACGGGAGCGAGATCTCTCAAGCCACTTTTTATTTTTGAAAGTTCCGCTTACCCAAAATTCTCCCCGTCAGTCACAACGGCAATGTCATAAGCTCACTCCTCGCTCACCGCATTGTTCCCGATACATGCACCTGAAATCTTGGACGCGCTTGGGGCCTATAAAAGCCGGCGAACAGCAATAGTAATCCCTCAGATTCCAGCCTCCATAGTCTCTCTAGACGATGATGTTTAAGAATCTTCTTTGCTTCGTATCTTTCCTCGTCGTTTCAACCTTATGCCCGAGCACTGAAGAGCGGCATATGTAAGCCCCGGCCTTACTCAAATGTGCCTCTGTATTCACTCATGATCATGCAGATCGCATTGAGAATGCTGCTACCAGCAATGCGCTTCTATGTGACCCTAATGGCAAAGGTTTTCCTCATCTTCCACTCGTATGATCAATATCTGACAATCGCGAAAGTGCTACCGTTCGCACCACGCGCATATCTCCCGGCTACCTTTTGGAAGGTTGCAGTTACAGAGGAAGAACCAGGACGTTTTCACGGTTTCCCCGATTGTTCAGGACGATAAGTTCTTGTCGTTTGCGGACGGTATGCCGGGAAATGCATCACTGCTCAGCATTTTTAACGCCATGCTTGCAGGCAACGGTTACCCTGGCAATGATGTTGTCGTAGCTCCCGGTAATCCTTTCTATCCTGCGCTGCAGTGGCGTATTTTCGCTCGTGATGAGGAGGGATTCTGGGAGGTGTTTCCTTCATAGACATTCACTCAAAAAAGTAACGCCATTTCACAGGATTGAGAACCGTCTTTTTAAAAACTGTGAGTCAAAACAGTACCATTGATTTCTTGTGTCGTTCACATTAGCTTGTAGCCCACATTGGTCAAGACCTCGGGTAAGAATACGTATTTTCTTATACGATTTTACACTCCTTATGCCGATGCACTCCTCAGTAATGGGAGGATTGTAGCCCAGGCAGCGGATTGGGAGAACCCTAACCAACTTTGGCGTTTCGTCCCCGTTAACTGGGATGTAGCGGAACATCAAGACCATGTACAAGCACCTACCAGTCTGGAACCTGGTTACTGTAAGTCTGTGACAGTTCTCATAGACCTTACACTTTGAAAATTATGGCCTACGTAGATCGTATCAAACCCTTGATCAAAGACACACTAGCTCTCGTAGCAGGACCTGACAGGAAAGGTACGTTTCTGCCCTTAACATCTGTTCTTCAGCGACTGACATGCATATACCCCAAAGTCCGTGTACTACCTCCTGGCGCACCTGGAGCCATATTCCCTCCGGATTGGATCGTCCGACCAGTAGGCCCCGGAACCTTCACCGTGGCTCCGGTGACTCAGCCCTGGGAACTTTTGGCCTTCGCTGATGGTAAGTACCACTCTCTTCTGCCAGATCTTATCCGACAACTGTCCACAGGGGATATACCAGGCGCCGATGCCGTCGTACGTCCAGATGATCCTGACAATTCTCAAGTACAGTGGCTTCTTCGGTCTAGTGAGAGCAATGACGGAGTGTTCTCGTGAGTCGACCCTTAGGCTCCTTGATCGAATCATAAAAGTAACTCGTATTCGTGTAGAATCATAAACAGGTACTTCTATGGCAGTACGTGATTCGAATGCTGTTATCCTAATGTTTTCTACTAATGTCATACGTAGTGAGCCTTGGTTTCGATCCGTAGTAAGGGCTACGACTATTATCTTGAGTGGTGTCAACAGCGCTAATGGTCTTTTCTAGTACTGGAAACGTTGAAGCTGCAAGGGCACAACAGGACATTCCAACCCAGCTTTGGATTTTTGAACGCCTTGATAGTCTGGTAGAAGCAGAAACCTCGCAGGAAGATGCTTTGGCTGTGGAGTCGAAGGTCCAGTTCTTCGACTTGTTTTCTAATTTGGCTGCCTTTATCACTGCTAGGATCTAGAATGTAGAATTCCCAGAGATCGTAGTGTACGTGTATAGTTCAAGGACTAAGGTAGCGGTATTAGTAGACGTGAACCAGGTATATTCGCAAGAAGGTTTTGGCATGCTCTCCATCTCCGACGTATCGTCGGGAACGTCTATTCTGGACCCTCCTCTTCGCCGGCAAGAATTTGAATCGATCGCCCGGATGAGTTGGTAGTGGCGCTCGTCTTAGGTAATATTTTGAAGCAAAGATGGCAAGCTTATCGATTCTGGCGACTGAGAATAGTCGCGCCTTTCGGTAGGTACATAGGCATAGATGTCGTAGCGGATAGAATGGTAGTAGCTGTTCCATGGAAGTGGTGTCGAGAGCTGCAGAGGTTGCTGCCATTTCGTGAAAAATTTCGAGAGTTTTCTGGGGCTAATTGATCGCTAAAGGAAGGAAGGGAAGGAAGGAAGTTGGTTTTATTCTGAGCGTTTGGCATAAATACGAGACTGGCACGTCGCGACGCGTGAATTGCGCGTGAACAAGTAAGTAGGTTCAGCTCTTTTCACTTTGGCTCTATTTGTTGTCGGCCAGCCGTCGCGGCACGGCACGGAGCGGGCTTGCTCCGAACCTAAACGAAATTGTCCTCTATAACTTTAAGTATTCCTGTCCCATATACGTATCCTTGGAGGCCGTGCACGGGTTGTGCTTCCTGCTCTGCCTTTAAGTTTGAACATGCCTTGTATTCGGAGGCATCCAGCTGACCAGAACGACGAAATGCCCGCATGGGCCAGAAGGATGGAGGAAAGGTTAGAGGAGCGATTCATCAGGATCGAGAATCTTCTTGCAAGGGTGCGTTACTACTGGTTCTCTGTCTGATTAATTGACTTCCTAAGTTTTGTACAGACATATAACCTTAGGACATCTGCTGGCCGTTTTAGGGTGCCCTACAAAGTGGTACCTGCTGCGGATGGTGTGGACCCCACTCAGCGTGCCAACGTAAGCCATGATTTCGGATCGTCTTGCTCATCCAGGCTTATCTGCTTCGGGAATATAGAATCCTCTACCACCACTTCGCAACGTTCAAGATATGCGAAACTTGACTGCGGCTCAGCTGGACAACTATCTGGATACATATGGTATCCCGTATGGGCGGCGTACCACTCGTGAAGCCAAACTAAACTCGCTTCGCATTTACATTGGATGCGCAGCAGAGGTTTAGGTCTTTCTGCGAGGATTGATGAGTAGATATGAATTCCTTCAGAGTTCCTAGACTATTATTCCCGTTATTTATTTATTTTCATAATCATTGTACTACTTGCAAAGTTGCATTTTTCATTGTCTGGCGTGGCACGAGGAATACGAAATCATGGCAGTAGCATTTCTTATATTCTTGCCTAGCACTCGCCGCTGAGCAAGACGCGCCTTCGCTCTCTTTCCGGCTGGTCATCAAGGAGTGTGATACCACTAGCCAACTTGCTATATAGCATACCAAAACGTCGGTGAATTGGGACCTGGAGGGCACGTCCAACATATGCATTGCCGCTGAATTCATATTTGAACTGCTAGGTGCTTTGGATGAGGCCACCAATCATATTAGGAAAACATGGGTCGAAAAGGAGAATCGGACTTGTACAGTTTATACTTCTCAAGAACCCTGCGATCATTTCGTGGACCTGGACTTGTTTTCCTTCGTTCCTGTCACAACGCGTGGTCTTTGGGTCTTTGCTCTGTCTTTCTTCTGTCCTTCTTGCCCCTTTGTTGGTGCCGCTGCTTATGATAGGCACCCCCTCCCTAACCTTCACCGGCAACATATCTTCGTCCGCTGATATGTGACACAGCCAACATATGTTCAGAGGAGCCAGAGGATGATATTGTGTCAGGACTGCGACATATTGAGCGGTACAGAATCTGACGGTGAAGGACGATATTGTAGTAAATGTCGTAATTGACTCGTATCAGGTATGCACAGTGAACACCTTCTCCGACCCAAGCTTTCGCGACGCCGAAGCTAGATGCGTCAGCGACGGCGTTCTTTCATTACTTCCTCGTGCTGCCGGGGAAGGTGAATAAGGGCCTCAGAGGTACGTACATTCGGTTAATCGGCCGTACTGATGAGAACGGAGGACCTATTGTGATGGAAGTGGTGGGTCAAAGCTGCGCGACAGGATGATCTCAATAGTGGTCGAGTAACCAGAGTTTCATCAATACTACAGATGTTCAATACAAGGTTGTATAACGATACAATCGTGGCTGCTATACACGGATCCGATACAGTTTATTTACCTCCGTTTAGTACGCTGAATATTTCTACTAGGTTAGCGGGAATATGGACGGCACGGATAAATTTGACGTACGGAAAGGTGTAGTTAACATACCTCACAGACCCTCGAGGGCAGAGGTGGGAAGTCGTTAGGCGTAAAGTTAGGATGTTCGAGTATAGGGGGCATGGTCGGGACACTTCCACGACAAGAACCTTGCCTATAGAACGATTTCCCGCTACCGACGGACAAGAGAGAGGTGGTGGATTGGAAGCTGTACGTTGATACGGCGTCAGGGTCGGCGCCGATGTCCTCGTCAGGTTTCCAGTCCTATGCCAGTCAGCAACGCGTAACATCCGGGATGCAAAACAATCGGACTCACCACAAGTTGTTTGTACATCTCTTGCTTCAAGTTTAGATTCTCTCTTGCATCGCGCTGCCAAAGGGTCCGCTGATTGAAGCAGTGTTAGAACAATCTATCATATTCGGAGTTGGAAAGTCGGCGACCTTGACCGTCGCTGCGAGCTCTAAAAAGCTTCACGGGCCGCTCCGTGTATATTATGAAGGCTATTGTCCACTGCAAAGGGTTACGCCAGGCTGGGGTCGTCTTCAAAGCATACATGTCCGAATCGGGGAGAGGCTGTTCGTTTGGTTCGACAGGAACCACAAATCGTCGGAGAAGGTTTCCAAAACTGCGGTAATTGCCATGAGAGGACGCAAACGTGGCCATTAGACAGACGAAATAGCCCTTTCTCTGACCACCATAGGGTAACGTATAGCCAGGCGGGGGATCCATGATTATGCAAGGTCTTTCATCGCCATAAGAAACAGCAGCGAGCTGGCCACCTTGGAAAGTTAACGAACGGCCTTCTTGGGCCTCTATCGTACCCTGGGCAGCTGTCAAAGCTTGGGACAGTGGTGTAAACACGGATTCGGTCACAACACAAATTTGACCGGGTCTGAATCTTGGGGGTGCTTTTCGTGGTCGACTTCTAACTGAGGGAGGTTTGGAGACACTGCTGGGTCTTCCGGTTTTGTTAGGGTCGTACTCCGCAGAGAGTACAGAATAGCGTGAAGACCACATTGAAAGGTAAGGAGAGGTATACAGGTGGCTCCAGGCCTACCAGCTGTAAGGGAGTGTAAGGTGATGCTCGAGTGGCGATCGGAGGAAGGCAATATAAGACAGAGGACCTATGCACCATTTGCCTCCATTTATATGAGGAGAAGGGCCAAGTGGCTATGATTACACTGTCCCGACAGTCAAGAAATATGTTCTTTGTTTTGTATTATGAAAGAGAGACAAGGAAGTGCAAGGACCAAGGCGAGGACCAACTTCAACAATGGCATATCCGAAAAGGTGACGATGATCGAGATTGGGTGATCTTCCCACACCTTTGTTCCTTGACCTTGACCTTTGTTCTTTGTTGCCACCCAGGAGACGGTATAAATAATATGCTCGATTCCACTAATGCTCGTCATCCCCCCACTCTCCGACATGTCAGCTCCCTACACCAACACGAGGTATCAACTGACTCCGCCTTACCATCACTATTTCACCTTTTCCATCGACGTAGCGGCCACTCTAGAGTTGTATTGTGACGGAGGCGACACAACCATGTTGCAAAAGCTGGACGGTGTGCAGGATCGACAATATGCTGGTTACAGCTTTTTCGTGCGTCATATTGCGGCTTACCTGATTCTGGACACTGACTGAGAGGCACTTAGAATGAAGACACGCGTGAAGGGATCCCCAAATTCCAAGTTATCGTCATCCGACCAGTGCAGCAAGGTCTCACGAAGCCTCACCCTCGGAAGCCCCAGTATACAAGGCCTACTATGTGTGCTCCCATCTTGCCGACAACAGCCCACCCTGAGTCCAGGGAACCTTTGGAGGTGTCGAAGGGCCCATTGCCATGGGACAACTGCTACCATCCTACCTGCTACGATCTTTTCGTCCGTATACCTTCAGAATGGCGAGACTATCTTGAGTCGCCGTGTACGGATTTTTCCCTTTCATTTGGCATAGCCCATGGCCGGGATATACGTTATCGCGAGCTTCTTCGGGCTGGACTAGACGATGATAGAATCCTGCGAATTCTTGACGGTCAGGAAGACGCTCCCGACACAGACGACGCTTCGGAGACCGATAGTCAAATTTGCAAAACGTTTTTATCCAAGATACCTGGATCTGATAAGCCTCAAGAAGATCGTATCTTCATGCCCGTTATGCGTATCGACCACGTCTTGTCGAATGTCCCGGAGATATCTGATCCATCGCAACTACACGGAGACGTGGATCTTTTCCAAGAGTAAGTCAATGTCTTTACCTGCTGCAAATCCTTTCTGAATCCTTCTTTTTAAAGAATCGTGCAGGAGTATCAGCTTGCGCGCTACGGATCAGTCCTTCTCTACCCTCCAGAGGGACCGGAAATTGATGACGCGTCTATTCCTGATAACTTTTCAATGACCTACAGTCTCGCGTCCACGGAATCTTTCTCAAGTCTACCGGAAGCCCCGGACTCGCATGAACTGGACTCGACGTCGGAGGAATCTCCCCAGGTTGCGGTGCCTATTCGGAAAGGTAAGCAGTTCCACACTTCTTCGAAGACTACTGCTGAAATCCACTTTCAGGAAAATGGAGACTCAAGTCACTCTTCAGGCGAGCGGTCGCGAATTTCGTTGAGCTGGTGAAGTGGCCGCGGAAGTTATCTAACAAGTTGTGATTTGGTCTGCAGGCCAGACAGAAAATCTTCCCACCTTCGTTTTACCAAGTTATACATTACCTTGTATCATTAATTCTGTTGACATTGTACAGCTTGCACTCTTTTTTGATGTGATATTATTCTAGTTTCTATTTGCACTGTACCGGACAAGGGGAGAGCATCCGCCAAACTCAAGGTGTGAATCGAATCCAATACGACGTGAATACTAGTGTATAATAACTTAAGACGGTAAGACGGACGAACTTGCGCTTTTGAGTCTCAATGCCTTAGGTAATCCCGCACCTTACCTTCGTACCACCATGTGCACTGACGATGCGTCGACGAAATTTTATCGCCCGCCGTCCGAACTGAGCTCGATGGGCGTATTTCAACTACCAGAGGAGACACTGTAGGCCAAAAGACACTGGCATCCGTAAAGCGCCGACAAACAGCTAAGAAGGGTCCGGTATTCGCACGTAGCCTTCCTCGGCGCAGAGCCTTAGAGGTCGCCCAAGATGACCAAGAAGGCAGAGAAAGTGAAGAAAGAGCACCAGAAACACGCTTGGGAACGATGGCTAAAGTGAGGATCAGTGGAACTACAGGCGGAAGGTTATACGGAAGGTTATACGGTATACTGATGGCACGTGATGTCCGAATCCTTGTCGAGCTTATACCGCTTACAGGCTTACAGCGAACAGCTACTTTCGGCTTTCAATATCTACTCGAGAAAATCAGATGGTCTTTTCGAGCCTTTGTCCCTTGTTCTTTGTTCTTTTATTGTCACCCAAGAGACAGTATAAATATGCTCAATTTAGGGACAGCCACTTAGTACTTATCGATATCGCTCGCATCCCTACCCTTGCTACACCCCGTCATGGCTCAGGCTTCTCCCCTGTTCAATACGAGGTATCAGTTGGCTCCACCTTGGTACCATTATTTCACCTTTTCTATCCGATGTGGAGGCAACTCTGGATTTGTATTGTGATGGGGGTGACGAGGTTATGAAAGAAAAGGTGGATGGCATACAGAACCGGCAACATGCCGGTTACTGCACGGAGGTGCGTCGTTCTGCGCTTTGCTCGAATCTGACCCACTGAAAATCACTTAGATTGTAGAGCCAGATGAAGAGCAGCCCAAATACCACGTCATAAATATCCGGCCAGTACAGCAGGGCCTCACGAAGCCTCACCCTCGGAAACCACAGCATGTCAGGCTTACTATGTGCGTTCCTGTCTTGCTCGACAATAGCCCATCCTAGGTCCAGGGAACCTTTGCAGGTGTCGAAGGGCCCATTGCCATGGGACAACTGTTACCACCCTACCTGCTACGATCGTTTCGCCCGTGTACGAACTGGAATGGCGGGACTATCTTGCACTCGCCATCTGTGGACCCTTCTCTTCCACTTTGCAAAGCCATCGAGGAGGATACGCGTTACGGCGAACTTCTTCGTGCTGGACTAGACTGATGATAGAATCCTACGAATTCTTGACGGTCAAGAAGACTGCCCCCGACATAGACGACGCTTCAGGAGACTGGTAAGTCAAATCTACAAAACATTGTTGGCCAAGATACCAGGAACTGATAAGCCTGAAAGAAGATTGCACCTTCGTGCCTGTTTTGCATATCGACCACGTACTTGTCGAATGTCCCGGAGATATCTGATCCATCGCAAGCTACACGGAGACGCGGATCTCTTCCAAGAGTAAGCAAATATCTACCTCTCCTGCATACCTTTTCTGAACTCGTCTTATCAAAGAATCGTGCAGGAGTATCAGCTTGCGCGCTACGGATCAGGTCCTTCTCTACCCTCCAGAGGGACCGGAGATTGATGACATACCTGTCCCTGATGACTTTTCGATGATTTACAGTCTCGCGTCGTCGGGATCCTGCTCAAGTTTGCCGGAAGCCCCGAGCCCTGATTCTCCAGACTCGCATGAACTGGACTCGACGTCAGAGGAGTCTCCTCATGTTGCGGTGCCTATTCGGAAAGGTGAGTATTCATATGTATCGACGAGAACCTTGTTCAAAATTTCTCTAAGGAAAATGGAGAATTCAGTCGCTCCTCCGGCAGGCATTGACTAATGTCATCAAGTGCCGCATTTTCTTTAGCAAGTCTTAATTCGGTCTGCAGGATGGACCCACAAAATTACTTGTTTATGATATACATTTGTATCGTTAATTCTGTCGTACCGCTCGCATTCTCTTTGTCAATCTATCTTGATTCTTTTCACTGCTAGGATCACATATCAAGCGGAGAAGAATTTGACGTTGATGAAGTACGGCCGAAGTCAAGTGGTGAACTTTCCTCAAGCATCACATCATAGCAGGTGGACGCCACTCGTCCGACACGCAAAGTGAATCGGTTCCCCGGCTCAAAGACCTTCACGCCTAGTCGACAACTACGCCAGATCCGGCAACGATGCCATGATGCTGGTGGAATAACGGCCACCGAGGTGTGTTCTTTCGGCTAAATTCCTGTGCAGATGACGATGCGCATATATCGTAAGCCCGTTAGTGTCGAGATATTGGGACCTCGGTGATGACGGAGGGTTGACATTTGACTCTAGCTGCTGCTAAGGATGGAATGTGTACGGTCGTAGCCACCCTTTTTGCCCTTTCACCATGATAAATGGAAGCAATTGTCATTCCCCGCCGGCATTTGCCTCATCTTATCATCATGTCGCGTGCTTTCACTTCGCGTTATTTTCCGAATCGCATCACCGCTGACCACGTAGTTTCCTCATTTATTAACGCTTCCGTGGCAACTTCTTGTTGCTGTTTTTAACACCCAGCCATATACCGCCCGTGCTTCTGATCCCATTTGCTCCATGTTCACCTATAAAGATCTCTCACCGGCTCAACCATGGACATTATCTGCATTCCTCTGGATCGCACAAGGCTCGGACACCCGTCTTCCGCTAGGAGCCTCATGACAGATTATTGGAGATTTCGACAAAAGGTCTGACGCGATTATATAACTAATCTTGTTATCAAGATAACGCCTTATGGTCGCCCTCTGCTCATCGTTGAACACCCACTTTGTTAGGATGTTACCCAGCTGTAGTAACTCCTTGTCCTCTATATTTCCCATGCTGACCTGCAAAATAGGCGCTCACATCCCTGCTCTTCAACGGTGTCCGCAAGAGGTCTGGGAACATATCATTCACTGCCTAGACGACGAGTCTGCCGCGTCCGCAGCGCGAGTCTGCTACTCGTGGACCTTCGCCTCCCGCCGGCGTCTCTACCGATACCTGACCTTCACCTACCCTTCCCACAAACTCGAAGAGACCTTGTCCACCAGCCCCGTGATTCGAGCATGCATTCGACGCCTGCGGCTCAAATGGCACGCAGACGCCAATTTTGACTGGGTCACGCTCCTCCCCCCGGGGAATATTCAATCCATCGAATTTTACTTCTACCCGGGATGTTTCGAAGAGACGTTCCCGTCCAATGTAATGGACAACTTCTCTGCGCTGGCAGGGGCACGCCATATCACCATTCAGGGCCCAGACGGATACGGCCATTCGACCCTCCAGCGCTTATGCTCTTCCCCAGTTCTCAAGGAGCTCCAAATCTACTCGTCATCAAAGTGCGACCTCGAGGGCTTTGATCCCGTTTGCCCATTGACGCGTCTCACTATCAATTCCTGCACCAGCTCCTTCGTGTTTCGCTTCCCCATAGGCAGCTTCACTACTTCTCTCACCCGGCTGGATGTAGCTTTTGATAGCTTTGACCGGGATGATGCAACCGACGGACAGCCTCGATCGCTCCATAATTTCAAGGAATCGCTCTCGCAGCTTACGCTCCTCCGGCATCTTGTGGTTTATGCTTTACGGCATATTCCTGAGCCTTTCCTTGACGACGTTGTAGCGCACCTCCCCGCGCTGGAATCGTTGCATGCAACTTCAGGTTCATACAGCGCTGTTCTCTTTGACCACCTACCTCTCAGTATGCGATGCCTGAGCCTTAAAGGATTTTGGGAGGAAGCACCGCCTCCGATGGTGGCCTTTATTCATTCCAGTTGTTTGGATGACGTCCTGGTATGGCCGTTACGTCTGCAGAGCCGCGACTCGACAGACAATCTGCAACCCGTCCGAGCCGCATGCGTGGCTCGGAATGTACGATTTCGAGTCATTGCAGCGAGGGACGCATCTGCTTTCATCGCTAATTTTCCGTATGATAACGAGGTTCGTTTTTATACATTCTTCTTGTGCGTTAGTTGACCGATTTATAGCGTATAGAAAATCAAACACTCGTGTACAGGTGGTAATATATCCAAGTTGAACATGCAGCGTACATAGAAAGTCACAAATACTGGAACTTTTCGATCTATTCACCATTGGCTGTCGTCGGTAAAATGTTGCCCCCCGTTCGTGAGTCCATCCTCCAAGCCTTGCCTCTGAGTCGGCATAGATTATCACGGGAAAATATCAAGCGCAAGGAGTTCTGTGTGTCCGAAAGGAGACCTCTCTGGGACTCCAAAAATCGTTCCATCCATTTGTCGCTGCCCTCCCAGACCAAAAAAATACACCACGAACCAACCGCAGTTATAAAAAGGTACGCGAGGACCACGGAAACTTTGAGAGATCGTGGGTTTGGAGCCTCCAAGCACATGCATAAGAACGAGACCAGGAAAGAGGTCATTTCACTGTCTTGGTCTTGGAAATTATTCAACGGGGTCCATCACTCACCCCCACATCAGAAGCGCCTGAGGAACGCTATATACAATCGCCAACCTTTCAAAGCCTAGATTCATCTGCCAGTGCCGCTCGAGGTTAGCAATCTATAAGGTTATAAGATAGCCTTCAGGATGACCAGTATCCAAACGCACTGCAGTGATAAGATCGGCATGCTTCAGGGCAGTCTGATGGCCTATGAGGAAGAGGCCAATGATAATACTGCCCATGCTGAAGACAACAGAGAAACAGATGAGAATCTTGGTCACAGAAGGTTGTTGGTGGGCGCCCATATCATCGACCGAAGGTATGGCCAGAAATGCCATGTTAACTGCTCGAAGTACCGTGGCCTGTATGCAACAATGTTCGTCGGATTCTGTACAGTGTAAAGCGTGGCAAAAGTCATATGCACCATTCCGTTGGACAAGTTCAACTTATATATAATCTGCTCTACAAGGACGGCTTGTTGACACTTAGAAAAAAATCAATCCACCCAGACATTATTCAGAGAAATGTAATACTTAATCGGTGCATAGAACAGTAAGAGGTTTATCGTCCTGAACGGAACGGTGCGCTTCTCGTTATAATCGTATCCGTAAACAGATTCATCTCGATCGATTCGAGCATCCCATTGACCGCGGTAATTGGAAATGTGATCGCGTACTGGTCGTTACAATCGGTTGGTGCTAAGTAACAGAGGCAGATGTGAAACTCACACAAAGCCATCATGTACGACGCTGAAAGTTATTTCAGCCGGTAATTAACCTCGGTGTATCGAAGACATTTCGTGCGCATTTGCGATGTGGATACAAAGAATGATCCGCTCCTTGGTAGATTTCTCGCGATGAACATCTTTTCTCGGGCCAGCTTAAGCTATCACTCAGCCCGCACTCAGCGACTGGATTGCGGCAGTTTTTCTGCGGATCCGTTCACGAGAAAGCAAGACATCATCGATGCCCGTCCACGATTGAATACCGCAATGACTTAGGTAGAAGCTACACGTACCGCTACATAGCACATAATAAACTTCTGTGTTCAAATTTATGGAACATACAAATGCCACATACAGAATGACACATGCAGGCATAAGTACGAAAGAAAGACATGAAAAGCTTCTGACCCCACTTTGTTTCTTTGTTCTATCATCAGCTCACACTGCTCCGTCAGATGTCGTAGGTAAGATGGGTTCCGTCATCATAAAGACTGCCTTTCGTCGTTGAACTCGGAATCGGCGAATGTTATCATACGACAGGATCGAACGCAGCTCCTGTCTTAAACTGGAAAGAGATCTTGGCCTAAACTCCAAGCATCACTGTATCCACTCATCGCTGCCGTCCCAGAGCAGGTAAATGCACCACACACAGAGCGCAGTCCCCAAAAGGAACGCTAATGTCACGAAAACTTTCAGCGAAACGGGGTTGGCTGATTCCAAGCACATCGAGAAGAACGATGCGAGAAAAGATACCATGCTGACCTCCTGCATTAGTTAAGGAGACGAAATTTAGAAATCGTGGACTTACCTCCACATAAGAAGTGCGTAAGGAGTGCTGTACATGATCGACAATCGTTCAAACCCTATACATTCCTGCCAGTGCCGCTCGAGAAATTCCGTCTGTGAGGGAGTGAGATCATCATCAAAGTACGAGGAGATCAAGCGCACCACAATTGGAATGTCGACATGCTTCAGGGCGTTATGGTGGCTCACGAGTATAAGACCGAGGATGATAGTAGCCATGCTACTGGCGACAGATAGATAGCATAAAAGTTGGGTCACAATACGGTGCTGCTGACCCGCACCCATCTCGTCGACCGAAGGTATAGCGAGAAAGGCCATATTAACCGCGAGAAGGATGGTCGCCTAGTCGTTGTCATCTATGCAACACTTCCTTAAAGCATATCAAAGGATCACACGCACCAGTCCGACGTGCTGTTGCCATTTATCCGTAATCTGCTCTATGAGACGCTGCCACGGCTCCTTCAAAATGAGTCTATCCATCCAGACCCTATTTAGCGAAGTATAGTGTTTGATAGGCGCATAGAATAGTAAGAGGTTCATTGTCCTGAACGGAACGGTGCGCTTCTTGTTGTTAAGATCGTATCCGAACACAGATTCATCCCGATCGGTTCGAGCATCCCGTTGACCGTGATAGTTGAGAATTTGACCGCGTACTGGTCATTATAATCAGTTGGTGCGAAGCAACAACAAAGATGTAATACTCACACAAAGCCATCATGTACGCCGCTGAAGGTTACTATTTCAGCGAAAGAGTTGGAAGATATGATAGACTAGACTTGCCTGCCACTTCGGATGCGTTCAAATCTGAGATGTGGGCTACGTTAATGATATCATCATGAAATAGAGTCCATTGATCTTACTTTCTGCTCTAAAAATAGTTTCTCTCATGGTCTTCAGTGTGTTAATGCCGCAAGTCACGGTTGAAGTTGAGGACATGTTTACATCTGCGGAAAAGAAGACTCAAGTTCTATATTGTACGACGGCAAAGGATGAAGAGAAAGAATTGACCTGTTTCAGCGAGAAAGATGAATTTTTGGACTGTGTTCCACTGTGCTTTCGTAAGTCGGTGAAGGTCGCTGAAAAAATAATGATGGTTCCTCAGAGATATCACTATCGACAATCATCAAAGGATGCGAAGAGAATTACCAGTATTCTCTCTGTAGATACCCTCGGGAATAAGTTAGCCTCGGGGCGCAACGTGTTCAAGCTGCCAACTTACTGCGGATCAAATCAGGGCTCATTTCTCCTCTGAGCCCCGACAGATAACCATCCAATGTGAACCTGGAGAGCCAGAAGAGACACTCCGCATCGTGGTTGACAAAGTAATATCTGCAACGAAAGTGCTGATTATCGCCGCCCCTCCCAGGACCGTTCGTACTGCGCAATCTCTACATATAGATGCCAGGACTTGACGCGACCAAAGGATTCGGACCTTTTCGAAATGGCGTCCTTCAGTATACTGACGTATCCAGCTATCTTCTCTGCAATGTCTATGTCATATAACCACTCTTCTGTAATTATTTTCTATAAGAATTCTCAGATTCAATTCCATGATCAAACTGGAACGACGCACATCGTGATCATGATAAAAATATGGTTTACCGTCTGAATGTGTATGCTTCGTCCAACCCACAGGTAGAACTTCTTCCTCTCCGCTACGACGACGAGTCAAATTCTGCCGGCCTCGTTAGATGGTACACGTACGTTTGAGGTGAGATGTGCCTATATGTGTTGAAGTCAGTTTGCATAGCAGGTACTGTAAATTTTGCAGGGGAAAATTCATCTCTAACCACTGAATGTTACTTATCATTAAACCGAGCGAAACAAGAGCACTGACATGAGCGTCTTCCTGTTGTAGTGTCCTATACTAGACGGAAGCGTTTCTTCGAACTCTTTCTCAACATTGGTCCAGTCGTATGTAGACTCGGGCATACCGTTTTGAGGTATGACTGTCGATTCGCTAGACTCCGGGTTCGGTGGACTGGCAACTGTGGTAACCTCTCGTTCGACAACGACAAGCGAGGCCGACACATGGCCTTCATCAGGAGTGTCTTGTATCTCATGGGGTGGTGCAGCAAGGCTGGAAATTGACTGCATAGTTGATCGGCGGGGACGATGACTTGTAAAATGGTAAAATCTTAAATAGTTACATAGGGCTGTGCACCGTAACCGAATTGTCCGTTGAACCCGATTTTGCATATGGTATATGTACCAAAGTCGTGAGCGCTCCAGGCGATACTGCACATCACAGCCTTCGACTGTATTTGCGTGGCAGTGCTACTAGGCTAATCTCGCAACCCAGACTCAGCAATCTGTATGAAGAAGGGCCAGACGGGTCGGTCAGATGGATAGCAGAGATACAGTGGGTCGGTAGGGTTGGTGGCAGAGGCGCCTGATTGGAAACGAGTCGGAAACGACCGAAAATTTCCTAATATTTCTTCTTCTACTGCTCCAGAGATGACAAGAACAGACCGTATCATCACGAACTCTGCCAGATGAAAGGAAGAGCACAGGTTCATTGGCCTCAGTCTCAGCAGTCGGATAAGATATTAGCAAATGAAGCACAAAAGCTAGTACTGTACCAGATGACGATGAAGGCGTTGGATGGGAACATGGACCCTCTTAAGTGGCTGTGTCGGCCGAATCTGAGCATTTCAGTGGCGGTGCAGAATTCGACAAATTTGCCATGCATGCCGTGGTCTCACGTCATCTTGTTATGCTTCGACTCTCAAAGTCTTCTCTCATGAAATCAACATTACTGGTAAGAGCACTGCCTCAGCCTTATTCCCTCAGCCTCATCTTGTTGCAGACCGGTGCACAGACATCAACACTGCATATATCCCCTTCAAATCCCAGTCGGCCTACAATACAGTAAATATACAGTAAATACTAGCTACGGCTTCTGGAAACCATTTCAATTCATGTCCAGGATATCCAGGCCGTGATATAAATGAACACCGATGCTCTGGAAAATGATATCCAGGAATTCCAGGTGAATCAAGTTGACGAAAAGGGAAAAAAAGGGCGGTTCGTCTCCATCCATGGGAGCTGTGGCCAGCATTACAGGGAACATCACCACCAGTGCACTCCTCAGCTGGGAAGCACACTTTGAGGGTGCTGTGGCATGCCGTCGTCTACTGAAAGTGTTTGGTTAACCGGGCATTCATGTATCCCACGTATGTACGTTCTGCTTGTATATTTTTGTTTCATTACTGACCGTGTTCTTGTTGGCAGCATCTTGACCAACTTTTACGCAGGACAATGTCTTAACGAGACATTGAGTGGGGAACCGATGAATGTCTTAGGTTGTCTTCGAGGAGTATAGTAGTAGTATGCTATTCATATCATCGCGGAAGTCCTGTCCTGACCTGCCTTCATAGATGTACTTGCACCTCATCGAGCAGCCTCGTTCGACTTGATCGTCCGTTCCTTTTGAGTGCGTCCACCACCTACGGTTGGTAAATCCAAGTGAGACTCACTTAGTCGGTGTTCTCTCTTCGTCTTCATGCGTGAAAGCGATGATGTTGACAGCCAGTGATCAGTATCAGCTACTGCGGCGAGAGAAGCTCAAGGTCATAATTGAATATCAATTCATTATGTTGTCATTGCGTTGAATACAGAGCAGTCCACCTTGGCCAACTTCAGGGCTCGGATATGCCACACCTTGCGATGGCCCACCACTTATCAAACAACGTAGGCACCTATGGCTCAGTAGAATACTCTGAGGGCGCCGACCTCAGCAAGCTCCTGGAGCCTTGCGAAGGACATTATAGTGGAATAATATCACATATTGCCTTGCTATACTGTCCTATCTATCCGACCCTAGTATCTGATCCCACCGACCCGGGTCAAGGTTGTTAGTTTGATGTTATAATCCACGTTTACAGTGTCCATATCACCTATTATTACCAGTCTCACGGAAGCAGTCATATCTCCAGTAGTAACATGCGCCTATTATTTAGGTGTCTTCTTTGCTCGTGAAAGCCGGGTTTGACTCCCAGCCAGAGAGTCGGATTGGAATATCAAATTTTTTTGGATTTGTGGTCCCCGGAAATAGTTGCCCTACTCTTGGAAACGCGTCAAAGTTATACTGTACAGTAATTACTAACCAGTAGGGATGCCCACCGTATATACGGGACCGTACCCGTACCGTCAGGCTCTCGGACTCCTGGTTTATGGTACGGTTTATGGTACGGATATGGCAAGGGGGTTCCAAAAAGTTAAAAAATACATAGGGTCGATTAAATTATTTCGGGCTTTCGCTGGACCCTCCCTCCCTATCACATGATGATTATGATGTCACGTATACCATATAGAGTATGCCGGGGCAGCCGGAATCGGAATTAGCCGAGGATTCGGCAACATCAAGCTGTCATTGCGCCTCAATGCCAGTTTCATACTCTGTGGGCTTTTAGATAGATGAGGGACCTACATAACAATCCGGTATCATTCTGTCTTGAATAATGTGACAATAAATCACAATATACATCGAAATATCACTTCCAGGCCAGCTTGGGCCAGCTCCAACTTAGCTGAGTGTAATATTGGTTGATTATCACTGTTCTGAGGTTATATTGGCTAAGATAATGAAGCACTGAATAAAGGTAAACATGTACAGGCCATTTTATACTATCTTGAACAGGAAAATATCGAAAATTTGAGAGGTCATATAAATTTTTTCGTGACCGGCATTTGACCCTCCCTCCCTACCCGGTGTTCCGGGCCGACATTCCGGCACCCCCTTGGGATATGGCCCGTACAACCCGTAGCGTAATACGGCTTTACGGCCGTACATACGGTGTCTCTTTTAGGCAATAGAAACATCAGCGAATTGGACAGAAATATATATGGCCATATAACCCCTTAGCAAGGCTCGAAATGCATGGCAACGTCCGAAATAACTGCGGTAGCCTTATACGCCCATATGAACCATGGAGGAATAGTAATCTGCGTGTATTATTATGAGTATTTCTGATGCCGATAATGCTTATCGGGCTTTGAAAGGTGTTAGTACAATTACTTGGCACCATACGCAGGTATAACATGATCGCCATCGTAAAATGAGTTCGTGATCTCTATAGCTTCTCAGGTAGCTAGGGGCCCACTTCATATACTACGAATATTTTCACTCTTGGAGACGGAGAAGCTTGAAATAGTAAATTTATTATCATTGCTGTAAACAGAATACAGGTACGTCTAGATAATGCAGTTTATACAAATGGCCTGTTGTCTGGCTGTCCAGGTCCTCGTCTCAACCTCTTCATTGCCAATCGCTTTCCGGAGCTGTCATCAGGAAGGGACTTGGATAGGTGAATTCTTCTGGCCTTGAAAACACGGCTAGGCCTGGGAGAAAGGATATCAGCACATATCCCTGCAACATACGAAAGAATTACTTCAATTGTTCATGCCGGACGTACTCATCCGATTCCACGGCGACCCAGACCATTAATCAAAGGGTGACATTGTATGGAGAAGGTTGCACCCTAATGGCTTAAATTTTTCCCTAAGATGCTATACGGAGCTGATTCCAAGAGATTTAACTCACCGACCATGACGGTTGACTCTCTTGACTTGAGTACCTTTCAACACGACCACTTCTTCCTCCGACTCTGCACTGATATGTCACTTCAGAAGACCTTGAATGTTTGAAATGGACGCACCGATGCCTGAGACGAGTTGCGTAGGTGAGGAATTTGCGATGGTTGGAGAGGCAATGATATCTTGCCCGAGACGTTGGGGCATTCAACTTTGGTGGCTATTTCGGACTGTATTTATGTTGAAATAGCTGACTACATTTCAGTTCCGGCTCGGAAGAAGAAGTCCGCATCGGAGAAAATTAGGTCTAGAGGCAAAGCAGTCTTGTAGGGTGGGTATCTGATGCATGGACCATGCGGAGAAAACCTCGTGGGACGAATGGACGCGTAGTGCTCTGTGACGAGAACTTAGAAGGAAACAGAGTAAGACCGCGCGGTGTCATGTCACGATGCATTGCATAGGATGACACGTTCAGCATTGATCTGGTGATCGTGAGATCTCCGATTCGGATGCTCGTTTTGTCACGACATGCACCCTGTCTCGCTTGGTTCTCTTAATGACCGAACTTTTTCTCCCTTGCTGCAGCAGTCCCGCTGAGGTAGGCCGAGGGCGTGGCTGAAAATTCAGTAGTGCAGTACTACATCTGAAGGACTCACTTCGCAAGAACCGCTGTGCAGCCAGTATCCAAATATTATACAGGGTCGAAATAAATCCAAGCAGGCATGCACAAACAAAACGGGGACCACCAGATGAGATGATGAATCCACTATGGAAGAACATTCAGAGGAAGGTGATGACGACGATGGTGAGGGGCATCCCGAAGACGCCAATTCTGATGGACCGGCAGAGGTTGAACTACCGTCTTGACATCATAGATATGGGGTTTGCCGGCTCGTAGTACATTTAAATCTGTCGTCATTTTGGGCACCTAAGCTTTTCAGAATCAAATACATTCAGTCTGCAGAGGCGAAACTACATTTTATTGAGCTTATAGTAGTGATATACGAGCTGTAAATAGTTGTATGTAAATTTGAAGGCTAAGTTATTATTCTGCGAGGTTCTAATAGCATATGAAAAGGACGCAACATTGTGCCCCGGCTATATGGACTCTGTAAGGCCTTGACAAGGCGAATAAGGATTCCGCCGGACCGTGGCCGCCGCAAGCCCCGGAAACTTTTTTCCCAATCTGCTGATGAATGGCTGTGTACTATGCACAATTCACCTTCCATTCAGCCACGTCGATGTGCTTTCCTTCATTTATAACTCTCAAACGACTTATTTGGAGCCTGATCCTTCAATTGTACCATGATGAAATACAGTCTCTGCTTTGTCAGGATCCCCGATGCTTTATCCGATGCTTTCACTTCCCAAAATCAACTGATTGCACTCTTTCTTCGTCGCTTTCGTCTCTCGCTCGCACGGTTGGGCGGATTTCATTCATCTGAGTCTGCTCTTCTTCCTGTCAAGCTCCATATGTTACTTCTCAAGTTCCCGGCACCTCCAAGATGACACAGTCTACCTTCATTCCGGTTACACTTGAACATCACCAATACCCTTTCTGCCGTCTGGGCTCTGTTGGGCCAGCTACGCTGCTCTGGTAGCTAATCGTTTGTGGGCCGTAGTTGCGGTCGCTTTATCTGTAGGTGTATGTGCTTATTTCCAACCTTGGTAAGTGAATTTAGCTATACGATAACTGTCGCTAATCTGTGAGAACGACTACATCAGATTTCGCCGTACCTCTTGAACATGTTTATTTGTCTGGTAGGGATTGGGGAGCCCGTGAGGCTGTCAATGTGGTTTCGAAAGGTGATTAATGTGTAATGACCATTTTCGTGGGCTTTTGCACTCATTACCCGTCGCCTATGATCTTTATCATACCGGGAATATTTTAGAGGTCGCCCGTATTACGGCCGTACCCGTATACGGGTACGGTGGGCATCCCTACTAACCAGCAGGGTTGTGCCCGAAACTTCCAGAGAGGTAATTAACCGTTTGTTATTAATCGCTCCCCAGGAGTGTAGTTTTGCCACGATGGTAAGTAACAAAAATTCCTCCGGCGAGGGTCTACATCCATTGAACGATTTTTCTTCATACAGATCGTTGAGTCAGATTTGCGAGACTACAGCAAGGGGAAATGATTTACCAGTATTTAACCTCAGTGTATCAAAGACGTTTCGTGCGCATTTGTGATGTGGATACAAAGAATGATCCGTAAAGGAGATGTCCTTGGACCTTGAAAGGAAACAATAGATTTCTCGCAATGAACATCTCTTCTCGGGCCAGCTTAAGCTATCACTCAGTCTGCACTCAACGACTGAATTGCGGTAGCTTGGCTGCGGATTCGTCCACGAGAAAGCGAGACATCATCGACGCCCTTGCACAATTTATTAGTGCAATGACTTAGGTAGAAGCTACACGTGCCGCTACATAGTAATAAAACTTCTGTGTTCAAATCTATGGAACATACAGAGGCACGTATGGAATGACACATAGGCATAAGTACGAAAGAAAGACATGAAAAGCTTCTGACCCCACTTTGTTTCTTTGTTTCATCCTCACCTCATACTGCTCCGTCAGACGTCGTAGGTAAGATGGGGTCCGTCGTCCTAAAGACTGCCCTTCGGAGTTTATCTCGAAATAGGCAGATGTTATCATACGACAGGATCGAACGCAGCTCCTCTTTTAAACTGGAAAGAGATCTTGGCCTAAATTCCAAGCATCGCTGTATCCACTGATCGCTGCCGTCCCAGAACAGGTAAATGCACCACACACAGAGCGCAGTCCCCAAAAGGAACGCTAATGTCACGAAAACTTTCAGCGAAACGGGGTTGGCTGATTCCAAGCACATCAAGAAGAATGATGCCAAAAAAGATACCATGCTGACCCCCCGCATTAGTTAAAGAGATGAAATTCAGAGAGCGTGGACTTACCTCCACATAAGAAGTGCGTAAGGAGTGCTGTACATGATCGACAATCGTTCAAATCCTATATATTCCTGCCAGTGCCGCTCGAGAAATTCCGTCTGTGAGGGAGTGAGATCGTCATCACGGTACGAGGAGACCAAGCGCACCACAACTGCAACGTCGACATGCTTCAGGGCGTTATGGTGGCTCATGAGTATAAGGCCGATGATGATAGTAGCCATGCTACTGGCGACAGATAGATAGCATAAAAGTTGGGTCACGAAACTGGTGCTGCTGGCCCGCACCCGTCTCGTCGACCGAAGGTATAGCGAGAAAGGCCATATTAACCGCGAGAAGGATTGTCGCCTAATCGTGTTATCATACAACTTTTCCTTAGAGCATATCAAGGGATCACACGCACCAGTCCGACGTGCTGTTGCCATTTATCCGTAATCTGCTCTATGAGATGTTGCCACGGCCCCCTTGAAATGAGTCTATCCACCCAGACCTTATGTAACGAAGTATAGTGTTTAATCGGCGCATAGAATAGTAAGAGGTTCATCGTCCTGAACGGAACGGTGCGCTTCTTGTTGTTATGTTCGTATCCGTAAACAGATTCATCCCGACCGGTTCGAGCATCCCGTTGACCGTGATAGTTAAAAATTTGATCGCGTACTGGTCGTTACAATCAGGTTGGTGCGAAGCAACAAAAAAGATGTGAGACTCACACAAAGCCATCATGTACGCCGCTGAAGGTTATTTCAGCGAAAACAGCTGGCAGGTATGATAGACTAGGCTTGCCTGCCACTTCAGATGCGTCCAATTCTGAGATGAGGGCTCCGTTGTTGGCAACGCTATTGATAGAGAGCGATGTCTTACTTTCTGCTAAGATGATGCTTTTGCTCATAATTTTCAGCGTGTCAATGCTGCGAGTCACGGTTGAAGTTTCGGACATGGTTACATCTGCGGAAAAGAAGGGTTGAGTTCTACATTTCGCGATGGCAAGAGACGAAGGGGCAGAATTAAATAACCTGTTTCAGCGAGCAAGATGGATCTTTGAACTGTGTTCCACTGTACTTTCGTAAGTCGGTGAAGGTCGCTGAAATGATAATGATGGTTCCTCGGAGATATCACTATCGGCAATCATCAAAGGATGCGAAGAGAATTACCAGTATTCTTTCTGTAGGTACCCTTCCGGAATAAGTCAGCCTCGCGGCGCAACGTGTTCAACCAACTTACTGCGGATCAAATCAGGGCTCATTTCTCCTCTGAGCTCCGTCAGATAACCATCCAATGTGAACTTGGAGAGCCAGAAGAGACACTCCGCGTCGTGGTTGACAAAGTAATATCTGCAACGAAAGCAATCATCACCTTCCCACGCAGGCAAGCGCGTACTGCGCAATTTCTACGTATAGATGCCAGAGCTTGACGCGACCAAAGGATTTGGACCTTTTCGAAATGGCGTCCTTGAGTATGCTGATGTATCTGGCTACCTTCTCGGCAATGTCTCTCTCATATAACCACTCTTCAGTGACTACTTTCTATCAGAATTCTCAGACTCAATCCCACAATCAAACTGGAAAGACGCACATCGTGATCGTGATAAAAATAAGGTTTACCGTCTGAATGCGTATGCTTCGTCCAACCCACAGGCAGAACCTCTTCTTCTTCTTCTCCGCTACGATGACGAGTCAAATTCTGCTGGCCTCGATAGATGGTACACGTACGTTTGAGGCGAGATGCGCTTACATGTGTTGAAGTCAGTTTGCATAGCAGGTACTGTGAATTTTGCAGGGGAAAATTCGTCTCTAAACACTGCGATGTTAGTCATCTTTAAGCGGAGCGAAAGGAGAGCACCGACATGAACGTCTTCCTGCCGTAGTGTCCTATACTGGACGGAAGCCATTCTTCAAACTTGTGCTCGTCCTTGGACCAATCGTACATAGACTCGGGTGTACCGCTTTGGGGTAAGACTATTGATTCGCTGGACTCCGCAATTTGACCGGCCGCCTCCCTAGCTGTGGCTTCTGATGTCGGCGAACTCGGCGGAATCTGAGCATCGCATTGAATATGAGTCGGTAGCGAGGGTTCTGCTGCTCTTGGTGATGCGTCCCCTGAGACAACAATATGCGGGATAGTATTCGCAATGTCGGAATCATCGTTTCCGACACCAGGGCAAGGAGAAGTTCGACTACAGGAAGGATCATCGCGATTAGAGGTCACATGGCGAGAGATGACTCGTTCGCTGGCTTCCGCTGGAGCAGGCAAGGGGTTTGGTGAACTGGCAACTGTGGTAACCTCCCGCTCGACAACATCTGGTCTACTTCTAGCGACATGCGAACAGCTCGAGATCGACACATGGTCTTTATCACAAGTGTCTATCTCATCGTGGGATGGTGCAGCAAGGCTGGAGCTTGACTGGGTGATTGATCGACGGGGACTGTGATGATCCTGCGAGTCGATCGCCGTCAATGACGACGAAGGGGATGGCCTCGCTCGCAAGGTTAACTCAAGACCCGAAGAATCCGCGACATCCTCGGTCGACGAAACAGCCTCAGAGCTACGCATGTCGGAGCGACCCCGCGAATTCCACAACCCCAACGACCATCTTCTACGCGTCCTCGCTAGTGGGTTAGGCCAAATACCGCGTTTCGTGTGGGTTGCAGTGGTAGACATAATGTAGGGATACGACAGGCAACTTGGACGTCTTCTGTTTAACAGGTGCTGATGCTGTTAGAAATGGGTTTGTGGCAAAACCGGTACAATTCCGATTCGTCTGCCAGGAGCTGTAGATGATAGAGAACCTTAGGTGTGAAACCACATACCGATACAGCATAGAAGTCCTTGTAAATCGTGACAGCTAAATGGATTCAATGGAAAATTTACCTTGTTTGCCATATACGGCATAAGACCAGCACACCTTCTATCTGTTGGCCATTGAGTGGTCTTTGGTGATTCTTATATCCGGCTGTAATAGTAAGATCAGCTAATAACCCAGTCGAGTATGGAAGCTCCCACCGGCAGTTTTCGTCTCTTGCTAGAGTAAAGAAAGGCGAGGCAAGCCGTGTGGCATAGCAGGTATGGACCTTGAACTTGCGCAATCTGAAGAGGTGTAGAAATTCTGATGAGAGGAAGCTGTGAATAAGTGTACCTCTTCAATAGCAATTTGCAGTCGTAGGATTCTACCGCCCGGGATCCGTAGAAGGCAATGAAGTTCTATGGAACATTGGAAGGCTCTTCGCTCCATACAAGCCGCACCAGGTTTACGTTCGGTCAAAGATAGCAGATGTCATTGGCAGTGCGATGCATTTACTGCTGTTGTAGTAAAAATTGACAAAGGCCTCACGATATACGAAGCCATTTACCACGGAAGAGGGTCTATAATGGTCTAAATCAAAACAGAGAGCAGATAATAAGCAGCGGAACGCGATGATACTGTACCTTAGGGAACTGTTGGTCCAACTGAAACTTCGTCCTCGCCTTCTTCTTGTCTTCTAGAAGATGATAAAAGGCCCTTCGCAGGATTTGGAAGTAATTATGATTTACAAGTCGAGATCCACTGTTGTAACCTAGATTGGCATGGTGTTGGTGTTGGCGTTGGTCCAGGTACAGAAACGGAAACTTGAACTGCACCGCCACCTCGTACTCCGTCACGTGCTTCGATGTTCAAGGCTCTCGCTAATATTTCTTGGATATTTCTCAAATATTTCTGTAACCTTCAATTTCTACTATTAATTCCACCAGAGAAGAGCTCCTTCTAGTACGTGTACACGCCTTCTCAGTTGCGGAATTCGTTGACTTTATGACGGATATCTTTCGGGTAACTTGTAATTGACTATTTTTGTGCCCCTTTAGGTCCTATTCTTGAACAAAAACATGATACCTTTATGATTCGACTGATCAGCCAGGAAGCTCTTCCTAGTTTCTAAGTTTCGGAACAAATATCCCATTCCTTTCCGAAACGTATCGTCCGGACTATGGTAACATAATGGACGTCAGGACCTCTGAATTAAAGTGAATTTGCCGTGGTCAAAACTATCCAACTTGCTTCGATGCTTTGTTTGGGCCCCGGAAATTTCTTGCGCACTGAAACGAGGACTCTATTCGCCACATGCATGGAAGGCGGGCCAATGCATTTCTGCCATTCACCGCCATTCAGGCCTAAGGACTAAGGCATGTCTTAGAACTCTGACTACCTTCAGTTGACACGGCTTTGACCTTGTATGTGTACGGTAGTAAAGCTCCTGCGGAGACTCCGTCAGTCACGGAAGAACGTACAGCTCGTGTGGCTAATTTCGAAGTTACATCATTGGTTTGAGCATCCGATTCTTGACATCTACACCTTCCAACCTGAGTCTCCTTCCTGCTGTTTCTAACTAATATTCCCTTTTTTCGGCATAGTGCGTTTCAGTTCCATCTCGGTCTGTGACACGGTCAGAAGCATCCGAGGTGGACCAGAGTCGCTATTCAACTCGCTCGCTGATAGAAGAAAGCCTCCGTTCAGACTCCAGCCAGGCCGGTGAAGATTTGGCCATCTTCTCGCACAATGTCGCCACAGAAGCGCCTACGAATTTGCCGAACCGCGAAACGCGTTGCCAAAGGTGCTTGAAAGACAAGTCCTGGGCGATTTTGCGTGATCTTCTGAGTTTTTCGATCTGACAGGGATTGAAAGCCAGCGATGATATGGGTATCCAGCACGCATAGTATTGTAATTGATTATTCAAATATATTGATAGTATAAATATATGCCGGCGTGCTGTTGGGAGCCATCTTGAAAAGTTGCTGACGGCTTCAAAGTGGCAGCGTGGGTTCAATCTGTCTGTCAGATACTCGGGTTAGAATAGCACAACTCCTTCAATGAACACTGGCATATCATCGCTCGTCCCTACACATGGCCGGTTTGCCCCATTGGAAAGTCGTAAGGAGGTAAATATAATATTGGATGATCCAGGGAAGTGCCCGCACAGCATCCCACTCGATGGTACGCTTTGAGGATACGACCAAGTGCAGGCGGCGTAGAAGAAATCCTGCGACGATGGAGGTGTACGGAATACCGAACCACGGGGTTGTCCTGGCCGGGATGGTATGCGCGGATTTGTCGAGAGCGACGGCAGGGACCACTTGAAGACACTTCAGCTAGTTTCATCGTTCCTGTCCTCTAGGGCTTGAGAAGAGATGCATATAGTTGGTACAACGTTACAATCGATACTCCAGAAGATCGATAACGGGGTTTTTGCCTCGCCTTGCATTTTTTCAATCATCTGAGAAGTACATACTTCCATCGCGTGGCAAGAAAGAGAGGTCCCCGTGCATGAACGTGTTGTTTCAGATTACGCATCCCCATAGAGCGGTACAAAGGTTAGTTGCCGACTGCAGACTCGCGGCCTACACTGCTCCAATTTCTTGATCCAATTTCTCCTTCAAGACTAGGACTGCTAAGTTCACAAGGTCCGGCTGGTAAAAGGGCTGGACTATAATGCTTCGGCCTCAAATGTCAGTGGTGGGGTCCATCAGATTGTGTAGCAGGGTCTGAATGGTTAGGTTTCAAGGCATGAGACGAGCCCTGTTCCCCACACACATCGGGATATTAGGGCACAGAAGGTATCACAAATCAATCATTCCTCAGTTTCACCTCCAAGAAGGTCGAGTGGAAACGGGACAACGGCGAGCCCACTTATCCCTGTACTTGGAGCCACTAGGTAGGCGCAACAAGTTGGTCAAATGACACAAGGTGTAGACGTTTGTCGTCATGTCGTCATTAGAGAAGCGATATATTTTAGCGCAAAGGAGCCTCTTGATTAAACGCGCATATTGTAAAGTAAAAACCAGGGCCTATGTTTCCAGGCTCTGACGAAAGTTTACGAAGCGCCCAAGGTAGACAATGAAGTTTTGAGGCTTTGAGGCTTTGAGGCTTCAGAGCAGGACACATATTTGTGAGCGTCCAATGAGCGTCATCCAGACAGATGACTGAAAGATCATTGAGAGACGGCCAAGTCACGTAGACGCTATCGCACATGTATTTGAAACGTTTGCGCTACTCTAGTGGCAACGTCTGCAGTTTTAAGATGTTTGAAGAGACGAAAATCCCAGACTCGATGGAAATCGAAGACAACAGGTAATGACTCGGTAATTGCCGGTACGCGCCCTGTATTCGACACTCATGAAGCTTCCTCTTGTTTACCGCCCACGATCACTTCTTTTCGTTTGAATTACCTTTCTGTCTGGTATGATATGTACCAGCTTGAAGAAGACGTAGAAGCATAAAACGGCGTTGATATCGACTAGTAATCCCGGTCTTCGAATTTTTAGTCCGTACACCCTTTCCCTGGACTCCCTGGTCACTGTAGGTGCTTGAATATTCACCCTAACCATTTCGATGGACATTCATGTGCCGTCAAAATAGTGGAGGATAGCGGGGGAGAACATATAGGACTATGTACCACTTTGTCGACCTCGGCCCTCTTCTCCTGTGTGGCGGCCTCGATGGACGAATTACGCTTTGTCTTGCCTAGGCAACTTCGACTGCAAACAAGATAGCTGAGAGGATTCCGCAATCCTGGAAGCATCACCCCGTTGTCGACTTGTATTGAGGATTTCAGGGTGGCAAGGAGCTTTATAAGCGAACATATTGGAAATCCTCACTTTCAAGTTGAACAAAGATTGTATGACGAGCGGTCAAAGGTTCGTCTTTGCCTTCCTGTGGCATTGTTTTTCGTAACCCCTGATTGTCTTTGAGGCTCAGTATCGTTCGGGTGGAGTTATTGACATCTTTGGTGGCTTTTTGTCTAGCTATTTGAGATGCGCAAGTGGCATTACTGAAGTGAAGTCAAAGCTAGCACTTTGTCCAACTCAGTTGCTATATGAGGGACCATGCAACTTGAAAATGACTGTTCCCTCAAGCTACTACTCATGTCTGCCAAACCCAGACATTACCAACCGTCTTTGGTTGACGAGGATGACATGGACCTTGATGACATCTTCGACCAGTTCATACAGCCTTGCGCTTTCGAGAATTGCAACCAGTTGCCTCAACAGGACTCCAGTCACGATTTTTTGTACAACGTATGCCTGCTTTGTTCATTCATTTGTATTTTTACTGGTAGTCTGACGGTCTCTAGGAAGAAGGAAATTGGCTAGGAATGAACGTTAACACCGGTGTTACCATGGCCCCGACATTTGACGAGCCCATTTGTCCCAAAGCTACCCTTTTGTCACACTATGACATGGCTAGTACCTCAGACGCTGTCAACAGGTTTGACAACGACTGGTTTGACTCGCTTTGGACCCCGTCCTCCGCGACTAGATCGCCAATACAAAATACGATGGAAGTAATGGAGGAGACACGGACTTTAGCACCGTCGCGAAGAACCACACCTAATCTCGATCCTCGCACCCGAGGCGACGCGTATTCTACATCAGAAACATCTTCCTCGCGCGACTCTACTCCGCCGCTCAATTCTCGTCGCCGCGCATTGTCCCCTGTGAATGCGCAACCCACTAATGAAGAAGACGCCTCGGTTCCTTCTTTTCGATGCCCCTGGTCCGAATGTACTTCACAGTTCATGTCCCCAGAAGAAGCATCAGCCCACGCCAGTTATCATCCCGGCCGCAGGGAGTTGAGATGTCCTCATCCTGACTGCACGTACACCTCTGTTCGGATCAACGACGTGAAAAGGCACTGCGAAACGGCAAGTCATGGAAGACCCGCTTCGTTCTTTTGCAGGGGATGTGGGCGAAGATTTACTCGAAAGGACGCTGCCAAGCGCCATCAATCGAAGTCTGCGAAGGACCCACGGTGCGTAGCTTTCGTGGGATCGAAAGCGGGTGTTGGTGTCGTGGGAAAACGTGCGGGGTAAAAGAGTCAATGACTAGTATGGCCTAGCACAGATAATCGCGAGAGAAAAAGACATGATTGAAAATAGGATGTGCAGGAGAGTCAGTACTTACCCTTCAATTATAATCATTTTCTCGTCGTTTGAGACGGCTATGGCGATACTGAAATCTTGGATTGATGCTTCCTCGGAACTGGTCGTCATGTGCATGTCAGTACTGTTGCGTCGTCCAGGGAGAGCAAAATCGAATGGCACTAGGTCGCTAACAACTTGAAGTTGCAGAAGTGGGGACGTGTTATCTGTGACAAGGCAAATAATTGCCGAGAAAATTCAAGTAATGGCCTGGTCGTAGTTAAAGTCATATGGATGTTACAGAATCATCTTGTTATCAGGTGTTATTGAGAAAGAAAAGCAAAAGAAAAGGTCGAAAGGAAACGGAAGAACGTTATTACGCTTTACGTAATAATATCATGCAGTCACTCCCGTTTCTTTCCGGCTAAATCATTCATAAACGTCAGCGACGAGCGCCGACGTCGAAAGGATATGAATTTGGCGGATTAAGCGTATTCCGGCTAGGTAAAGGATGCACAGTGACCATAAAGGTGGGCTCCTCAATATCGGCTGGCATATTGTACAAACGGCTTGTGGTCGGTAGCTGGAGGCAGTTTTGACGGGTTCCGCTTTGGTAGAGGTGTGGTTCGAATTTTTCTCAAGCGTGTCTCGGCTTACACTCTGGAGTCTAATATTGCTTCTATGTAATAATCAAAACCTGGTGCCAAGATTAGAACCCGTCAGCTTCATTCAAAGTCGGAACCCTGACCTGATTATCCCATGATATCTGACGGTCATAGGTGTGACTATCGATGCCGCCATCATCAACAACTTGTGCCTGTACAGTGAACCCAGTCGCGTTGTACGCCCCCACAGTTTCAACATCGTCGCGAGACCGCAATCCTGGATGGATGAGCAGCATCCTGAGAGAGGTGCAGAAACCTAATGAGACCGACTTCAACGGCGACTTGAACCATCGTGGTGAAATCATCTTCATGAACCCATAATCAACAAAGGCCTTCAGAAGCAGTATCCTAGATACGATTGAATTTCGGGCTCAAATAGCACCACTAATCGTTCTATTTGTCGGGTATTGACAGTCAAGTCGCCGCTTATCTTCCCGCTCGTATCCGCTAATTAGTATGCTCAGCCTCATTTCCGCGGGTGCTTGCTAGTATGAGTGCCTGTGATACAGTTCATTAATTATTCGCTGACCTGTTTCAATAAAGTGACCCACTGTTTTCGCTGCTTCTTCGCCCGTGTGAAGCCCTACAACTCTCATAGATTCATCGGTTAAGGAGCTGCATTTTCGTGTAATTCATTAGGTATCGTTCGTTTGTCCCCGCTCATATCACAAACCCGCTTTAACAGTCGTCAAGCATCGATAAACTTAATCTAGCTGCTATACTCTTAGTGCAACCATTCAACACAATGATCGCCCCAGACATTCTGTTAGCAAGCCCGTCAGCTTCCACTCGGATGAAGAAAAACACTCTTGATCCCGACCTTATTATTCTGTGATAATCACAATTATACGTAACGGAGTCGATCCATACTATCATGATCATCAGCCCGGACCTGTATATCCAACCCCGCAGCTTTGTACGCCCTCAGAGTCTGAACATCCTCGCGCGACAACATTTCCGGGCCGATCAACCGTATCCTGGGTGTAGTGCTCAAGGTTATCGTGACTGACTTCAAGGGTGATTTTGTCCACCTTGACGAAACCATCTTCATGAGATCGCCGTTGACAAAGGTGATATCTCCATCATGCGGATTACTCTCAACGGACATATCATAATGCTCGAGGTGTGGAAGAACACTGTGCTTGTTGTCCACAGCAGTTTCTGCCATACGCGAGAGAAGTTTTCGGCACACTTCATCTGAAGCTTTGGACCACCGACCGTTGCCGACATGAAGAGAGATGGATGTGACTTGAGGGGACATTTCCACTATGCCGATGAGGTTAGCGTCGATGTATGCCTCGTGGATTATAAGATAATTGAGAGTAAGGGAGCACTGGGAATGACTAAGCATTTCGTGCAATGCTGAGAGCGCGTCCGGGGAAGTTAGCACTTCTGAATCGTCTGCCATTACGCTGCGCATTAGGTATATGCCCCGCAGGGATGGTAATTCCAAGCTACGGATCAGGTTGGAATCGCATGCATCGAAAGTTTTGAGAGATGGACTCCGAATGCGTTGGTGATGAGACAAGGATAAATCTTCCTCAAGAATATGATACCCCACCTCAAATGTCTGGAGCTGCGGGGCCTTCCGGATGATATCGAGAAAGTAACGGATAGTTACAAGGTCGGCGAATACCCTATCGTCTTGGAAAGAAACAAGACCAGAGACTGAGATAGGGATTCGTGCATTTTCTCCCATCCCGTGTAGCATCACATCGCTCAACCGAGGAGCAATCTCGAAGGCGTCGACCGATACCTGTACAGGCTGTGAACATGTCAATCCGAGTACGGAGAGAGCTGGAACTCGGCCGCGGACGACGGTGAGGGTATCACAGAGAGTTGGCCGTAAACTCAGCCTGGCTTCCCTCCACCGGGTTGAGTGATTCATGAAGAGGTGAAGAAGTGCTGATACAGTTTCAAACGAGACGTGATCTGTCCCAGTATCATGGAAAGAGATAGAGAGATCGTGTTGTCCGGAACGGCTGAGGGCCGTGGTAAGAAGGGAAAGCGAGTTATTTGGAAAAGGCCTGACGGTCATGATATGACATATCGGTTTGGACCATAGCTTGGATGAGTGGTAGTTGACGATCATCCTCCACTTGCTACACTACTCGTCCCAGGTTCCAAGGTCCATCTTTAACGTTGAGAACGTTGTACCCGCTATCCATTGTCTGCCAAAATATCTCCATGAGGATCTCAGGGCTGCACGCGTCGGACGGGTGTTAACTGCTATCTGATATTTGTCCTTCACGTCTGCAAGTTGTCCGCGCCTCTCTTTCAGTCTAGCCAGAGCTTCAGACATTTCGTGAATATCAATCGAAAGCTGGTCCAGTGCCTCGTCGACGCTGTTGACCGACTCTTTTAAGCTTTTGAACTCCGCGATGGTGGGTGCATTGTTGGATTGCAGGAGTGAAGCTATGGAAGAAAGCGGCACGCGGCCTCGGTCATTCTGGTGCTTTGAGATAACTGCATCGAGGGTTACTGAGGTGCTTCCGCAGTCAGCACAGGCAAACGCGAGGACCATGGCTTTCATGGGATCTCAGTCAGCTCTATAGACGGGTAATTTCAAGCTTAAGCCCACCGAAACGATACGGAAATGTAGAAGCCAATTAGCACCCTACTTTTTTTTTCAGCGACGCGTACCGGAAAGGGGGCCTTCGGACATACCGAGCTTAATTTGCGCAGTAGTAGTTGGCATGCAAAATAGAGGATTTTGGCAACGGCTCCTCCTGCTTTTTTGGCGCTGGGAAATTTATCGTTGTGGTTGTGGATAGCAGTGAGCAGCGGCGGGTCGCGACCTAGGAAAGAACCGGACCGCCAGCCGAACTTATTCGATTGCTATCGGCCGACTAAAGGCGACCACTTTCTTATCCTTCATCATGTTCATTTACACGCTGTTCATATCATACATGAGTATATAGTTCAACTTTTCAACTTAATCGACTACTGTACATGTTCTGAGCTCCCAACTATACTTGCCTATCTTGCCGACTCGGAGCCCGCATCGTATTTCACCGCCATTCCAAGCAAACCCTCCGAGACGGCCTCCAATGCATTGACAAGCTCTAGCTGAGTTATATTCCCTGTCTTCACCCGTGCAGAGATCTTTTCCACCTCTTTTTTATGCAATAATAACTCAATGCATATGAGAGCCGCCTGGTTTTCGGCTGGCATGACAACGCTCCGAGTTGCACCTTCTTCATTTTGTCCTAAAAGTACGTTGAGAAGGGATGTTCACAGGGAATCAGTAGATAGCACACCTTCTGTAGACGCCTCGGCCTCGTCCACAAAAGCATCTGCATGTTCGGTTGAAGCCCCGAGAACATCGTAATCCGTCATTACCAGATCGCCCTGAGTGTCGGTGTGTTCGGGAGTCACAAGTCCAATGACAGAGTTACCTGCCCCAGAGGGCGTTTGAGGGCGTGCACTCTGGGAATCATGCATAAACTGATTCCAAATCTCTTGAAAGTTTGTGGCGGTCGCTTGGTCCACTGGGTCGTATTCATAGATAGGACTGGAGCTTGGGATCTGTACAATAAGTCTCAGGATTTGTTAACACAAAGAAGAATCATGATAACACTCACTTGAGAAGCTGATGAAGAGGCGTACTGATCCTCCTCGGGTTCATGTCGATAAGCCCTTGCTGTCCTTGCTTGGATTTCTGGGCTCAATGCCGGTGAGTCTTGGAATTTCTTCTTTCTGGGGCTTGGCGTGATAGGCGGCCTCCGAGCAATGCTACCTTTTGTCTCTCTCCTTTTCCTGTACCAATCAACTAGAAAGTCTAGTTGTGGGTACGAGAGTTTTAATAACCGTCGTACTCGCGTCCTCCTTTCCTGCTCAGCACGACTGCAGCCAACTCTCTGCTCTTCACAGCTGACACACACAGCTGAGTTTTCCTTCGGCGTGCAATCTTGTCCGCGTAACAGGCATTTCTCGCATACCTAAAGAAAGCTTCAAGATCAATTGGTTGTGCAGTTGGAAATTTGATCCACCATGTTATTTTGATATCGCTTCCAGTACATTATGTCATGGACATTGGGACGTTTCTTGAACTCCTTGGCAAATCTTTGCTTCATGTCCTCGGTCACGACGACTTCATTCTCTGAACTGATGCCGCTAGGGCTCGGACTCGGCGATTGTGTACTGGTAGGAGAGTCGGATTCACTGTCCATTGCAGAGGATGTAGAGAAGAAAGAGGCAGTCTTTCGGTCTGCAATCTTGATAGAGTTTATTGATGTTACATAGGTCGGATAGAAGATGTGACTTCTCAAGAGGTCTTCACAGAAGAAATATAGGATCGTGGCATGTGCGCATCAATGATGTTACCTTACTGCTTCCGGCATTTTAGTGGGTGGTACTTAGCGAGATCTTTTACAAAACCGTAAGATAGAATATGGGAGCAGAGGAATGGCAGAGGAATCCAAGTTGCACGCACAGATTCAACTTGACCCTTATCCTCAGCTGCGCGGGACGAGCACTACTAGTAAATAACGTGGAATCAGACTAGCTTCTCGAGAATTCCGTCAAGATATTCATGTCATAGATCGAGTGTGCGAAGGTCCATGTGACTGTAAGAAAGAGAAAAAGAATATTCGTTCTTGAGGATCATCGTGGTGGAAGAAGACAGGTGGGAAATTTTCTGTTTCCTTCGGTCATACAGACCGGCGTTCAAATGTTCACCATCGATACCAACAGGAATATTGGATTTAAAACCATGCAATTCAGGATTAGCATAAAGGTGATACTGAGCACAGAGGACGAGGCTGGGGCAGATTGAATATTCTGAGGACGAGTAGCTCAAATTTCAGTCGTAGTTGAGCCCGAGCGCCCAACACGCAGGAATAGTATCGATACGCTGTAGTACAAAGCATCAGAAAAGCTAAAGGTCAGCCACTACGAAATGATTTCGACAGCGCCACTATTCAACCAAGCCTCGAGTTCTGCAAAGTCGTCGATTTCTTCCATCTTCTCCTCAACCGCATTTCCCGTGTCATGCTCCGAGTCTTGCATCACGACGCTCGAGTTTTGCTGACTGCTAAAGCTATTGTCCGAAGTCATAGTCAGGTCGGGCGTAGAAGGTATGATGTCAAAGCAACCAAGGTCCAAGGTGAAGTCGTCGTAGTCATCTTGCTTGCTCTCAGCTTGGACCGATTCATCATCATCAATGACAATAACTTCATTGTCAGAGTCTGAGGTATGGACAAAAAGGGGGTCTTGCTGAACCTAGGACGAAGGTGTTTCATTGAGAGTATCAATAAGAATAAGATGGAACCCACTTTCGGCGATTCATCGCTCAGCCTCATACGTTTCGGCGCAGGACTTGGTGAGAAGCGGGTGTTTAGAGGTGAAACAGGACGAGCACCGAAGTCGTTGTCATCAGGGAAATCACGAATCAGAGCATCAATGTCAGAACCAGCAAAGTCGTCAGAGGAAGGAGCGTGGTTTCGAGGAGCAGAAGTCATAATTTCATGAGCCTCGGGAAGATCGTCGTCGTCGTCTAGGTGATACGAGATGTCACGACATACATCTCGCAGCGGCTGAGAATCATCCAATGTCGGCGAACTTGATCTCCGGGTCAGGAGCGGCCTTTCGCTTCCGCTTCTTTACATTAGGAACGGGTTCCAATTTGATCCTTTGTCCTTCAGTGAGTTTGAGATTGTCTTGAACATTCGTATTCTTGTGCAAAGCCTCCAATCTTTCTAAGGTGCGGTCAGGGTTCGTAGGCGTCTTCTTCTTGATGTCCAAAACCCTTTGCCATTTAGTCTGAGAGGTAGTCTGGGAAGATTTGGGTGCCTGAGGTTTTGCAGTAGAGACTGGGGGCTTCGTCGCCGTCGTGGTTGCCGGTACTGGTTTCTTCGGTGGATGCAATATTCCTTCTTTACAGCTGGAGGAAACATATCAGAACAGTAGTATATTACTACAGCGCAGTCATACCAAAGATGACGGCATTTGTTTCGATCCTTGCAAGAATGGTTGCATCTAATTTTTGTCAACTTTCATGAAGGACGATCAAGAGAAAAGAAGTGACAGGTAATTTCCGTTCGGTAGCTTCTTGGGCGTCTCTGGGTCGTCCAGAACAGTTAAAATGCTGGAGCTGGGCTTGTTATTTTTCGCTGGGCGAGCGCTCACATCTAAGATAATGTCCATGATGAAAATTTGCCTTTTGATAAATGACGAACCTTCTTTCTTGGTCAGATCCCTCACTTCCGCTTTGTCGTCAGAACTGTCGATGGCACCATCCATCATGTCCCAAAACTCAGGATCTTCTTTATAATCCTGGATTTCTAGCTCCTGTGACGGAGATAAGCTGATGTTGAGGACGCGAAACAGCATGAACGAACCAGGGAGGTTTGGGGACGAGTGTTTCTAGTAGGGTATTGGGAAGCCGAGATGTCGGGTTTATAAAACTTGGTCACTGTAACTCCCGCTATGCTTTCCTGCTCAAAGGTAAGCATTAACAGCAGCCGACCAGTAGAGATGCCTACGGAAGATATATAGACATTGATTGACTGGCTCGGCTTTTCCAACTCTGCAGTAACTTCAAAAGTCTTGCTTTCTTTCAAGGATTTTGTTCTACGCAAATCATCACTGGCCTAATTTATAAGACGAATATCAACACTTACGATATACGGCGAAAGTCAATCAATTCCATCTCAGAGGTAAGGGTGATGATTGATGTCATATTGTAAACACGTCCTTTTTGCTTCTTGACTTCGGCTGGGACGTGAAAGTCTCATCGCTTAATCCGCATTCTATGGACAAGTCAACTTCCACCGGCTTTGTACCGCCATTGGTGCGAACTTCGATCTCTGTTATTTTCAGCATGTAAGAAGGAAATTCTCGTGCGGATGCCAACATCTCAAGGCCAAAGGGAGGACGTCGGTTCAAGAGCTGAGAAAAGGACGAGTTGAATATAGTGACAAGACGCTGAAAACTGGCCTTACTGCTTCAAGTTTCAGGGAATCTTGCTTTCGCAGAATGTCAATCGATGTTATACCTCGCTCTGCTAGCACCTAGTGGGTGGTCAGTGACACCCTTCCTGACGGACCTTCATCTGTTACCTTTAACCTAATGGAGGTTTTAATGAGGTATCAACTAGGTATCAGTTTCTTACGATTTTTCACCGATTGACTCGATTTGACGTAGCACAACGGGTCGATCTTCCCAAGCTTTCGCGGTAAGACATCGTAATCTTTGTGTTCCGGTGAGGACTCTGTCTGAGGACTGGCTCCTTGTCAGACTTACACTTCGAATCCGTGCTTCAGTTGTGCCCCACGTTTCTTCGTGATTGCTACCTCCACGACAGCTGGAGCAGTAGTCCGTCAGTTAAAATGCAACCGAATGAATAGTAAATGTTGCAAACCTCTGGCGATGCGTGGTATGTGACGAAAGACGCTGAATGCGTCCAGCTGAGGCTGGCTATCGCCCGTCTTGTATTCGGGTGAATTAAGGGAGATACCACCTAAAACCGCCTTATGCGAACCATTAGACCACAAAGCACTCCGAGAACGCCACAAACCTGGATCAGTAAGAACGTCTTGTCCGAGGTCTTCTCGACCTTCTTGACTTCAAATCGAATGTCATTATGCCGCCGAAGTTTATTCAGATACTGACCGAGTTAATGCATCAACATAGCAGGAATGGTCAAGGAAGTGACGGTCCGTACCGTCTTCTCGGAAGCCCGAATCTTGGATTCATTCAATCTTCGATACCTTCAGTCAGAATCAAGGCACGTCTGAGAAATTACCCACTCTTCTGAGGCAGAAATCATTTCAAGCTACCGCGCGCAGGCGCCAACGGTCATCAGGAAAAAGACAAATACAAAGGTGAACGTCTTACTATATCCCGAGGACTTGGTTGTTCTGGTAGAGCCAGAATGGCCTTCATCTAGGATTCAGGTCAATTTGATGCTTAGGGAATCTACGTGCTTCATACTCACTGTGGCCTGACGGATGTAGAACTGGAACGAGATTAGAACCTAATGAATCTGAATAAACGAAAGGGACTTACCTTGCTCATAATATCCCCATATTCTGTAGAACTTAGCTGCTCATCTCCGCCGTCTTCGGAACACGTAATGAGTTCAGACTCCTTCAATTTAGTTATACTCTGCATGACCAAATCGTCGACGCGTTCCTCCCAGGTTTGATCCTCGCCTTTTCCAAGCGCATAGTGTCGAGGATTTTTCCGAATTCTCTGGAACAAGAACGAATTCCGAAGCCAATCGGTGGCAGAGCTGATGCTTGTGACAGTTCCTAAACCGATTTCAGAGTTAAGATACTCAGACAAATTCACATGAAGGGAGCTTTCGAGGATGGTTTTGCCTTGAACGAGCTCTCGATATTTGCTCTCAAGCTCGGTCTCACACAATATTATGGCAGTCCCTTCACTATCTATAAAGGCGTTAGCACCCGTTCGGAGTCGGCAAGATGCTCAATGGTATTCACCGAACTGGGGTCGACCCTGTAACAGACAGGGTGAGGCAAGATCAGACCCCGAATCAGAAAGGAAGTACTCACTGCACGACCAAGCATCTGCATGACATCAAGATCAGAGTACTCGACTGATACATTGTTTTGGAAGGTCTGGACCCCTTTGATGACGACGGTGTGGGCAGCTGGACAAACGTTAAAGGAGGCAACTGCGTGTATTGGACGCCACTTACGAAGGTTGACTCCTACAGCAAGGGTCTGGGCAGAGAGAAAGAGTCTTGTCGCTGTGATCGTATTGAGTGACCAGACTTACCGATGTCGCTACGACTATACGGAGGACCCTCTTTAAAAAGAGGCCTTCAACTGCACGTCTATCATCTAGCGACAGCCCCGCATGATGGACACCGATGCCATATGAGGCCCATTCTATTCATTTGAGCAGAACGCGCGTAGATGAATAATTCCAACTTACCTGCCAAACGCTTATCCTGGAAGATATGTTCAACTCTGTTCAGAGTCGGCATTAGGTTTCATCGACTCGGCACATCTAAGTCAGAAACCTTTCGGAATGGGTCCAAGGCAAAGATTGCTTCTTTTTTTCAGCTTCAATATAATCTTTGAGTACATGTTCGGCAGTGGCGAAGACACCTGCGGTGATTCGTCATCATACAAGCCATTGATATTGAGAACCATTCCGCACCTTTCCTAGTCGGACAAAAAACAAGAATAGGCTTCCCAACGGAGTGCGTTTGTAGCGTCGAGAACAATTTGTAGTCAAGAATTTTGGAGAATTGGAAATCATTCTGGTTGCGTTGTCGAGGAACCCCAACAACAACCCGCTTCAGCTTGCAAGGGCGGAAGTCTTCGCCGAACTACACAGGCTTCAGTTATCGCCACACATTGATGAAATTGACATACTTCGAAGACTTTTGCAGGACCGCCATCACATCTGACACTCCCGATCCAAGAGGCTATATCTTGAATGTTAGGAACTGTCGCCGAGACAAGTACGAACCGGACACCGGAACCACGTAATTTCATCCGGGAAATGACGACTTCAAGAGTACTGCCTCTGGATTCATTGAGTATATGGACCTAAATGGAGGTTGTGACATCGTAGGCAAGAGATCACTCGATAGAAATACCTCGTCAACCAGGATTAATCGAATGGAAGACAAGATTTTTCCATGATCACCCCTGGTTCGACAGACGTCATCGGAGAAATTCTTGCGAGGCTGCTGGACCCATACCAATTTCTCGTCAGACTGTCCCACTTTTCAGCCTGTTATACTATCAGTTGAGTTGGCGGTCCGCACGTTCAAGAAACTACTTGCCGTTGTGATACTGCAAATCAGTCAGTTATCCGGTCGTATAGGTTGGAAAAAGACTAGCATTATCGTAGAGTTCTTTGCATCTCCCCATACACCTTTCCCAAAATGAACGGTGTCGCCTGTCAGTTCGCAGCCTATTTTGGCTTATTAGGGCGCATACATGAAGAGAGAAGAGATCGCTTACACTTAATCCCCAATGAGTTGAACTTGGCGGTCCAGTCACGATATCTCTCCGAACATAGCGCCTGCGAAAGATTGAGTGCGTGAATAAGATATCGATGAGAAGGCTTCTACCTTCGTCGGTGCCATGTAAACACATTTTACTGAGTTGTCCGTTGCACTATTCGTCTCGGTCAACATCTGTATGATTGCCAGTTCAAAGAGAACCGTCTTTCCGCTACCAGTAGGCGCTGGGCTTTTGTTACATTTGCGTACAGTGGTAAGTCATATCTGACTTACCGCTCGTTACCTACAGGGCGATCGTTTTGAGACGAGAGCACTGAAAACACCCAGCAGACGTACTATATTTTCGTTGCTTTGCATTAGCTACTGTATGTGAGGAACGGAACCATAAATGATAGTCATAAATCTCACTGTATCAAAACACGAGGACTGGACAGCGTTAAAAACGCCAAATTTGAATATTGTTCTATACATATCAGCTGGCATACGAGTCAGCGAAGATACTCAGGTAGGCGACACATAGAACATACGAAGCTCTGTAACTGGTCGCAGTCGAATTCCCTTCGCGCTCCTACATGAAGGTACCTCACGGGCAGGTTCATTTTTCGAGGGTCGGCCTGCGTTGAGGGAATAGGAATTTGAAGTGCGCGGCACTTGGCGCTGCTGCGGAGGACGATGGTTGTTTGACCAGTTTTGATATCTTGGGTGTTGGTCATACCCCAGGGTCGCTAGCAGGAATCAATGACTGTTCATCTGGAAAGAAACGGCACTTACATGGAACCGCCTCGTACTGAGAAGGAGTATAAGCTCCCACTATAGGCGCAAAACTTCCCTGTTCCTCAGAACATTCGTCATATCTATCAGCCTGCTGGTCATCCCATTGTTCATCCTCGTAATAAGGCCGGTCGGAAGCCTGAGGGTAAGTTGCGTCGACATAGTCTTCTATGGGATCATCGTAGCGCGGAAGATATTGTGAAGCAGAGCCGTAGGTAAAATTGTTCCTATTCGTTCGCTCAGGCGGGGATGGAGAAGAATTTACTGCTAGATGTGAATGTTTGTAGAGCAAGAAACGCGCATACACTCACTAATTTCATCATTATAGCCATCCAACTCAGCGCCGTACTCTTCGTAAACATTGTTCTGATATCCCTGAGGCGTGTAGTAGTTCATGGTGTAGTTGCCGTTCATTTCGAATGGCTCAGCGTGGGAGAAGGAGAAAAGGAAGGACTTGGAAATTCCGACGCGTGACGCGTCTTTACGTATCAGTTTCACGTGATCTTGATCAAGCGTGACAGATCGTGACAATCCAGCGCTTGTCCCTTTGTTTTCGACCTCTAAACATCGACCACAAGCATCCTACCCTCGCACGAGATGTCATCGCAACAGTTGTCCGCTGAAGAGATAGCAAAGAAGCAAGCAGAGAAAATCGAAGAAATAATCAACTCGTGCGGCCGCTTTACATGTAATTATTATCCTAGTATCAGTGCTTCTAACCTGTATCTTTTCCTTTAGGATCCATTACTCTGACAAGTACAGCGACGATATATACGAGTATCGTCATGTCATCCTGCCAAAGCAGCTCTTCAAGATGAAGATAATACCGGAGAACTATTGGAATGCAGATCAGTCTGCTCTTCGGCTGTTGTCGGAGAAAGAATGGAGGAATATTGGGATTACGCAGAGCCTGGGTTGGGAGCACTACGAGATTCACGGTGAGTTTTGTGATGGATTTTTGTGGTATCTCTCTGATAGGAACCCTCTAGCGCCGGAGCCTCACATTCTTCTCTTCCGTCGCCCCAAAGACTTTGTCGCGCCGACACTACCAGCGCAGAGGCGTGCTAAGGATGCAGGGAGACGAAAGTAGATGGGGCCATCTCTTGATATCCTTTCTCTTTTACCAGGCTTTTTTTCTCAATCAGGTGCTAGTCTTAGAATTGTCCCTTCAACAAATGTCCGTATCTTGTATCCTAGCTCATTCTCGCAAATCACTCCCCATGCTCTTGTCCTTGACTCACCGTCTGCCACCTCCACATTACTAAGTCAACCATCATAGCATTATATGTACACATTATACTGAAACAATCGACAACAACAAAACAAATAATACGAAATAGATCCCTCTACTTATATAACAGCTAGTATCCATGTCCAAAGTGCAAGTCACAGTCGCGGTGCTGGTAGATCTCCCCATTGCACCATGGGCCCTAGGTCCGTCGATGGTTTCAAACCAGCTCGGAAGGCCTTCAGGTCCGTAATGTATTCCACTCCTGGCCGCGGAGCATCCTCACCTTCTCCTTGAACAGGATACTTCGCCATCAACACCATCATAGCCTGAACCAAGTCTTGGAGACCCTGTCTGCCTTGCAACGCCTGTACCCAGTGTGCTTGGAAGTCGGACACATTATGATCACCTTCACCCAGGTCCTTCCACGCGCTCTCGTCAAGATCAGGCATTTTCGCGCGCACGATAGCCGTAAACTGTTCAGCTGCTTTCGCACTGACTTTCTGGGGACGTGGTGTCTGAGAGCGCATCTGGACCGACAACTTTGATCGTGTCTTCGATAATGGATGAACGTTGGACATGAACAGAGAAAGAACGTCCTCCTTCGTTATATCCTTGATCAGGTTGGCGTCCTTTTCCGCTGAAATCGCCATGAGTATGGTCACAAGTCAATCCACAAAAACCACGTACCCCTCAAGAAGTCTAGATGGCCAGTACTGATCTGGAGCATGAAGTTACTACCCTCTTCCATGAGGTTCTTGTACGACTCTCGCCACTTCTTCTCCAACCCTCCTTTCTGTTCCTGGAAGACCTCCGGGGTCATCTCTTCGATGTAAGTCTTCATGGCAGACAAATGCGCTTCAACTCGATCCTCGAGATGTCCTGGCGTCTTCTCGCTTTGAACTACTATCCGCACACCGATATCTCCACCGCCCGATAGACTCCATCCCGAACATGAGACAATATAACCGAGTTGCTCCTTTGTCCGAAGGGTATTAAAGGTCGGTTCCGAAAGAATCTGGTTTAAGAGCGCAGCCACGACACGAAGGCGTTGATCGGCAACGGAACCATAGTAGCAAAAGTAAGTTAACGCGGAGTTGGATTGATTGGGATTGGGTATCGTAGATGTCCAGGTATAGTTGCACCCTATTGGTTCAGTGAGCATGGGAGGTATGATAACCTAATAGAGGCAGGTATACCTTCTGGTAGCAAAAGACCCCTCTCATTCAATTGAGAAGGTGGTAGCCCGGAAAGTCCTAGACCTTGTTCCGCCACCTCGGCGATCTTGATAGCTTCCTAGAAGACGGTTAGAGCTGTGGCGGATACACATAGCATATAATCAAACTTACTTCCTTAAACATGTTGCCCGTTACGAGAATCCGAATATTCACTTGAGAAAGGAATTTCTTGATATGGCTCTGGACCTCATCTGGAGTGACAGCTGAACCCCGTGTTAACGCAACATCGCATGCAAGGAGACAGTAACTCAACAGGTTAGCTCCTGAAGCTTCTCATGAATAGTCCATTGTCGTTCCGTCAGCATATATCGACCGTAATATTCTGACAACTGATATGACTGTCCAAGGAAGAAGTTCTCCCACGTCTTCTTGATCTGCAGGGATCCATGTCAGTAATTCGACGACGGTGAATGGTCAGACCTACTTCTTCCTTCATAACGATCAACCGCTCAGGACGAACAGTGATCTGCTTGACCCTCTCCAGAACATGCTGCACCAGCACGATCACCTTATCGTTGTAGCCGTTCATACTAACGTAAAGACCGGAAGCATGCGTTAAGAAAGAATAGGTGATGCCTGCTAGATCAGCATCATAGGAGAACTCGGTAAGTGAGTCGGTGACGAGGTCAGAATACAGTCTAATATTATTGTGAGACGTCATAGACGGTAACCACAAGTAGGGGCATACCTTGTCAGGACAGAATTACGCGGAGAGTTATTCCCATATGGACTATAGATCCCGGAGTCAGAATCTGCCAATTTCGTAATATTTCCCATGTTACTGACCTTCGCAAGTCGATGACGACGAATCCTTTGGGCACCCAAAACCTGTCGTCCTTTTTGTGCCATAGAACGGAAAGAGGTGTTTCTCGGATCAAGTGCGGACGTCCGGCAGGCTAAAAATGATCTGGTGAACTCAGGGTGCTAAGTAAAATAGACATAACGTACCTTGACAACTTCGCGCTTGTCTACATCCAAGTTAGTTGGGATAAATTCATTGGGACCAGGAAGGAATAGTTGGGGGATATCATTGGCACCGTTAGCCTGAAAGAAGGGTTGATTGTGGCGTAATATAATAGGCCCATTTTACTCACCTGTTTAACGAAGTCCTCGTCAAACCGCTCAACTCTATACTCTGTGCCATACCAAGGCTCCGTTTCCCAGTGATCGCGGAATCCTACGCTCTCCAGGTCTCCTTTCTGAGCCATAAGGATCACTCTGCCTTTCTCCAATCGGAAGCTTTCCAAATATTCTCGAATCTTCTCCTCACCGCCACCTTCATGCTTATAGTCATCCCAGTCCCAGACCAATAGCGGGGCGCTCAGGAGTAGATCTCTGGGGTAGCCTCGAGCCATGCGCTCCGCAATCCGTGTGGCGTAATCATCAGGGCGTCGCTTCTCCTGGAATCTGAAACGCGTTTTCGCCAAAGTCACCAGCTCTTTCTGATGGAATGGAGCAAAGGTGGATTCACGTAGGAGCGCAAAGTATTTCGCAGTTGCCAGTATGACGTTACGGTATTCCTCTGAGTTTACTTGAGCACGCGACACATGAAGCAGGAGAAAGTGACGTACGGAAGCCATCGGCAGTCAAATACACGGTTACTTTGAACATCCCGAATCCCCTTCCAAGATTCTGAGGTCCCGAGCTTAAACCCGTGATCCAGCCCTTGTTCTTGAGAAACGAATGGAGAGATCCGGGGCCTTCGTGACCAACAAAATGGGAGATGAATTCGGAAGGTTTATGACGCCAGAAGGGTACCTGGTACTCCAAGGGGAATGAGAATTCTAGTGCATGTACAGTCATGATGGTTTGAACGGGTACTAGCGTCTGCATAGAGTATCAGAAAATAGATGGAAGCAATTCAGACAGGTCCACATACGCCTAGCTGCTCTGGTCCCATTGGATGTTCAGTGAACATCGGGAGAGGGATCAACACCGCGGTTAGGTATTGGCGAGAACAAAGAGGAAACGAGCTCAGACAGCTCATCCAGAGATTCTAGGAGATCATCCTCGTTAGAAATGATCAGGTAGAAACGTAAGACATACCTTTACCAAGGATGCAGAGATGCATCCGGCTGGCACAGTACTCCTTTGTCCACCACTCTACAACTCGTCTACGCGTCTCTTTACCAACTGCGCCGCCATCAGATTCGTTGTCACTCGAGATGGAAGCTACGGAAGGGGCAGGCGATGGGATGCAGTGAAGGGATGGGCGATGATGCAAAAATACCATTAGTTGCCGGGGCCTCGAGCTTGCCCTGTGCTTTGAGATCCTTCCCGGCTTGAGACAAACTCTCCCGATTACCGCTCCCGAATTTCCTCCACGCATGCCCTTCCTTGCTCAAGTGTTTGCTGAGCTGAAACACCCTCCATAGGTCACTTTGATGGTTCTTCTTATGCTCAGAGTCTACCGCGTTAAGTTCGCGTGATGTACACGAGGGAGCAAAGAGTGGGCAGTGGAAAAAGCCTGAGAACCGGGCAAGTGCTCCAGCGAGGGCAGGGGTAGCCACGTTGAAGTAGTAGTTGGTGTTGTTGACGGACGTGTACGCATTCGAGCTGCCATTGTTCTTGGCCAGAAATTCCGAGTATTCGTTCTCTCGGGGGAATTGTTCGGTGCCCTAGGTGAGGTTGGCATACAGAATGGCGAGAAAGAACGATAAGACGCACCATGAACAGCAAGTGCTCGCAAAAATGAGCCAGACCTGGCATGTCATCCTGGTCACAGGTCAACATTGAGCAAAAGACGACCTGAACGGTACTCACTGGATCTGATAGATGGCCTACCGCTACGTCCAAACTTGCGGCAGCCTTGTCGGCGGTCGCATCGTGAATGAGAGTGGCCTCCAGGCCGTTGTCCAAACGAATGATACGATAGTCTCTATCGTCCTGCTGCGACTTCTCTATAGGCATATCGTAGACGGAGAATGAAGGAATGCTTGGATCGGCTGGTGTTACGCGTCTCCACTCCGTCGTCGTTGAAGCCTTCCTCGAAGACAGGTATGAGAGATTCATGGTGGTCCTGAGGAAGGGAAATCGAAGGTTCAGCATAAATATCGCGGAGAGAGGTCGGCGTCTTTGTTGGGTCACCACTGGTGTGGTCCTCGGGTACAATTATACTAGTGGTAAATCTTCAGACAGCGAAGGCAAGAATGGAAACTGTGCTACCTGAACGGTCCTTTAATTACTGGATGCGGTGCTGGGTGTCGCCGTATAATGATGGTGGTGGTAGGCTCTGACGAAATTTGACAGGCGGCGACTGCTATTGTTCATTTCTATTGATTCATTGTTTTCATAATTAAATAATTAAATAATAGTATTATGCCTGGTTATGTCCGCAGACAGCGCCGGATTTATGTTACAGAAAGATTGGAGCATAGTCAAAATATTCCAACGAGCACGCTTATGCATTTCTCTGCCGATACTGTAACGGTTCACTGCCTGGGACCGAGAAAAATTACATCCTTCAATGGCATGCTCCGTGATTTCAAGGATTCGTAGACCTCGAAGCCGCCCGAGAAAGGATAGATCTCCCTTTCAAACCTAGATAACACCGACTTTAGATACCATTTCCAATGCTCCGTATCATACGTACGTACGCACCTGCGGATTTTCTGCATACCTCGTGCTCACCAGTTGTGTATCGTCATATTACAATGTATGCCCCGTTTCAGGTCTGGGCGGGAACCGTGACGCTCACGCGAGGATGCAATGGGGCAGGTCGTCCGCATGACTGACTGCAAGACCTTCGTCAAGCAGCTATTGCGATATGCCACTATGTCGAATTTGGCATTTCTGAATGATTCTGCCAGTATCAATGGGGCAACCCGGGTAGATGTTTGGACATGACAGAGCACAGATAGTATTAATACACTTACAGCCGAAATATGTCGTAGTAACTGTACAATTCAGATGCTCAGAATGCGTCCGGACAGTGGAAAGATCCGGACGACGGGGATGAGGATAGCGTCTCCTTCTGGTCCACCACCTTGGGCTAGAGCCCGGAAAACATTAAGAATTTCTTCTCAATTCTCCGTCTAAGATTAAGTCCATTTCATACGGAATCAATTCCTCTTCAGGGAGGTCCGGTCCCAACGGTTCGTCCGAGTAGTCGCCCAGATAAACTTCTTTTCTTCCCGGACTTGGACAACTGTATCAGATGAGAGCATCAATTTTGGATCTGAGCGTCACTAAGACCTGTTCCTATGAGGTCATTCGCCTTCTAGAAGATACCAGTCGCTGATTTGTGGGCAAGCGTTTTCAAATGAGTAGCCATAGAATAATAATCCTGTGTAGGTGCCTGCATGAACTTTGATTGGGCCACGTCAGGGTATCGAAGTTTCGACAAGATTCCAGAACTGTAGACGCGTGTAGACGGCCATGGTAAGTTCTGGAAGGATCAGGACACGCATACTCGGGATCGCGTAGGGTTGTTCGCCCTGATAAGGGTTGCTGAGACCTTGTTTCCGTCCCAACACCTGATGATAGCGCTTGAGAAGGAAATAGAAGGAGCGAGAAGGTAACTACCCGAGCGTAGTACACTACTCACTGCTTGTTTTCACTGGCTTGGACAGCACACTGCGCAATGACGCCTCCTCCGTCGCAATAGGCGATCAAATGTGTCAAGCACGAAAGCAAAGTAATAGCCAGCGGCGCAAAATACTGTTCGGCAGCAATACCGCCAATCATCTCGGGAGACATACTAAAGGCCGATTGATTATGCCGTACCAAAAATTAGCCTGCAAAAGTCCTCCTGGTATATTGCGCTGACAGGAAGAGAGGATAATGCAGACCATTTGGACCCACATGACCGTGACGATCAAGAAAACAGCCGTGGGAAAATACTGTGACCCAGTCAACTTCAACTACGCATGTTCCTGCTTTGGGCCTCTGTAGGAAAAAGAACAGGTGAGCGGGCTCGCCTTCGTCGATCCGTATTCTTTTTGCTCATATGATACACTAGAAACTCCGAGGCATACGTTTTGGTTAGGTATTCCTACACGGATTCTAGGTATATAACTTGAAGGATATGTGGCTTTCAATCGAAGCCCGCTCCGCGGCATGGATCGTATCAATTCTCAGGGTATCTTGGGATCGACGCACTTTTTTGGACTTGGAGCGCTTTCTCGGTCACATTACTAATCTTGTCTCGACAGTCCTTGACGCGTATCTTCCCTCTTGGAATGGCGCATATTCACGTTGGAATCCGTTGCTTTACATATACGAAACATCTGGGTTCTGTCTTCAAGCGTCACTACTTGAGAGCCCCCGAAAGTCGCTTCGATCATCTTGTGACGAAACTTTGCGAAAGTTCTCGAAGGATTGCTGTGCCTGTGGGGACGGGGCCTTATCCTTGTGGTGTGGTTTTCTTACTGCACCGGCGTGGCGCCGGCGGTTGGTATCATCATATGGGTGCCCCCCTGCACGAAGCGACTGCAACGTGATAGACATAGGACATCGCCTCGCACCGAGTTACACAAAGTTTTGATTTTCAAACAACGGCGACCAGGCAAGTCAACCATGGGTACAGTCCCTTCGCCTGAGCTTAGAATTATCCTAGGTTATGAAAATGTGACGAGCAGCATGGCATATCAACCTTCTTTCAGCAATCTCTAGTTGCATGATATCTCAGACACCCAATAAATTACTGGGGACCCAAGGACCGATATTTTACTAGGCTCTCTTTTCCATCAGTTGAATGTTGCCGTCGTTGACCGGCAATTTCTATTACGCAAATACAAACCTATGGCGAGCTTGTCAATACTTATCATCGCCATCGCTAGCCTTCAATATCGGATTTAACAGCGACACCCACGCATTCACATGACTTCGTTTATCGTCTTGTGTTTCCTTTTCTCTCATTCCGCTACCCACGCTCGACCTCCTCTCATGACGGAGCCGACATCATTCCCCAACATACTGATGTGCGCTGGTCGGAATCTTTCGCACATCTTCATGTTACGTCGCCAACTTGAAATTCTCTCATTATCTAGATGAAAGAGCTTCTTCAAAGCAACCAGATCGGAATTCTGCCGGTCCAACAAAATCTCAGTGGATACGATTGCAGATTCAGATCCACTTGTAATGGGGCTCCACCTAGGCACGTCTCGCATCTACGACGATTCCGTCGGAATCTTGTATCTGGATCCTTTACTTTGGAGGTGAAATTTCAAAGACTACGTCGCACTTGTTTCAACACCGATCCCAACCTCACTACTACCAATATAAATCAGTTAATGTTCGCCTAGTAGACCTTCGGGTTTTGTAGTAGGATAACGTAGTGTTTCATGCGTATGTTCATATTCTCTGTTGCTAGGTTCGCAATTTACAGGGACATCAGGACAGCCTATTGACTGCGGCAGGCTCTATACATGCTGGAACTTTTACCGTGCGGCCTTAGGTTCGTCGCTTAGCGGCCTCGCGTCTTCATCGTGCGATTGGGCATTTTTAGAAGTGGAAAACAGGTCGTCTTTGAATTTGACAAGTCAACACGTCTACGGTATGTACTACACGAGGATTTTCTTGCACAAGAGTACTGAACTTTGATTGCCCATCACTGGAAAAACTACCACAAGACCATTTGCCACCCCACATGCATCAGTCGATCATCGAATTACCCGTCCGAGTTCAAGGCTGCAAATGCACCAATTTGAAACCGCTAATTCTAACTTTACCCTGCACACGACAACTTTACCTTTCCCTCAAGCGGAGTTTGTCCTGAAATTTCGTTATGTATTATTATTATTCTCATAACCTTGGCTCGAATCTGTAATTGCAGATCACCCAAGTCATCGCCGAGCTTTGCCATTCCAAAGTAGATCCTCACCAGTCAGGACATCCCTTCTCAACAGGCCAAAACCTCTCACGAAGGCTGCGATAATAAGAATCTCCGCCGTCACTCCCACCGCACTCGGCTTCCGGGTCGAAGTGATAAACCAACCACCAGCCTATCATTCTACCATCTTCCCATACACGCTCCCACCTGGCCATGTTAGAACAGAAAACAAACAACGTAAATAAACAGCACTGACCATGCGCCAAATGGCCGTATTGGTTTGGAGTTATCATATGTCCTCCGTTGGATGATGGAGAACGTCCTGAGCACAGGTCTCGATTTACCGTCGTGGCTCTTCTTGTACTTGTTATCAAGATTATCCATCCTACAAACACAGAAAACCTCAAGACGCAGATCCCAGTATATAAAACGCACGATCAAACGGACCTTGCGTCAAACAGACGTTGACCCTCCTTCAACATGTCGTCCTTAGGCACCCCATCAAGCGCACCTTCAACGCCATTAAGCGCGGCCTCTTTACGGTACGCAAGCCTCAGTAAATCCAATTTATTGTATGACTTTCCTGGGCGCATCGGGTTGTTCTGATTCTCAAACGCAACATAGGGTAACGTCCCCATCTCTTCGTCAGAAAACCGAAAGTGGTTTTTTGCTGAAGGCTGTATAAGTTTGATGAGGGGCTAAGGATATACAAAAATCACGCACCATCAGTATACTGCACGACCTTCCACCCAATCTTCTGCTTGTAGTTAGGGTCTTGCTCAGGCTTCCACTGGTTCTCACCGCGAGCTAGCCACGCTTCCCAGGACTGTTTCTGCTGGTTCTTTCTAGCTTTCTCTGCTTCAGCTAAAGCCTTCTTGGTGGTCTTGGGTGATACTTTCTCCGAGGAAGGCGACTTGGGAGTTCCGGATTCAGGCGAGCCCTCCTCGGTACCTGTCTTTCGATGCTTCACGGGCGTTTTGGGGCCAATAGCGTCACTGTCGATAGCTGAAATGTTCCCATGGGACTCAGGTGGACGACGGCGTCTCGATGGTGTATTGTTGGCGGACATGGTGGTACAATGATAAAGTGCAGGATTACCTAAGGTAAAGAGGCCTTTACAGAGCAATATTATTTAAATAAATAGGAAAAGAAAAGATTGTTCAAAGAGAGTACGAGTACAATATGCGTAGTGATACAATGTGTATAGTATACAATTCTTGAAAACGAAATTGGAGCAATATGAGTCTATCCTGTAGACGAAGTGATCATAAAGTTGGCAGAGAACTTATGTCCCTTGATAATTTGTATGATATTCGTGATTGCGCGTCGGAAGAGCGACTTGACTCTCCATTTGCCTATAAAGCAAAAATAAGGTAAGGCTGAACTCTGCTGAACTGGAACTATATAAACACGCACCTTTCCGTGGAGGCACTGGAGCTGTTGGATTCGATGAAACATCAGATTCGTCGGCCAACGATAATTCAAGCGCATGCGACTCCGGAGAATCAGAGTCCAGGTCTTCTGTGGAGGTTCCAGATGCCGCCGACTCTGAACTATACACTGAATAATCGTCGGGGAAAGGAGTAATGTCAACCTCCGGCTCGGGTTGGGGAAAAACTGCCGATCCGAAGTGCGCAAGCTGATGCTCTTGCACGATTCTAAAAACAAGAGAATGATCAATGCAGCTCGCTTGATGCCTCCTTCGCTCTGAATCATCTCCTGTTGTATTGATCTGATCTGTATCATGGGCATCAGCGAGGTTTTGCGATGGTTGCAACGAGGACATCAATTAACTGGGATGATAGTAAGTAATAAAGTGACTTGAAAGCGACCTCGGTGACTTCTGTCACATCAATTTTGAACTACAGTCCAATCACACTCCCAAAATCAGTCCCAAGTGATCGTAATTGTCACGTCTCCTGGCATGAATGCCCACAGTTATAGGGAGCTGAAAGCCTAGGCTTGAGCCTGAGGCTTGGGCTTTCAAGTAATGAAGCCCGAGCCCGAGCCTTCACTAAGCCCACCCTCAAGGCCCGGCTTTTCAGGGCCTGGCTGGGCTCAGCTTGGCTGGCTTAGGGCTTCAGGCCGGGCCTTTCAAATCACTAATCAAGAAAAGAATCGCGGCCCTGAACTGAAAGATGTCAACTTACTCTTGGAAAAGATCCATGTCTCCGAATAACTGCGACGGATCAGATATCTCTGGGACGTTTGAAAGAACGTGGTCGAAACGCATAACGAGCACGAAGATGCGATCCTCTTCGAGTCTATCACAGCCTGGCACCGTGGCGAGGAACATCTGGCTAGGCTTGACTATCAGTCGAGGTCTGCGAAGCGTCATCCGGAATATCTGTGTCTGGGGCTTCTTCTTGACCGTCGAGAATTCGCAGGATTCTATCGTCGTTTAGTCCAGTCCGAAGGAGTTGAGTGTAGAGCTTATCCTCGTCGAAGGCTTCCATCAACTGGAGGGACAGGTTCCCAGCAGCAGATGATGACTGAAAATAGTCCTGCGGTTCCGCTGGCACACGCATCCAAACGTCGTAGCAGGTTGGATGATAGCAGTTTTCCCATGGTAGTGGCCCCTTCGACACTTTGGAAGGTTTCCTTGATCTAGGATGGGCCGTTGTGGGCAAGACAGGAATGCACATGGTTGGGCGCGCACGCTGGGGTTTACGAGGATGAGGCTTCGTGAGGCCCTGTTGGACTGGTCTAACGCTGATAACGGTGTATACAGATTCCTCTTCATCTGGTTCTACAATCAACGAGTCTTTCAGTGGGAGCTTCAGAAAGCCACAGAACGACGCACATCCAAGCAATAACCAGCATATTTTGTGATCCTGCAGACCATCCAGCTTTTGTAACATGGCTTCGTCGCCCCCGCCACAGTATAGCTTCAGTGTTGCAACTACGTCGATAGAAAAAGTGATATAAGAGTACAAAGGTGGAGCCAGTGAGAACTTCGTGTCGACCGGGGGAGCAGCCATGGCGGAGAGTCAGAAGAATACAGCGAAAACAAGGAATGGCCACGAAGGCATCGAACATATTTATACCGTTTCCTGGGTAACAATAAAGGACAAAGAAACAAGAGACAAAGGGGACGAGGCGTCCATTCCCGATCATCTCCGAGATCGGCCCGGCCCTGGTCCTAGTTCTGGCTTGAATTTGATGAATCCTCTCTCCCTCCACGATGTAGTGCGACTATAGACCGCAATATCATATCGAAGAGAGTGCAAGTTGTACAATGTCAACAGAATTAGCGATACAGACTAATGTATATAAACGAAGGTGGGAAGTTTTTCTGTCTGGCCTGCAGAATAAATCACAACTTCTTAGACAACTTCCGCCACTTCACCAACTCAACGAAATTCGTGACCGCTCGCCTGGAAAGCGACTTGAGTCTCCATTTTCCTGAAAGCAAATTTCAGTGACGATCCCTAAACAGGTGTGGAGCTGCTCACCTTTCCGAATAGGCACCGCAACCTGGGGAGAATCCTCTGACGTTGAGTCCAGTTCATGCAAGTCTGGGGAATCGGAGCTCGGTGCTTCCGGCAAACTCGAGAAAGATTCCGTCGACGCGACACTGTAGGTCATCGAAAAGTTATCAGGAACAGAGGTGTCATCAATCTCCGGTCCCTCTGGCGGGTAGAGAAGGACCGATCCGTAGCGCGCAAGCTGATACTCCTGCACGATTCTTATAAAAGAAGAGTTCAGAAAGGATTTGAAGCAGGTGAAGACATTGACGTACTCTTGGAAAAGATCCACGTCTCCGTGTAGCTGCGATGGATCAGATATCTCCGGGACGTTCGACAGGACATGGTCGATACGCATAACGGGCACAAAGATGCAATCTTCTTCAGGCTTATCAGTTCCTGATATCTTGGCCAAAAAAGTTTTGCAGATTTGACTATCAGCCTCCGAAGCGTCATCTGTGTCGGGGGCGTCTTCTTGATCGTCAAGAATTCGGCGGATTCTATCATCGTCTAGTCCGGCCCGACGAAGTTCGACGTAACGCGTATCCTCGTCGAGGGCTTTGCAGAACGAAGGGGAAAAAGCCGCACGAGGCGAGTCAAGATAGTCTCGCCATTCCGAAGGTACACGGGCAGAGAGATCATAGCAGGTAGGATGGTAGCAGTTGTCCCATGGCAGTGGGCCCCTCGACAAATCCAAAGGTTCCCTGGACTCAGGGTGGGCTGTTGTCGGCAAGATGGGAGCACACATAGTAGGCCTTGAATACCGGGATTTCCAAGGATGAGGCTTCGTAAGACCTTGCTGCACTGGTCGGATGTCGATAACTTGGAATTTGGGCATCTCTTCATCCCGACTGGTTTGATTCTAGGTGCTTCTCAGTTGTCCAGAATCAGGTAAGCCGCAATGTGACGCACGAAAAAGCTGTAACCAGCATATTGTCGATCCTGCACACCGTCCAGCTTTTGCAACATGGTTGTGTCGCCTCCATCGCAATACAACTCCAGAGTGGCCGCTACGTCGATGGAAAAAGTGAAATAGTGGTGAAAAGGCGGAGCCACTTGATACCTCGTGTTGGTGTAGGGAGCTGACATGTCGGAGAGGGGGGGAGACGAGAATGAGTCGAATCGAGCATATTTATACCGTTCCGGGTGGCAACAAAGAACAAAGAGTTTAGAGTCAAGGAACAAAGGCGTGGGAAGATCACCCAATCTCGATCATCGTCATCTTTTCGGATCTGCCATTGTTAAAGTTGGTCCTCGCCTTGGTCCTTGCACTTCCTTGTCTCTCTTTCATAATACAGAACAAAGGACATATTTCTTTACTGTTGGGATAATGTAACCATAGCCCATAGATCCTCTATCTTATTTTTACCTTCCTCCGATCGCCACTCGAGCATCACCTTACACTCCCTTACAGCTGGTAGGCCTGGAGCCACCTGTATACCTCTCCTTACCTTTCAATGTGGTCTTCTCGCTATTCTGTACTCTCCGCGGACTACGATCCCAACAAAACCAGAAGACCGAGCAGTATCTCCAAACCTTCCTCAGTTACCAGTCGGTCACGGAAAGCACCCCCAACATTCAGACCTGGTCAAATTTGCGTTGTGACCGAATCCGTGTTTACACCACTGTCAGAAGCTCTGACAGATGCCAAGGGTACGATAGATGCCCGAGAAGGCTGTTCGTTAACTTTCAAAGGTGGCCAGCTCGCTGCTGTCTCTTCTGGCGAAGAACGACCTTGTATTATCATGGATCCCCCGCCTCACCTCAAATCCAAGGGTAAACGGAGAAAGGGTTATTTCGTCTGTCTAATGGCCACATTTGCGTCCTCTCATGGAGATTACGGACGTTTTGGAAGACTTCTCCGACGACTTGTGGTTCCTGTCGAACCAAACGAACAGATTCTCCCTGACTCGAACATGGATGCGTTGAAGACGACTCCAGCCTGGCGTAACCCTTGGCAGTGGGCAATATCCGTCATAATTTACACGGAGCGGCCCGTGAAGCTTTATAGGGCTCGCAGTGATGGTCAAGGCCGTCGACTTTCCACCGCCGAATACAACAGATTAGTCCAACACTGTTTCAATCAGCGGACCCTTTGGCAGCGCGATGCAAGGGAGAATCTAAACTTGAAACAAGAGATGTACGAAAAACTTGTGGTGAGTCCGATTGGTTTTGTATTCCAGACGTTACGCATTGCTGACTGGCACAGGACTGGAAACCTGACGACATCGACGCCGACCCTGACGCCACCGAGGTCGTATCAACGTACAGCTTTCGTTCCACCACCTCTCTCCTGTCCGTCGGTAGCGGGAAATCGTTCTATAGGCAAGGTTCTTGTCGTGGAAGTGTCCCGGCTATGCCCCCTATACTCGAACATCCTAACTTTACGCCTAACGACTTCCCACCTCTGCCCTCAGGGGTCTGTGAGGTATATTAACTGCACTTTTCCGTACGTCAAATTTATCCGCGCTATTCATATTCCGGCTAACCTAGTAGAAATATCTAGCGTACTAAACGGAGGTCAATAAACTATATCGGATCCGTGTATAGTAGCCACCATTGTATCGTTACGCAACCTTGTATCCAACGTCTGTAGTCTTGATAACTATGCTGCGCATGTCATAATCCACGATATTCATCTGAGAGAGGGTCTGACTTGTACATTAGGATTAGTGGTATAGAATAATGTCTATAGGTGATGAGATTTGCGGGACCAGACCGCAACTCAGGGCTAGAGAACTTAGGCCACTGAGCTCGAAGAGAATTGAGATCGCATGTCAGAAGGGTGACTTGGCTCTCCGCTTTGCTCGAAATAAAAATCGACAGAAGCAGACAGAAGCTCCGGTCTTAAACGACAAGATACTCACCTTCAGTCTCCGACGCATCGTCTGAGTTGGGAGCAGCTCCTTGACCGCCAAGAATTTGAAGAGCCTGGTCCTCGTCTAGTCCAGACCGAAGGAGTCGGTATCGCGTGCCTCCATTAAAGGTTTAACGAACTGGCGGAAGAAGCGCGCCCTTACACATGGAGGAGGAGGAGTTTTTATTCTGATCACTGTCCCTAAGAAGGAAACTAACCAGAGTCCGTACTACGTGTGCATTACCTACCTAATCCACTACGCTACGGTACCGAACGAACGTTGGGCCTCACTGATACAGTCACGTCCCCGCAAGGTACGGCCTCTCAGCACTAGCGTCAACGCCGTGAGATCTTCTATAGATAAGTACGACGACTATGATGTCACGCCTGGGTGTATCATACTTCAATCGGTTTGTGCTCTACTTGTTCCAGTAGTGCTTCATACCCGCAGTGACCCAGCCTCAGCAGTAGGTCGGAATAGTTCCTCTGGGTCAACGATTTATGGTGCAGAGAGAAGAGTGCCCAAGTAGTTCAACCGCGTGAAACCTGATAGTGACGAATAGTTCCTCTGGTCGACAATTTACGGCGCAGAGAGAAGAATGCACAAGTACTAGTTCCAGAGCTTGAAACTTGATAGTGACGTCGGCGACTTTCGATGCCAATTTAGTAAGTTATAAGTTATGATCAAAATGGTCAGAGAAAATGTCATCCTGGTAGGAGGTAACATGAACTCCGACATTTATGCGGCTGGTTTGTACAATCCAGCATTTGCAGGGATTCACCCGCTTCCCGAAACACGAAACCGTTGCGTGACGTCTACCGCGCAAAGGTATCAAGATAAACTCGCCGTCCGTGTACGCCGGTCTCTCCTGATTGGCAAGACGAGATTACCACGAGCTTTGCCGAGCCATGGTGTCAGGATGATGACTAAAGCAACGGCCCAACAAGCCAGGGAGAACTGTACAGTACCCCCTATCCATGAACCTTAAAATGAATCATCATCGGACGGGAAGGACTACGGAGCAGAAGAAGGACGTTATCCCCTGTTAATAAGTACATGATGTGTCCCCAATCACAGCAGCCACCTCCGTCTGGCATAATATCCGACAATCAACAGTCCAACGAGTACCGCAAGTCAACAAAAGTAACTCAGCGACCGACACCGACAGTCAATTGAACCTGAGCACCACGCAACCAATTGGAGCGACCCAGCGCACAAGCTTGGAGTCAACCAGTCTCGGGGAGGGGGCCTACTCAGCGCACAAGCTTGAGTAAGGTCGCCTCCCGAAACCGGGGTAAAGTACACCTCCCACAGTCCTGGTGTCTTATCACAGTGCTCATAGAACAACTGGAGATACCGACATGCAGGAGAACAGTGTTCCAAAGGCGTTCGTGGTCTGGAGAGCGTGAGACGTGAGGGGACGGCACCACAGTGACCGAACGACGACCTGAGCCAAGGCAGCTCGTCTGGCTAGTTGTTTCGACATGCTCGGCCCTCGGTCGTTGGCACCCTGGGTAGAGGCATCAGGCTAAGGCCACGAACACTTCCAGGTACGAGCTCCTGGCGAGGATGTAGTCCCCAGCCGCCAAAGTTTCGAATTCGGTGTCATCCGGGCAATCTGCGAGCCATCCATCAAAGCAAACGCTCTCAGGGCTATATGCAACGTCTTGCAGCACACAGAGAGGCTTTTCAGATCTAAGGAGGCGAGAATTCGGGCCCAGAGAGCAAACCGCGAAAATCGATGATGGTGGTCGGGTTGACTGAGAATAGTCACCCCATTCCGATGAGGCATGGGTCCAGAGGCCCTAGAAGCCGGTAAAGTGGTAGCAGTGATCCTGAGCAATGGCTTCGACGGCTCTAGAGATTCCTTTCACCCGGGATAGGCCGCTCCCGGTGAAATAAGAACACACATAGCTGGCTGTGCACGATGAGGCTTCCAACAGTAAAGCTTGGTGAGGCCCTGCCGCACTGGCCGATTATACGCAGTATGGGAATAAAAATAGTTCGTCAATCTAGCTCTCATCCTGAAGAGCAGTTTGTTCGTGAGCGGGACTGGTATACGTAGTAACATAATGTACAGTCACGCAGTATCTGTGTACGTCGTGTCCTTCAAACCTTCCAGTTTATGCAGCACGAGATCGTCGCCTCCATCAAATCAAAACTTGCAGCGACATCGATTGAAAAAGCAAAAGAACAGCTGTATTGTGGGACGACTTGGAGGCTCAGGTTCATGTCAGCGAACAAAAGAATATTACCGGAGAGTAATGTGGGTCAAGGCGAAGGTTGGCGGCGACTAAATCTTTAATCTAGGAGAGAAACAAAGGGCAGTAGCCGTGAGAAAATGACTACCAAGTCGACACCATGATGTCATCCCACCTCTTTCCTTCCTATCACCACGTCTAGCAGGTCTTCGAAACACAAACGCCCTCTCGATTCTGAGCAAAAAGAAAACTGTATTTCTCCTGTTGAAAAAGGTGCTGAAGGCCTTCCCATCTCTGTGAAGCGGCCACGTGGTTGACGGACCTTCCTTCGAGCGTACAAGGTCTTGACGTCTTGCCACCGCTTCTGCGTCGGTAAGGACCCCGGAGGCACATGCCACGGAGAAGAGATCGAGGAACAGAGTGGGGCACCGGTGTGAATGCTACTGACATTTGGAGGGAAAGAAGCGTCTTTATTTGGCTTCACTTTGTTTAATGCCCGGTTCGCCAAGAGAGGTCGGAAGATATGCCCATTCAAAAGCAAACTGCTGTAATTTTTACATTCCACTTGTCAACTGCTTCAACTGCTGTTCACTCACCGCGCTATCGATATCCTGGTCTCTGGCTCTATGCATGCAAAGAACCTCTGCCTTCAGGTGAACAGAGGATATGTTCGTAGGACGTCCCTCTCGGCATCACAGGAGCGACTTTGCAACAAGACCTGGATTCTTGGTCTGAAAGGACGAGTAACCAGCACCAACAGATAAAGTCTCTGAACACAATCGACGTTCTAATTTTGCTTCTTCATGTGTTACCCCGTGATGCTGTTCAGAAACTGCTGTCTGTCAGCGTCAGGTACCCCAGAATAAAGCATAGTCCCAAATATGTTTTTTGGTATGTGGATGCAGTAAGACACTGGCATCTCGTTTAAGGCAGCGCCCATCTCTGGTCGTCTGTACACTAACTTCCTTTCCTCAGACTCATCAATCGTTCGTTTCCAAGCGTGGCCTTCTGTCAAAACAACTCATCCATCCGACCGGTTATCGATAAAGTTCCTTCTCACGTTCTCAAGCGCAATATTTGGAAAGGACACTCTCCAGAGATATTCTGTGCCAATGTTTGGTGTAATTTATTCACCATTCAGTCTTCTGACACAGATTTCAGCAAATTCTCGTTGCAAAAACGTTTCGTTAAGCTCGGTTCTTTCTGTTTACAGACAGTGGTGCATCTTCAATACGATTTTAAATTCTACGGGGTGTTCTAACGCTTGCGAAGGTCCTCTAAATCGTCAACATGTATCAAACCTTGACGCTGATTCTCGTTCTCTTAACCCCCTCTCGTGCGTATGCAGAAGAGGTACCTCCCGGAGTTGAAGAAGGCATCGTTGTGTGCATCGACGATCGGCGGACCCTGTCAAATATCGTATGGAGTTGCCTCGCTACGGTCTTTGCTTGCACTTGGCTTGCGGTACATCCCAACGTCCCCGGCCGTAAGATCATGGATAGTGCAATCCCTTTCGCCATTGAACGTATGAAAATTATGGCCATCGCAATTTTGGCACCAGAGGTCATTGTCGCATGGGCTGCGGAGCAATTCATAGTCGCGCGGAAGGCGCGCCAATGCGATGGTGTTGGTGTTGGTGTTGGTAGGTGCTTCCCGTCATTAGGAGTTCGGCTTCAAATTTAAATAGGAGACTTACAGGCAATCATACGTCCATCTTATCAGTGCTTCGGAGACGGACAAGGAACCAAGAAGTTGCCTCGCCATATCGGAATCTGACAATGACCCACGGGTTTTTCCTCAGTATGGGTGGGTTTTACTACACCCAACAGAGGAAACTCGTTGATCTCGAAACGATTCAATCTCAACCATATCTGGTGGGAGACATAGCGGCAATCAGTGCGGAGAGGATAAAAGACAAGAGCAAAGGCGACGCACTGTCGAAAACGGTGTCCGTTCTCCAAATATCTTGGTTCATTGCGCAATGCATTGCTCGAGCAGCTCAGGATCTTCCTATTACGCTCATTGAAATGACAGCACTCGCGTTTTCCGGGCTCAGCATCATCACATACTGCTTGTGGTGGCATAAGCCGCTCAATGTGATGTATCATATATCTTTGGACGGGCTGGACGAGAGAGAATATATGCAGAATCGGCAAACGAGGCATCTGAATGACCGAACACCTCCAACAGCCAAATCTAGGCGTATCTCGATGAGAATGGTCACCGATGGCTTGCACTGGTTTTTAGGGGGAATCGTAGCTGTCGTCTCGGGGGAGCCTACAGACGAAGGAGGACATACGAACATTGACAGCGGAGGCTTTCGGTTTTCCTCAGGCACAGACAACAGCGTCGCAACGCTTCGTAATCACAGTCAGTATCGGATCGTTATTCGGGGCATTGCATTGCATTGCTTGGTCATTCTACTTTCCATCGCATGCCGAAATGGTGCTATGGCGGTTTTCATGTTTGGCGGCCTTGGTCGGACTCTCCACAGCAAGCACAATCGCTGTTTATGCTCTGATGAAGAATTGGGAACATCCGAAGTGGCAGTGGAACGTGCTACGACTGCTTCTGGGTTCACAATCAGACTCTGGTGCGCAGCAGACCTTTTGGGCATACGCTTTGTCCTTTATCTCAGCTGTTGGTGCAGTCACGTACATTGTAGCGCGGATGCTCTTGATCGTACTTGCGTTCATGCAGCTACGTTCCTTACCGGAGTCGGCTTTTCATACTGTTACATGGACTACTTACATACCGCACATATAGATCGGGTTGCGTGTCAGTTTTATGCGTAAGAGCTCCTGGTGTCTTTCCTTCCTTAGTCAGAAACTGCAGTCATCGAGTCCTAATCGATAAGTACCAAATAAAACTATGATGTGAAGCGTGCACATACCTGATAAATGAGCCCGGGCGTCCCTGGAAAGAGGGATATCAACGAGGGACAAGGGGATGCACGTTGACTTTTGTATGGACCTTGCTCGATTGTAGCTCTTGCTTTAACAAGATTAGCCTTGAGAAAAGGTATCCTTCCCGGTGACATCGTGGGATATTTTATCGCATCTCCTATACCCCCCGTTGCCGGTGTGCAATTTGTACCAGGTATTACGGGGACAATGAGTGAAAGCGGTGCTAGAGCCGTAACTTTTGGGACGTGTGCTTCATGAATCAACGGTACGCACTTCAAGCTCTAGCGCTTGAACAACCAGGGGACGGGCTGGTTTGTAGATATCGCTGACAATTTGGGACTTAACTACCGCCGACAGCGCCAATTAGCATACTACTCTCGAACATTCAGTCCCGTATTGGAAAACTTACGGGGTCATTATCGAAACTGCCTCTATCTTGACCATGGAAGCCGTCAACATCATCCCCAAGGGGCCATTCGCGAAAGGACCGGCATGTTTCTTTGCCGCGTATTGATCTTCCCCAACTCCTCCTTACGCTGACACGTCCATTGTTATACTAGATTGGACTGGTCGATAAACGAATAGCCACCGTGAACAAAAACAAACATTGTTACTCGGAAATGCTCCTGTTTACCGAGCGCATCCTTAGCTCAATCCAGTAGAGCATACACCCCTACTGCTTTATCATGGCTGTACCTGAAAACATAGCAATAAGCCTCCCAAAGAGGAATGTGGAGATGATCTCGCAGACTTATACAGTAGCAAGTCCTGTCCCTCGTGTGTTAACTTATCACAGACCATGACCTTCGAACCATTTCGTCCTAAGAATCCATTTTGCAGGAGTATAGGACATGTGAGTCTACGGAGAGGAAGCACGAAAAATGCCGTTTACGCTACCGAAAATAACATTTTCCTGTCTGTGATACAGAATACATGTAGATGTCTGTCTATGTGTCTAGTTGGGTAGGTCCTGAGCAAACCAGCACGGTCTCTTCGAGAATCTATAGGAGCGAAAGTGCTATCGCAGTTATGGCTCTACAAACAGCATCAAATCAGACCAATTCAGTTGAAATTTTCGAATATAACTCACGCAGTTGAGATGAACATGAAGATATCTGTGGGTCGTGCATTTTATCACGACAACGGTAGCTTGAGAATGACAGAAACTCACATTGTAGCAGTAGGAACGCCTGTAGTTAACCATTTGAGCGAAAGAGACGAAAGGAAATCGGAAGGCTCACGGATAGTGTATCTAAGTCATGATCCTTCGCATATAGTTGTGTTATAATCAATTGACTATCACGACAGGAACCTCAACATCACTTCTCAACGCTCTATAAAATTATACTTACTTCACAGCTGACGGTGTTCCGCTCAAAAGGATAGCAACAAAACGCTGCACAGTAGAATATTAACAACGGACGCAACAAAAGAAAGAGTACAGCCCACCTCGACGAGCGCGTCTTTGGGTATAACACCGTGGTGTGTCAACGCCTGTGTTAGAAGTATACCAATCACTGGGAGCAAAGCCAGTTTACAGAACAACACCCAAAACATCGCAGGTAGCGGCATTTTCTTGAATGGACGCGGGATCTTCATGCGCGCGAACGAAGCACCCAATAGAATCAGAGCCATTGGAACGTTGATGTTCCCCACAAACTCGGCTGTACACGAATGCAGCCGTTAGAACAGGAAGAAGACGACGATAGAACCTGCCTGTGTTGATAATGAACGTCAACGGTGGGTTCCCATCTGGACCGTGATAGTATGGACCACCGTCGACTTCCACGAATAGTGCCTTGAGTTGCGGGACGAGCGAGATTGGAATGGAGATATACATGCTTATCGTGATGGGCGTAAACAGACTCGACAGAGGTTTGAAGGACCTTCGCAGGAAGGGTGGAAAGAGCGACGCAAAACGACCGGGCTTCTCTTCCACCTCCTCTGGTAGCTCAGGCTCCTGTTGATCCTTGACTGACGGGCTCTTCATACTCTGTACAACTGCGTCTGGAAGCTCTTTTATAAAGGACTAGGACGCGTTCGGCGCTGGAAGTAATGAGTCTGCGCGCGGACGAATACTAGCAGCAGGTCGTCTAGGTCGAGGGGGATTGGCGGATATGATCGATACCCTACGCGCAAGCTGTATCTCAGGGTCGGTCTCCGCCTCTCCGAGGTCGCTTTCAGGTTGCTTTCCCATGACGACTGAAAGTCCTTTCTCCTTACCTAAGTCCTTCTCGTCGTCAGCTATCTCGAAATCAGGATTCTTCGGCTGGGCGAGGAGCTTCGGCCGCAAACGTAGGAAGAAAGCGGCTATGGGCTTTTCGCGCCAACCGACGTGGACATTGGCCTCGTCGCCTTGAGGTACACCTGGAGCGTAGTCCCATGCAAGCGTGTTAGCCGCGCCGCCAATCCACATGACGATGTTGCACGCGAGAATAAAGACGGAAACATACGACACGCCGACTAGGTACAGAAAGTCAGGGCCTGCGCCAACAAAGATGGTAAAAGCCATACGTTGTGGGTCAGTATCAGGATTGAATGGCTTTTGTTCTGTGACCGTGAGTACCACAGCCGTGGCTGGGAGACCTCAATTCAATGCATGATAATAGAAAGATACTCGGCGGACGTACGCAAGTTGCCCCAGTTACTCAGAGCCGTTGCCATCAAGATACCAGCCCAAAAGTTCCGCGGAACATAGCAGAATTCACGTATAAGCGCGCCGAATAAGAGACCCAAGGCCATGTAGACCTGACGAAAAGACTCGACGTGAGCGAATGAAGACATAAAGGACTCGACTCACGAAGGCGACCAAAAAAAGAGGACCCATGGCCGACACGTTTTGCGGGTTGAAGGCAGGAACGATATTTGAAAAGAGCAGACCGGGTAGCGCGACATGCATTGTTACCTGTTTCTTGAAATTGAGACGAAGTAGCGGTAATATGCATGGTAACAACATACCTGGGATGCTCCTCTAGATGCAGCCGCCGTAAAGAAACCTTTCCGCGTCAGCCAAAACCCAAAGAAGATGGTGAGAAACCTGTGTATAATTATCAGCCAGGAGCGTATGCAATGTAACAACTCCTTACATCTTCAGGAGGGGCATGACGCCTGAATAGATGAGAAAACCCGCAGAATAACCCATTACTGTTGACGGTAACAAAGGGTGTTCGTTCTTTATCGAGTTCTGCTGAGATATACCCTCTTCTGCTGCTTCAAGTTCCGATTTCCGGATGTCTTCCGAGTCAGAGTAATTGTCGTAAAGCAAAGCTGGTGTCCTTCTCGGTTTCCCGACACATAGGCTCGAGAAAAAATCGGCGGTTAGGTGGTCAAGAGAGTGACTCGATCATAGGTTACGTAGACAGGGTAAACAAACGCTGCACTGCTGGCACGAGCTCTAACATGAGTGGTGGTTGCGCAATGCGGGAAATCTTTGAACAAAAGATTTGAAATTGATAATGAGTCGGACCGCTCGTCCGTGACGGGCCGACCTGTTCTCCCAATGTTCTCGAACTTCCGGGGTGAAAAGGATAGGACGTGATTGGTGAGCCACGTCCTGGCCAGCTATTGTTGGAATGCCAAGTGTCGTGCATCATAACGAGTCGGGATCTTCGGTTGTTGAGCATTAGACAAAGAAGTGTTGTTCTTCCCCTCGGCTTTAATTACTACACAACAGTGATTCTATTAGTGTACACGGATGTAGATCAATACGTAGGCGAACAACGATAACACTCACCTGTTTACGAGGGTTCCCTGCTAACATCCGGATGAGCGACTGGAAAATTACTGTTTATCTCAACGACTATTTGGTGTAAGCAAGAGTCGTTAGCTTGAATTCATCCTTTACCTGTGTCCCCACCGTCGATCTCGAAGAGGAGGGAAGGTTTGACGCTACTTGTGGGCAATATTGCATCATTTTTACTCGCGAGAAGTTTTCCCGGGTCCGAATGCTGGTCGAAGTGCCTAGCACCTGATGAGGCGGCAGGTAGACGGGTCGTACGCATAATGGTTCTTGTATGGAGCCGCAGGACCTTTCAGGATGGGGCCGTCCTATCGTCGTCTGCAGCAGTAGAAAAGATACCACGGAGTAGCCACGCTATTGCGACTGTCTACTGGAATTGAGGGCATCTTGGATATTGGCTTCTACTTCAAGGAGCTCACTAGGTATGAAGTTCTGGAAGTCAAACTCCAAACTCAGTTAGGACAAGAGCCGCCACAGTGGGTCACAGATCTGGTTCAATCTCATCTGGTGGAAGCGGTACCGAAATTTAGGTACGAGTGTCGTTATCCTCATCAATCATAGGTTGACTTACTTTGACACTTGCGCAGTAAATTCATTCACGACTGTGTCGTCCTCCTGCCGAACCGGTTCCTTTCTAGCTATCACAGAGCACGTTTCCTAGGTTGTGTACAGTCTGGAATCTTGCATTAACGGAGATGCAACAGTGGACACTGACATTTTGAAACCGGACACCAACTATCTCTCCGTCCTCGAACGGCCCTCTGATATATCGTCGTCGAAAGGATCCTTTGAGCAACGCGACAGTTAGCATTCACGCCCAACTACGCAGAACCCGTCTCTGAAGGCGAAGAAGACGAGAACATGGACGTTGCTCCTGTTAAAGATGAATATAAGCGTACTGGTCTCAGCGGAGAGGAAGTTACGGCTGCCGTTGCCCACCGCGAAGAAATGTTGAAAGAAGCCCGTGCAAAGGAGCTTGTAAACGGGAAAAAAACCAGGCAAAAAACGCATCTCTCGCTGTTGAGGAAGAAGCACATGAAAGGATGGCATTCTTGAGAGGAAGGAAAACCCAAGAATCAACCCGCAAGACGAGAGCACTCGCCCCGTCCTCGACCTTTGAAACGAGGTCTAGAAACTGTTGACGAAGGTGAAGGTGAAGGAAGATCTGCACCAGGTACTGGTACTGATGATCGATGGCTGGCCCAGGAATGGCCTGCACCTGCTGGCAAAAGAATCTCATTTCCTGTTCGCATCGAGCCTAAGGTCTACTTTGCCACTGAGAGACATTCTTGGTGACTATACCTGTGAACACGAATATCAGTATCTTACAAGCGCCCCTTCTCTAGAAATGGCTTGATACGTCCGTGTTCATTGGAACCATAGCCACGACGTTACTCAACTTCACCTCACCGGACGATTCTCGAGGTCTCATTACTATTTAGCGCGGCGTTGTTGGCAATCGCAAGCATCTTCCTGTATCGAGCTCTCAGCCTGAGGCAAAGACGAGCGGAAGGGCTGTACTATGACAAATATGGACCGACCAAAGAGGGTGTGCGTGTTGAACAGTCTGATTAGCAATACATGGGTATCATATTCTTGAAAACGAAAGTGGAGTGATTTTGGGTCTGGCTTGCAGAATAACGTCATGATAGCTTGGTAGAGAACTTGTGCCCCTTGACAAATTGTACGAGATTCATGATTGCGCGTCGGAAGAGCGACTTGACTCTCCATTTGCTTATAAAGCAAAGGTAAGGTAAGGTTCTACTGAAATTGCATGAACGCGCACCTTTTCGCGGAGGCGCTAGAGCTGAGTGATGCTCTGAATCCTCAGACTCGTCAGCCAACAACGAATCAAATGCATGCAATTCTGGAGAATCAGAACCCAGGTTTTCGGTTGAAGTTCCAGATGCCGCGGCGGTCGACATTAGACTGTCCGCTGAAAATTTGCCGAGGAAATATGGGTCACCAATCTCCAGCTCTGGCTGAGGGAAGACGGCCGATCCATAGCGCGCAAACTGATATTCAAGCACGATCCTGAAGACAGAAAGAAGTTCAAGAGAAGTATCGCAGCATTAAAAGATATTTACTTATTCTCGGAAAATATCCAGGTCTCCGCATAGCTGCGACCGATCAGATATCTCTGGTACGTTGGACAGGACGTGATCAACACGCATAACGGGCACGAGGATGAGATCTTCTTCCAGTTTAGCACAGCCTGGCACCTTGGCTAGAAACACCTGGCTAGCTTGACTCTCAGTCGAAGTCTGCGAAGAGTCGTCCAGAACATCCGTCTCTGGGGCTTCTTCTTGACCGTCGAGAATTCGAAGGATCCTATCATCATCTAGTCCATCCTGGAGGAGTTGGCGGTAACGCATATCCTCCGCGACGAATTTATCAAGCTCAGGGGCACAGTTCAGATATGGTGATTGAGAATGGTCTCGCTGCTCCGCAGGTATGCGTACGCAAATATCATAGCAGGTCGGATGGTAGCAATTGTTCCACGGTAAAAGCTTCGAGACTTGCAGAGGTTCCCTTGACCTGAGATGAGCAGTCGCCGGCAAGACAGAGACACACATGGTAGGCCGCGCATGCTGGGGCTTCCGAGGGTGCCGGTGAGGTTTTGTAAGGCCCTGTTGCACTGGTCGGATGTGTACAGCGTAGTACTTTGAGTCCTCTTCACTTGGATTTGTGACCTAAGAAGGTTTTAGTGGATGGGACTTCAGCGAGGATGAATGAACACACCTCCAAGCAGTAACCAGCGTATTTCTTATCCTGCAGACCATCCAGCTTCTGTAACATGGTATCGCATCACAGTATACCTCTAGAGTAGCCGCCACATCGATGGAAAAGGTAAGATACGAGTCCCAAGGCGGAACGACTTGATTATTCGAGTCAAGGGGAAGAGCAACTATGGTGGAAAGTACGAAGGGCGAGGGTGGCCCAAGTCGAGCATTTTTATGCTGTCGCCTGGTGGAGCAAGAACAAGGGAGGCGTGGGAATATCATCAGATCCCGATGGTTAGGTCTGGCCAAATTCCGACCGCGTATTTGTTGCACTTACCATGCTTAGAACCAAAGTGGCGACCTTGGTAAGTGTTTTCGTTCGTAGATGTATATAGTGCTGCGGTGTCCCTTACTGTACAAGATGCAGTAAATTTGAAGTTTGGTCCCAAACTCTGGCTCCCGGATCTACCTTCAACAGAATTGACAACAGACACCCTAGGATGCCCAGATTCTGCGCGTTTATCACACCGGACTCGATCCGCGTTAGTACCGCATGGGTGTATGTTGTCTTTTTGCCAGTGACATTGGTGGATGTGTACTACTACATGTCCTAGCCATTAGGGTTTAGCATGAGTGCTGCGACGTGGCTATTTCTGAATAATCTATGACCGCCACCGGGCATCGGCGACGTGGATGAGAGAGACGTATTTGGTACGTTTGGACCTGCGGAGTCCTCTGTTTCGAATTTGGAAAACTACGCAGAAAAGGGTGTCTTGGAGGGAAAGGATTCGGAGCAAATATAACTCGTAGGAAGTATCAAACACGTTGCTACTTTGCCAAGCAAGACGTACCCCCGTGAGTGGGTCTGTAAAGTGATGCGTGCTTGTCGCGGAAGTACGCTGTCAATGTATTAACATCATCACAAGAGTCTATCAGTTGGACGAAGCCAAGATGCCATCGGTTTCCTAGTGGATACAACTTGTATGATGTCTAGGTGTAAAATGCAAGTAGTGTACATATATGTGCTGCGGTATGTGATGCTTTTCTACGGTAAATTAATTATTAATGTGTGTTCTCCGACGGGGTAGGACTCGTCGCAATCCTGGGGATTTCTTGTATCGCTTTCTCCACGTCGCGATCAACAGCCACTATAGAAATGCTTTGAGGCGTGGACACCGGCTTGGTCCCCTCCGGTGCATCCTTGTCCCCGACAATTCCAACATTCCAAAAGAAAAGAACAGCTAGAAGGGCACCTATAGAGAAATTTTAAGTCGACGTTTATGATGGAAGCAGACGAATGACGAACCAATGGCTCCAAAAGCGAATGCGGTCCACTCGGCTGCCTTGTAGCCGTTCAGAAGTGCCTCTCGAGGAGCATTACTGTTTTCATTGTCGACTACGACACCCATATTCAACGAATCCTGAGCGACGACGCGATTGAAAACGATCGTAGAGACCGTAACTCCTAGTGCTGTCCCAATCTGTTCAAGAACATCAATGTCCAGTTCCTGGTTCAAGAACGAGTTTACCCACCTGGTACATCGTCTGGAACAGAGCACCGGAGAGACTCTGTTCATGCGGCTCGACAATTCTCGCTACGAATATTGACCCGGCAGCAAAGACAAAATCTGCCCCAACGACGGAGAAAATGGCGCTAGGGAAACCATAGGCCCAGTATGTTGCGTCGGGGTCGATTTCGGCAAAGAAGATTGCCGCGCAGGCAGTAATCAGCGTTCCGCTCGCTAAAGGATGGGAATGAGCATATTTCTTTCAGTCAGCGGCTATCAAAATCGACGAACCTAGGATCCAGACAACAGAAACCCGAGCAATGATGACAGCAATGATAAAGTTGCAGATAATTCCGGTGATGAACATGGGGAACAGCCGGATCATAGTACCAACGGGGGTGTAGCCTTGATAATCTTGATAGTAGAGCTGGGAACACCGTGGTAAGCGCATCGCCCGCGAGTGGGTCGTCCTTGACGTACCTGGGTCCAGAAATTCCATCCCAAAAATGAGCAGAAGGTGAACATGACAATGATCATGATGGCTGCGAATTTCCCGTTTCCGCGGGCCCACAGAGAGAGCTTCATGATGGGCGGCGGGGTGAGTGCGGAATATGGCGCGTTTGGATTGCGCTGAACACGTTCGAGATACCACTGCCATAATAAGAACAGGCTGAGGATGACGACGCCGACTATGATGAGTGCGATAATATCTGGATGGGATGTGAATAGAGAGACCTAGTGAGGAGGATATCAAGCTTACAGGAAGTTGCCCATTTGTTCGGAGCTACCTCCCCGTCACTGAGAACGAAGATGATGAGAGTCAGACCAGCCGTTACCAAGAACGCGCCGAGCCAGTCAACGCGTTTGTCTAGTTCTGTGGATGGCTCGTCCTTAGGTATAGCCCAAGATCCAACGACCATATACAAAACTGTCAGGCCGGTTGATAGGTAAAAATTACTTCGCCAGGATGGGCTTTCAAACAAATAGTCAGACGGCGTTTCAGCATCGTCAAGTTGATCACATACTTGGAGAGTTGTGTGAGAACGGCGCCTAGCGCCATACCGGTGAACGCGCCTAAGGGTGCCCCAGCGGCGAATGACGAAAAGGCAATAGACCGAATTTTTCCGGGAGGGAAAGCATGTGCTAGAATACCCATCTACGCTCGATGGTCAGGTTGAGCCGTTAAGAAGCAAGGGTTCTGGGTGCTCACTGATGCGGGTAGGGCGGCAGCTACACCGATTCCTTGCATACCACGTAGCACATCCAGGGTGATTTCATCTGATTTGAGCGAGTGATTGGTAAAGGTCACAAGATACTGGTGACGGAGACATACTTTGGGCGAAGCCGCAAGCAAGGGTAAAGATGGCGAGCCACGTTGAGCCGGTCATGAATACCAGTTTACGTCCATAGAGGTCTGCAAGACGTCCGAACATGGGAAAAAGACATCCCTGGAAAAAAGAGGTGCTTAGTTGGTGTCAATGGCTGATGTCCAGTATGGACGTACGGAACTCAGAGCATAAGCCGATACCTGGGAGATTGACGGTGAGTCAGCGTCGCGCCCTGAGAGTAGTATGCAAAGACTTACAAGCCACTGTAATTGGGTCTCTTCGATATTCAAGTCTTCACCAATAGCTGGCAATGAAATCGAAACGGAAGTATTATTTGAGCTCTAAAATGCAAGTGAGTCATAGTTTCCAAAGGGAACAAGGAGCGACATACATTTACCCACATAGCCATGGTACATGTCGCTATCAGCGACACTGTTTGAAGGGTCGAAAACGGCGTCCGCGTTTCTCTCTCATTTTTCTCTGGAATATCGAGGATCGTGGTAGCGCTATGGGACTCCATGAGGTGCGAGTGTAGCGAAGACGGTGAGAGTAAAATCAGCAAAGATGCGGCTTATATGTACGCCCATCATGTCAGAGGTGGGACTGCACGCAGCACCAATATTGAACTCCACTCATTTCCGGATTCTTAATCATCACGTTCGAAGTAGAAGACAAAAACACGTCGGCCGTGCACGTACTACTTTTATGATCGGCAACTGAGCCAATTAAGACAGCGGTAGAGTGGATTTCGTCATTTGGCAGGAGATAGGCGGAGAAATCTAAAATAGATAGCGTCGCGTTTGGGGGAAGAACGAACTTTCCTTTTCGAGTATCAAGTCACGTGTCTCGGCTTTGAGTGGGTCTAGTGGGTCCCTCGACCATGGTGACGCGAATTTCGATCCACACTTCCACCCAGCTGACTCGCATTTTTCAATAACCGCGTACTATTGTCAACACAGCTCCTTGTACTTCTCTGCTACGCGGCGTTTACTTTTGAGCGGCCATATAACTCAACTCACGCACCAAGAAGATTTCTCCAAAAGAAGAGGAGCCATCCTTATGAAATAATGGAACCTTCGGGCGAATCCTGTAAGTTTGAATTCGCCGTTAAAATATGCATATAGTCAATCTTTATTGAAGTAGTATACAGACTGAAAATACGTTGTCTCATTCGCGACGTTAGTCGCAGAGTGCATGCTATCCCGTGCTATCCATCATCTCTTTTTTGAATTTGACTCGCCGACATAATCGGATCAGTCCTGGACTTTTCAGAGTGTAAAGTTCTACTGTATCCAGCCGATGTAGTAGGAGCGGAGCCTTTGGTCGGTGAAGTCACTGAAATGTACCCCATCACGTCGGATTCTCCACAGAGCCGAATGCATGAGTCGTGAGTAGACTTCCACAGAGTTGCGCCCCGGCACAGTTTTGAAGTACTCTCCTAGGTACGATTGGTCTCCATCAAAGGGAGGGCTCGTGTACTGGTAATCTGATGAACTTGTTCAGACTACCACAGTATAGATGATATCTTGTCCCATTGTCATTTTGACAACAGGATGTTCTTTGCATGCTTCGAACCCATGAAGTTGGCTAACGTATCAGGAACGACTTTACCACTGGGAAACGGCGCTCAATGGCAGTCCAAGCCACAATACAGTCTCGCAAATAGCCAGGTACCTGCTAGTACGTTTGTTTCTTTTTATAGATTTAAGTAATTTAATGTAAGTAAGCAACTTCCTTTTTTTTTTTTTTTCCGATTTGCCCTTTTTCAGCTCTTTTCTAAGGCAACGGAGCCTTGCTGTTTGACAAACGTCTTGAAGATGACCCCAGCATCCCCGCTGGCTTTTGGTCTACGACTTTCGCATCATCTTTCTCTGTCAGAGAATGCATTTCTCCGATGCACAGCCCCATTATTGTCTCGTGTTTTCCATGAGTGCATGACGATCCCGGATATGCCCTGCAGTGCTCTAGCGTCGGGTCAGCCAGAAGGTTCTTTGATGCGTCCTCATACTGTGCCTCAATCTTACTATCTTCGATATTCAGGAGGTCTCTTAGCGATCCCAGACAATGTCGAAACAGGTTCAGTGTTGGCTTCACGCTGATCGGAACTCGTATCTCCGTGTTTCCATCTAAGCACGGATCACTCTTTCTTGTTCACCGACAGGCACAGCGCGCCCGCCAATGTCCATTTTGGCTGCTCAGGCAAAAGTCAGCCCGGAATACGTGGAACGCGCCCGCATGGTTACGTCCCGATGCTTAGCTGCCCATGCCCTGTCGCTGCATTGCTTGCATTGCTTACAACTGAAATCGAAGTACCTGGTTTGTATAAAAGGCCCTTGCCTGCTCTTCACCTCCTCAGCATCGGGATCATCTGTCATGTTTTCTCTTCTCTCTTTCGGAGTCATCTTAGCTTCACTTAAATCTGGCTTAGCAGCCATATACGATGACCCGAGCCAGTTGCCTGTGGACAAACGGTACGATTTCGTCATTGTAGGAGGTAAGCAGGTTCATTCGAGACTTACCCGACACATTATCTTATTCTTGAAAAACAGCGGGGACGGCAGGAAATGTCATAGCTGCACGCCTGGCCGAGAATGCCAACACCTCTGTTTTGGTCTTGGAAGCAGGGAGAAACAATGTCGGGTTCGATTCTGATCTTATCACTATACCATTCCTTGGTCCTCAAGCATCGCCGCACACGTCCTTCGATTGGAACTATACCACGGTGCCTCAGGAGGCCTTAAACAACCAACTCATTGCTTATCCTCGTGGCTATGTTCTTGGAGGCAGCAGTTCAACCAGTAAGCACAATTATTTTCCGATGACGTCCTTTCTGAGTTGTGAAACAGACTATATGGTATACACTCGTGGTTCTTCAGACGACTATGATCGTTTTGCTGAACTGGCTGGCGACGACGGCTGGAACTGGGATAACTTGTTCCCCTACGCTATTAAGGTGTGGCATTTGCCATCTTGTGCTCGAGTTTTTGATGCTGATACTTCTGATTAGAATGAGAAGCACGTTCCCCCCAACGATGTGAGCTTTTTTGTGTCATGAAGCAGAATCTCGTTGACCGATGTTTGTACAGGGTCATGACGAAACGGGACAGTACATTCCTTCGATCCACGGGACTGACGGGCCACTGTCGACAAGTATATATGGCTACGCCGCGGATATTGACGACCGAGTCATCGCCACAACTTCCGAACTGAGCGAAGAATTTCCATGGAACCCGGATTACAACTCTGGGAATATGCTAGGCGTTTCGTGGATGCACAGTGAGCTCTCTATCATCTGGCATAAGATTAATAGTATAATTGGCGCGTCATTAGGTACTATCAGTGGACCACTGAGGAGCAGTTCTGCTACAGCCTACCTCGAACCCGCATTGAACAACTATTCCAACCTCGACCTTGTTTACAACAGTCAAGTCACCAGGCTGATTCAGAATGGTGAAATCGACGATCTTCCTGTATTCACCACCGTGGAGTTTGCTAAGAATCCTACTGGTACGTTGAGAATCTGCGTTTCCTTCAGACTCTGAATTTAACGATGGCTGTGTTTAGCCCCTCGTTACAACGTTTCTGCGACGCGCGAAGTCATTCTATCGGCAGGCGCTATCGGAACTCCCCAGATTCTTATGCTCTCTGGAATCGGCAGGTCTCTAGATTTGGCCGCCGTTGGTATCCAACCTATTGTTGACTTGCCCGAGGTGGGCCAAAATCTAGTCGATCACCCGTTGTTGCCCATCCAGTGGAACGCGAATAGCAGTGAGACTTTGGACCCTATCTTCCGTGGCGGAGAAGCCCTCGACGCCGCCCTCGAACAATACCACGCAAACGGAACAGGTCGTCTCGCTGCGAACGGTGTCTCAAATCACATGTGCGTGTTCTTCGATCATGAATCTGGTTTGATTGCTGATGAGGGCGACAGGGCTTTTTACCGTCTTCCAGAGAATTCTTCTGTCCTTGCAGAGTTTGAAGATCCAACTTCTGGACCTGGGTACGTCGTCTATGTCTTCTTACAATGAATATATAAGCTCATCATCCGACCATAGTTCGCCTCATTATGAGCATGCCTATGCTGTTAGTGCTTCCTTTACGGCTATTCCTTCCATCACTAAACTCCAAACAGAATGGATTCTTCACCACGTCTCAAATTCAACCCACCTCCGGATCATACTTCTCTATCATCAGTGTCGTCGTTACCCCCACTTCTCGTACGTTATTCCCTTCATCTCAACGGCACATTATTAAGTTAACTCTGTCCAGGCGGAGCCATAACTCTTGCCTCCAATGATCCCTTCCAGCACCCTACGATCGATCCCAAGATGCTCACCACTGACTACGATGTCAGCGTCATGATTGAGTGCGTCAAGGCCGCCCAACGTTTTGCCGCCGCACAAGCTTGGGATGGATATATCACCGGTCCTTATATTGACTCAGTCAACGCTACCACAGACGCCGGTATCAAGGAATACATGAGCCAATGGGCGACCACTATCAAACATCCGTTCTGCACTGCTAGGTTAAGCAAGGAGGACGGTGAAGGGGTTGCTGACGGCCAGCTGCTGCTCAAGAAGGCCAAGGGAGTCCGAATTGTCGATGCCTCGGTCTTTGTAAGTTCTGCTTTTGTATCCTTGGACTGGCCTGATAATATCCTGTTCTTTAGCCCATCATTCCTGCCGGCCATCCTCAAGCCATGATTTACATCGTGGCCGAACGTGCTGCTGATGTGATCAAGGCAACATGGGACATGTGAATCGGTCAAGTTAATATTTAAATCATCTGCCTCTCATTTATTCACAGTCACTTAGACCGCACTACTTATCATTACTCTAGTACCATCATATATATATTACAATAATGCATATTGAAAAGTCTTTCGGGACCTTCCATCTCTACCAAGTTTCGGCTTTACATCACCTCTTGAGGTCTCAGACACTGATGGTCTTGAGTATCTCAACTATGTCTCGACATGGCACAACAGCGCCTTGCGATGGCCAACGTTGTGGGATACCGGCATCTCTTTAAGTATGTCATCCGAGGCCTAGTCAAAGTGCACGGTAGCCTTGAAGAAACTAGTCGCAACACTTGGAAGGCTCGGTATCCTCCCCAACGAGCTCCTGGACATGATTATCTCCGAATGCTGCGACATACAGACCATCGTCACATCCTTTTCCCTTGTCAGTAGGTGTGCCAGGAAGCTCGTCGATGCATCTCTGGCTCCCTGAGTGCCGACGATGCTGTGTACCCTGTCACCTGAGCTCCTTCCCATATGTATCCCAGTCTGCGGCAACTGAGGCATTTGGAATATCCAAAGCCGTCTTAGCAAACGTGCCTACCGTTTGCTCCGTGCCCGACTAATACGGATAGCCTCACGAATATTATCAGGACTTAAAGTCTCTTATTATACCACGAAAATCAGATGATCTTTTCGAGTCTTTGTCCCTTTTTTTGTCCTTTTGTTACCGCCCTGGCGACAGTATACATATGCTCAATTTAGGCATGGCCACTCATCGTTCCCCTTCAACTCTCCGCCATGGCTGCTTGCTCGCTCGATACAAGGTTGCAAGTGGCCCGCCTTTGAACCATTATTTCACCTTTTCCATCGACGTAGCGGCAACTCTGGAGTTGTATTGTGACGGAGGTGACGAGAACATGCTGGAAAAGCTGGATCGCATACAGACCAGGCAGTGGGCCGGCTACTGCACGGGGGTCCGTCCTTCTGCACATTCTTACAACCTGACCCACTGAAAAACAGATTGAAGAGCCAAATGAACAGCAACCCAAATACTACGTTATCAGTGTGCGGCTGGTGCAGCAGGGTGTCACGAAATCTCATCCTCGGAAACCCCAGCATACGTCCTACCATGTGTGTCCCCATCTTGCTCGCCATAGCCCACCCTACGTCTAGGAAACCCTTGGCTGTGATGATGCGTTTGCCATGGGACAACTGTTACCATCGTACGTGCTATGGTCTTTTCGTACATGTACCAATCTAATGGCGGGATTACCAACACTCATTTCGTGCGAAATTGTCGCCTTCGCTTTTCGATGCCTCAAGGAGGATACGCGTCACGGCGAACTTCTACGGGATGGACTAGATGATGGTCGGTGGTCGAATCATGCGAATCCTCAACAGTGTCGAAGACGCACCAGGGACAGATAATGCTTCGGAGACTGATAGTCAAATCTACGAGACGTTTTTCGCGAAGATACCAGGACCTGATAAATTTGAAGAAGATGCGATTTGTGTGCCCGTTATGCGTATCGACCACCTCCTCTCCAACGTACTTGATCCGTCGCAGCTATGTGGAGACCTGGATCTTTTCAAAGAGTAAGTAGATGTCTTCCAAGGCTGCGATTCCTCTCCTGAATTATTCTCTTGATTTTAGAATTATACAGGAGTATCGGCTAGCGCACTTCGGATCGGCAGCTTTCCCCCAGCTAGAGCCGGAGATTGACAATACTCGTTTCCCCGACAATTTTTCAGTGTATAGTTCAATGTCGACAGCATCTGGAACTTCGACTGAAGACCTGGACTCTGATTCTCCGGACTCGCATGCACCTGATTTATCGCTAGCCGATGAATATGATGTTTCATCGAATCCGCCAGCTCCAGCGCCTCTATGGAAGGGTGCGTATTTATATAGTTCCAGTAGAGCGTTATCTAATTTTTGCTTTAAAGGAAAATTGAGAGTTAAGTCACTCTTCCGGCGCGCAATCACGAATCTCGCAGAGTTTCTGAAAGAACATAAGTTCTCTACCAAGTCATAATCATTGCGTCTACAGGATAGACTCAAAATCATTCTACTTTCGTTTCAAGGATATGATACCTACGTATTGCTAATCAAGCTGTTCAAGTCGCACACCCTCTTTGAGAAAATTGAAAATCCCTTTATGATAGAGACGACCGTCGACTGGATCATAATCCTCGGACAGTATAGACTAGTGTGATAAGATTGGAAGCTGATGACGGATATGAAGGTGGCTGCAGGTCTACCAGGTTGCGCTCGACCGGTAAGACGATAGAATTCGGGAACCATCGATGGCTGCCTGGTACTTTATGAGAAATAAATATTGTTGCTATGGCTGCATCGAAATTCAAGGGACAAAACGTTCCTGCACTTGTGATTCATATGAAAGTAGAAAATCGAAAGTAGCCAATACCGAGCAGCAATCCGTTGTTTGTATGTCTGAAGTGAGGGTATTGTAGGTACAAACTCAACTGTTATATTTCGACTGACAAAGATTCGACAAATTTCACTAAAACATATTGATAAAGCCATTCAATTCCGAATCCTTGTATGCATCCTTGCTGTCGGAGCATGTACGATGCGATCACACAGGCGTTCCATTGTACAACAACGCATTGACAGTGCCGGCAGCTTGCATACGGTGTTCAGGAACAGATTAAAGAAATATAGAAGCCGCGACTCACGAATGTTACTGAGAATACCCTCGTTTGCGCGTTTCTCAATCTCTTCCTCGATTTCCGAAGGTCTCAAGTTCGGTTTGCTGAGCCAAGAAATAGGCGGCAACTCCAGTGACGTGAGGAGCAGCCTGTACGGTATGGCCGAGGCTTAGCGTAGAAACGCAAACTGGGAAATCGATAAACTCACCATACTAGTGCCGCTGATGGTATGAGTGGCATCTACTTGACCAATCCAGGTGCTGGTAATGTCCTGTCCAGGAGCAAAGACGTCGACAACGGATCTGATAGAGAGGCGCACACTTAATAAATACATCGACGAGATGGGAAAGTGATCAAACCCAAAATTGGAGAAGGAAGCACGAGCATCAGCAATAGTAGATGCTCCAACTGTAATTGCCTGTTCAACGCGAGCTGGGCTTCTGAGAGACGCATCGATGTTAGCTATGAGAATCAGGCATTGCGTCAGAATAACAAGATTCAAAATGAACAAACGAATCCTCACTGTTTCCAGCAGACACGACTGTGGTGATGCCTGAATTAATAACCTAGTCATGTGTTAAGTACAGGGAGTCCAGGGTACTAGACATAGCGATGAATCCTACTTACTGCGACCACAGCGCTGTCAATGGCAGTATTGGCCGGTGAACCTAGGGACATGTTAACTACAGCCGGCCTCACTGAGGATATAGTCCAAGGTGAATAAGTCACAGTGTAAGTCGTAGAGGGATTTCAAATACTAACACGCATTGTTGTGTGTCCAGTCAAGCCCCGCTATAACGCTGGAGGCGGTGCCGGCTCCATTGTCGTCCAAAACTTTCACATCGTAAATTTCAGCAAACTGGCATGTTAAGAATATGTCAGTATACAGCTCCGAGATACCAAGATTGAAGTATACCTTGTAAACTCCAAAGCGGGTGCCACCGATAGTCCCACTGTATGACACACGAGCAACCAACCATTAAAACCTTAGAGTGAAGAGCCAAAAATTTCATTGTACGAACGCAACATGGGTGCCGTGGCCCCTCCTATCTCCATCACTAGTTAAATAATTCAGAATTGGGCAAGGTGGCAAAAATATGAAAGTATGCGCACGATCCAATCATTGTAACTCCCCAATGGGCACGACCGCCAAAGTCCGACTAGAATACAATCATCTTTAACTGTTTTGTTGATGATTGACCGACTTACGTTTTCCGTGTATATTCCTAATTGCAGCATGGCAGTGTCAGAACAATGCATCGGTAATCCACTGTGCAACATCACCTGTATCAAGCACATAGATGTTTACCAGGCTAGTAACGGTGCCATCATAGGTGTATGTATACGTGAGGGCACTGAGAGTAGTTGAGTTTAGGTATGCGGAAATCGAGGGTAAAGTATCTGACAATGGGTCTGAGCCGGGGGGAAGAGGTCCCTCCTGAGAGATCCTCTGCAGACCCCAAGTTGCATCGTGTCTGGTTAAGCATAGTGTATGTCAGTACAGATGTATTGGACATAAACAAGCGACTAACTGTTCCACGTTGGCATAGACTTCGCTGTCTTCCACAATTGTAACTTAAACAGGCAGGTATTATTATTCGGCACTCCAACCTCAGTCATTAGCGACTCACCAACATCTGATGGTAATTCGTTGGTATGCTAGTATGAGCACAATGTTTTTGGAGTGAGCGACGCACCCAGGGTGAGCATGAATCCTCTCGAGAACCCCGGAGCTGAACTGGCCTATATCATGAGAGCACTGAGTACCCGCTAGGCGGAGATATCGAGATGTAAAGACACTCACCAGCGAATCCACTGAAGACATGGTTGTATCTCGCGGTTATAGTCGCCTCAGGGCCAAGGCTATCGACGAGAGTATCCCTTGTACTTCTGGCGACGCCTGGGCGCAAGGTTACAATATAGTTGTCTTTCTTGACCTTGCCATCGATTCTCTGGAGCTTGGTAAGAGCGGTAATATCAGTAAGAGTGGTAGTATCGGGCTGAGTGCTTGCCATGGTTGACTGATGCTTGAAGGTGAGATTTCCATTCGTATATATAGAGATTTCCAATCCAATTTTGGCACCTTGAATTAGCGTCAAACTACGGGGACTTGGATGGATTTCACCTGGTGTAAGAAGTTAGAACAGCTGATATCGGGGATTTGTCGAATCCTACAGTCTCTTCTGTTGCAGCGACCTCTGGGAACTACTCCCTGAGATACCATTGTGACCAACCCCAGATCCATCGGCACCTCCGCTATGTACCTACCGATATCAAGGATGTAGGAAACACAGACATATGGCAATTAGCACAGACTCTACAAAAGTGGAAACAACGCCATACATAGGACAAGAGGTGCGACATCCCAATCACGCTCAGGCATTCTTGTAATATTCTCTCCGAGTGAAGGAATAATCATAATACAGTATTACCATTATGACGAATCGCCTGAAATTCAGTGTTGATGAAAGTCGTCGCCTCCGTCTACACGAGGAGTGGTCGAACGCTAAATTTCACAGGCACTCAACGATCCATCTCAAGCTCCCTTTCACAATCACGCACCTTCGTGTCCATCTCGTTCCTTTATTAATTTAAAACCCCAAAACCTTGTGCTTGGTCGTGGACAACGAGGTCATGACCAGCATTACTCATATGTCTGGCTTCAAGCTTGTTCTGCGGAATCCAGATTTCACCGAAGAACCTTGACTGACTTTCGCAGTTGTTCAATTACACAAGTTGTACCTGCCGGAGAATGAACCGCCCGACTCCATCCCTTCTCCGTGCGTGAAATTTGGCTTTACAATGCATTTCCGGTCCCAAGCATCACCGGACTTGTATGTATTCTGCAAGCTTCAGTTCTAATTGTTAATGACAGCTTGAATGACCGGTACTCAGTTATGCACTAGCCGACATGCCACAGTGTATGACTTGTCAAGCTCTATCACGTGTGACGCCAGTTTAGTCTCTCCAGCAATTGCAGGGGTACGACCCGCCATGGAGTTATGAGCGTACGGACCTTTGGAAGATCGAGAATGGGCTTTGAGCGCGAACAAGTGAATGACTGGTGACCTTATGTGACTAACTGTTCAGCGGCTACGTGGACAGTGCAGTTCTGAGAATCTTCGGTTAAAGAGACTTCACATATTCCATGTCCAAATACTACATATAGGGCACCACTCGGGGTACCCGTTGTCAGTGGGCCAAGACCGATCTTCTCGAATTGGATAGGGCGGGGACGAGCATCAGGATCAGAACGCAAGACCAGCCAATACCCTATTTTCTTGCCGTTCTCGTAAACACGCTCCCACCTGAGAATAGAGCGTTTAGAAAAGGTGTTGAAGATAAAATTGAATGCATACCAGGCGCCAGGTGGTCGAGGACGCCCGTTGTGATAGGTTTTGGTACTTGTCACGTCAAGATCTTGGTCCATCTGATGAAAATCCCACTGCGCGTTGTCATCTATAAATATGAAGTGAGCAGAAAGAACCGACGCGAAAAGTGGCACGGCGCACTCAGAGGCTGCTGTCGACGGGCCTGCCTCGTTGTCAACAAAGTCGGAAACTGTAGGTGAAAGGCGGAGCCCTCGCTCGCGTGGGGGAGACTGCATGGTGGTTCAGCAATGATCCAAAGGATTATATTTGCAGATTCACATCGAAATCAGAGACAGTTGGAGATTGTCATAGCTCAAGCACTGTATTCATCTAGAAACGCGTCAAGTCATGTTCCGTGGCAGAATGAAGAATACATACTACAGCTAGCTCCTCGTTGTTGAGAGCAGGTGACTCCACGCGTCTTTCCTTCTTCGGAGAAACATTTGGTGATTGGAAAATGGACCTCGTCGGTGAGACAGGAGGGCTGGGGCTGATTGAAGGTGACCTTTTCCTTGGCTTGGTGGCTTGAAGTCGACCCCGACAACTAGCCGATTCTGGCGTCACTGGATGGGACCAGTAGAGGGAGCTCGACATAAGGAACAAGTCGTCGAACACCCATCGTCGACAACTGTAGCAGAACGATCTTCGCCGTGGAAGTAGAAAGGCTAAATTTAAACCCAGAATGCATGTCTAGCACGAACCACCACCGCCACCGCCACCACCACCATGCTGCCTTGCTCCTACATCTCAATGCCTTCTCATGTCTTTCGTACTGGATGCAGATGAATTGAAGATGGAAGGACGTTGCGAATAAGATTACGATACTGTCGTCGTCGATGCGATGGCTAGCCTGTAGGCAATTCTCATGGTGATACAATAAACGGCGCCACCCATCATGTCAGAAATGATGATGTCTGGCGTCACGCGTCAAGAGGCGGGATGGAAGCAGAAACAAAGTGCATCGAGTCGGAAATCGGGTCCATAGGAGGTGCGTCTTATTTCATTTTTTCTTACTATTACTTACCACCAGACTCCTGCCCCAGTACTGGACCTTTAGCCAGTGGCAATGGCTCATCTGTCCCAGCTATTCACGACTCGTGGGTCATGCCACCATGCCACCTCGCCTCACAAGCACAGGGCAAATGACTATGTTGCGCCCGATGCAAACGACGCTTACACACCTGTCAGGTCCGGATCCTTCGCGCTATTGAACTCCCATATCTAGCAGCTTCTCAGAGGAACCCGCCTTCGGTTTTTTGCATTCATGGATGTCAGATACAGAGCGGTTAAATGACGCCACCCCCTTCATTGTGCAAAGTCCTGCCGGTAGAAGAGAACTTACTTTCGCCCTACTCAATGATCGTGAAATACGTATGATGATGTATAACCATGTCCAGCTGCTGATGTGAGCATTCAGTCGTCAATCGTTCACCCTCAAGCAGCGTCCAGACGACTACTGTCCATTTCGAATGCTGGACGTTGGGTTTCTCTTCAGAGGCCGTTGCTTGCTCGAAGCTCAAACTGGTGTCATACTACAAGATGGCGGTGGACTCTGCGATGGAAAGGAATGCATGGTATATGTCCAAGTGGACCTGTCGCGCGAGCTCATCTGATCTATCGTTCCATGCAGCCGGATAGAGCTCGAAACAAGGTCAACTCAGACCCTGACTCCCGATGCCAAACAGTGTGAAATCTGCAAATATTCCTCCTCCGGCTCAGGCGGACCAAGATTAAGCTGGCTGATTTCCGGACAGTCAAGGTCATAGGGAAGGGTGCATCTGGAGAGGTACGTAGCATTTGTTAGACGTCGGTCTATGTACGTCAATCTAACGCGTTTCATGTCAAGGTTCGGCTAGTTCAGAAGGTAGACACCGGAAAGGTGTACGCGATGAAGAGTTTGCAAAAGGCTGAGATGTTGAAGCGAGGTCAGGTATGTCGACATTATATTGTTGCTCGCAGGTCATCGACTTTTTCTTGGTTGGCTCAACAAATCTTAACAGCATCTTCCTGTCAGCCAATGGCCCGGATGCTATCAAAGCGGAGGGGGCGGGTGGTTAACCGGAGGCCGAAGTATCTTGTTGGGATTGCCATATTGCAACGGACATCCTGCTGCTCTGTTCCCGCCTCAAAGACATCACCTTAATCACCCCGGAAGATCATTCCATCGGCCGGAGTTGCTCAGACTCGGTTACGGAAAACCAGCTGTACTTGGAGGCATACCAGGCGCACTTGAAGGTACTTTTTGAAGGCGAGGCCCTGCAAGAGGGCAAACAGGCCGTACGAAGGAAAGTTTGTATCGTGGCGACCGTCTTTAACTATGGAACGTAACCTGTTTTATATCCTAGAATGGAAGACCTCGACGACAAGTACAAAAAGAGGTATAAGGGTAGGTCAAGACTAGGGCCAGAGACCTATACGAACTTCGAGAAGAAGAAAGGCACAACGGGGCATCCTCGACCACCTGGCGCCTGGTATGCATTCAATTTTATCTTCAACACCTTTTCTAAACGCTCTATTCTCAGGTGGGAGCGTGTTTACGAGAACGGCAAGAAAATAGGGTATTGGCTGGTCTTGCGTTCTGATCCTGATGCTCGTCCCCGCCCTATCCAATTCGAGAAGATCGGTCTTGGCCCACTGACAACGGGTACCCCGAGTGGTGCCCTATATGTAGTATTTGGACATGGAATATGTGAAGTCTCTTTAACCGAAGATTCTCAGAACTGCACCTGTCCACGTAGCCGCTGAACAGTTAGTCACATAAGGTCACCAGTCATTCACTTGTTCGCGCTCAAAGCCCATTCTCGATCTTCCAAAGGTCCGTACGCTCATAACTCCATGGCGGGTCGTACCCCTGCAATTGCTGGAGAGACTAAACTGGCGTCACACGTGATAGAGCTTGACAAGTCATACACTGTGGCATGTCGGCTAGTGCATAACTGAGTACCGGTCATTCAAGCTGTCATTAACAATTAGAACTGAAGCTTGCAGAATACATACAAGTCCGGTGATGCTTGGGACCGGAAATGCATTGTAAAGCCAAATTTCACTGCACGGAGAAGGGATGGAGTCGGGCGGTTCATTCTCCGGCAGGTACAACTTGTGTAATTGAACAACTGCGAAAGTCAGTCAAGGTTCTTCGGTGAAATCTGGATTCCGCAGAACAAGCTTGAAGCCAGACATATGAGTAATGCTGGTCATGACCTCGTTGTCCACGACCAAGCACAAGGTTTTGGGGTTTTAAATTAATAAAGGAACGAGATGGACACGAAGGTGCGTGATTGTGAAAGGGAGCTTGAGATGGATCGTTGAGTGCCTGTGAAATTTAGCGTTCGACCACTCCTCGTGTAGACGGAGGCGACGACTTTCATCAACACTGAATTTCAGGCGATTCGTCATAATGGTAATACTGTATTATGATTATTCCTTCACTCGGAGAGAATATTACAAGAATGCCTGAGCGTGATTGGGATGTCGCACCTCTTGTCCTATGTATGGCGTTGTTTCCACTTTTGTAGAGTCTGTGCTAATTGCCATATGTCTGTGTTTCCTACATCCTTGATATCGGTAGGTACATAGCGGAGGTGCCGATGGATCTGGGGTTGGTCACAATGGTATCTCAGGGAGTAGTTCCCAGAGGTCGCTGCAACAGAAGAGACTGTAGGATTCGACAAATCCCCGATATCAGCTGTTCTAACTTCTTACACCAGGTGAAATCCATCCAAGTCCCCGTAGTTTGACGCTAATTCAAGGTGCCAAAATTGGATTGGAAATCTCTATATATACGAATGGAAATCTCACCTTCAAGCATCAGTCAACCATGGCAAGCACTCAGCCCGATACTACCACTCTTACTGATATTACCGCTCTTACCAAGCTCCAGAGAATCGATGGCAAGGTCAAGAAAGACAACTATATTGTAACCTTGCGCCCAGGCGTCGCCAGAAGTACAAGGGATACTCTCGTCGATAGCCTTGGCCCTGAGGCGACTATAACCGCGAGATACAACCATGTCTTCAGTGGATTCGCTGGTGAGTGTCTTTACATCTCGATATCTCCGCCTAGCGGGTACTCAGTGCTCTCATGATATAGGCCAGTTCAGCTCCGGGGTTCTCGAGAGGATTCATGCTCACCCGGGTGCGTCGCTCACTCCAAAAACATTGTGCTCATACTAGCATACCAACGAATTACCATCAGATGTTGGTGAGTCGCTAATGACTGAGGTTGGAGTGCCGAATAATAATACCTGCCTGTTTAAGTTACAATTGTGGAAGACAGCGAAGTCTATGCCAACGTGGAACAGTTAGTCGCTTGTTTATGTCCAATACATCTGTACTGACATACACTATGCTTAACCAGACACGATGCAACTTGGGGTCTGCAGAGGATCTCTCAGGAGGGACCTCTTCCCCCCGGCTCAGACCCATTGTCAGATACTTTACCCTCGATTTCCGCATACCTAAACTCAACTACTCTCAGTGCCCTCACGTATACATACACCTATGATGGCACCGTTACTAGCCTGGTAAACATCTATGTGCTTGATACAGGTGATGTTGCACAGTGGATTACCGATGCATTGTTCTGACACTGCCATGCTGCAATTAGGAATATACACGGAAAACGTAAGTCGGTCAATCATCAACAAAACAGTTAAAGATGATTGTATTCTAGTCGGACTTTGGCGGTCGTGCCCATTGGGGAGTTACAATGATTGGATCGTGCGCATACTTTCATATTTTTGCCACCTTGCCCAATTCTGAATTATTTAACTAGTGATGGAGATAGGAGGGGCCACGGCACCCATGTTGCGTTCGTACAATGAAATTTTTGGCTCTTCACTCTAAGGTTTTAATGGTTGGTTGCTCGTGTGTCATACAGTGGGACTATCGGTGGCACCCGCTTTGGAGTTTACAAGGTATACTTCAATCTTGGTATCTCGGAGCTGTATACTGACATATTCTTAACATGCCAGTTTGCTGAAATTTACGATGTGAAAGTTTTGGACGACAATGGAGCCGGCACCGCCTCCAGCGTTATAGCGGGGCTTGACTGGACACACAACAATGTGTGTTAGTATTTGAAATCCCTCTACGACTTACACTGTGACTTATTCACCTTGGACCATATCCTCAGTGAGGCCGGCTGTAGTTAACATGTCCCTAGGTTCACCGGCCAATACTGCCATTGACAGCGCTGTGGTCGCAGTAAGTAGGATTCATCGCTATGTCTAGTACCCTGGACTCCCTGTACTTAACACATGACTAGGTTATTAATTCAGGCATCACCACAGTCGTGTCTGCTGGAAACAGTGAGGATTCGTTTGTTCATTTTGAATCTTGTTATTCTGACGCAATGCCTGATTCTCATAGCTAACATCGATGCGTCTCTCAGAAGCCCAGCTCGCGTTGAACAGGCAATTACAGTTGGAGCATCTACTATTGCTGATGCTCGTGCTTCCTTCTCCAATTTTGGGTTTGATCACTTTCCCATCTCGTCGATGTATTTATTAAGTGTGCGCCTCTCTATCAGATCCGTTGTCGACGTCTTTGCTCCTGGACAGGACATTACCAGCACCTGGATTGGTCAAGTAGACGCCACTCATACCATCAGCGGCACTAGTATGGTGAGTTTATCGATTTCCCAGTTTGCGTTTCTACGCTAAGCCTCGGCCATACCGTACAGGCTGCTCCTCACGTCACTGGAGTTGCCGCCTATTTCTTGGCTCAGCAAACCGACTTGAGACCTTCGGAAATCGAGGAAGAGATTGAGAAACGCGCAAACGAGGGTATTCTCAGTAACATTCGTGAGTCGCGGCTTCTATATTTCTTTAATCTGTTCCTGAACACCGTATGCAAGCTGCCGGCACTGTCAATGCGTTGTTGTACAATGGAACGCCTGTGTGATTGCATCGTACATGCTCCGACAGCAAGGATGCATACAAGGATTCGGAATTGAATGGCTTTATCAATATGTTTTAGTGAAATTTGTCGAATCTTTGTCAGTCGAAATATAACAGTTGAGTTTGTACCTACAATACCCTCACTTCAGACATACAAACAACGGATTGCTGCTCGGTATTGGCTACTTTCGATTTTCTACTTTCATATGAATCACAAGTGCAGGAACGTTTTGTCCCTTGAATTTCGATGCAGCCATAGCAACAATATTTATTTCTCATAAAGTACCAGGCAGCCATCGATGGTTCCCGAATTCTATCGTCTTACCGGTCGAGCGCAACCTGGTAGACCTGCAGCCACCTTCATATCCGTCATCAGCTTCCAATCTTATCACACTAGTCTATACTGTCCGAGGATTATGATCCAGTCGACGGTCGTCTCTATCATAAAGGGATTTTCAATTTTCTCAAAGAGGGTGTGCGACTTGAACAGCTTGATTAGCAATACGTAGGTATCATATCCTTGAAACGAAAGTAGAATGATTTTGAGTCTATCCTGTAGACGCAATGATTATGACTTGGTAGAGAACTTATGTTCTTTCAGAAACTCTGCGAGATTCGTGATTGCGCGCCGGAAGAGTGACTTAACTCTCAATTTTCCTTTAAAGCAAAAATTAGATAACGCTCTACTGGAACTATATAAATACGCACCCTTCCATAGAGGCGCTGGAGCTGGCGGATTCGATGAAACATCATATTCATCGGCTAGCGATAAATCAGGTGCATGCGAGTCCGGAGAATCAGAGTCCAGGTCTTCAGTCGAAGTTCCAGATGCTGTCGACATTGAACTATACACTGAAAAATTGTCGGGGAAACGAGTATTGTCAATCTCCGGCTCTAGCTGGGGGAAAGCTGCCGATCCGAAGTGCGCTAGCCGATACTCCTGTATAATTCTAAAATCAAGAGAATAATTCAGGAGAGGAATCGCAGCCTTGGAAGACATCTACTTACTCTTTGAAAAGATCCAGGTCTCCACATAGCTGCGACGGATCAAGTACGTTGGAGAGGAGGTGGTCGATACGCATAACGGGCACACAAATCGCATCTTCTTCAAATTTATCAGGTCCTGGTATCTTCGCGAAAAACGTCTCGTAGATTTGACTATCAGTCTCCGAAGCATTATCTGTCCCTGGTGCGTCTTCGACACTGTTGAGGATTCGCATGATTCGACCACCGACCATCATCTAGTCCATCCCGTAGAAGTTCGCCGTGACGCGTATCCTCCTTGAGGCATCGAAAAGCGAAGGCGACAATTTCGCACGAGACAAGTGTTAAAAAGCAAAAAATAAGATAAGGTTCTACCGGAAAAAACATGCACCTTTCGCGGAGGCGCGGGAGCTGAATGATGCTCTGGATCCTCAGACTCGTCAGCTAACGAAGAATCAAATTGATGCGATTCTGGGGAATCAGAACCCAGGTCTTCGGTTGAAGTTCCAGATGCCGCGGCGGTTGACATTAGACTGGCCGCTGAAAATTTGCCGAGGAAATGTAGGTCATCAATCTCCAGCTCTGACTGAGGGAAGACGGCCGATCCATAGCGCGCAAGCTGATACTCCAGCACGATCCTGAAGACAGAAAGAAGTTCAAGAGAAGTATCGCAGCAATGAAGAATATTTGTTTACTCTTGGAGATCCCGGTCTCCGCATAGATGCGACCAATCAGATATCTCTGGTACGTTGGACAGGACGCGATCAACACGCATAACGGGCACGAAGATGAAATCTTCTTCCAGTTTGGCACAGCCCGGCACCTTGGCAAGAAACATCTGGCTAGCTTGACTCTCACTCGAAGTCTGCGAAGCGTCGTCCAGAAAATTCATCACTGGGGCTTCTTCTTGACCGTCAATAATCCGAAGGATCTTGTCGTTATCTATTCCAGCCTGGAGGAGTTGGCGGTAACGCATATCCTCTGCGACAAATTTGTCCAGCTCAGGGGAACAGTCCAGATATGGCGATTGAGAATGGTATCGCTGCTCCGCTAGTATGCGACGCAAGTATTGTAGCAAGTTGGATGGTAGCAATCGTTCCACGGTAAAGGCTTCGAGACTTGCAGAGGTTCTCTTGACCTGGGATGAGCAGTCGCCCGCAAGACAGGGACACACATGGCAGGCCGCGCATGCTGGGGCTTCCGAGGGTGAGGTTTCGTAAGGCCCTGTTGCACTGGTCGGATGTGTACAGTGTAGTACTTCGAGTCCTTTTCACTTGGATTTATGACCTAAGAAGGTTTTAGTGGATGGGACTTCAGCGAGGCTGAATGAACACACCTCCAAGCAGTAACCAGCGTATTTCTTATCCTGCAAGCCATCCAGCTTCCGTAGCATAGTATTGTCGCCCCCATCACAGTATACCTCTAGAGTAGCCGCTACATCGATGGAAAAGGTAAGATATGAGTCCCAAGGTGGAACGACCTGATTATTCGAGTCAAGGGGAAGAGCAACTATGGTGGAAAGTACGAAGGGCGAGGCGGAGATGAGGGAGCGAGACGATAGCAAGGGTGGCGGTCCAAGTCGAGCATTTCTATACCGCGTCTTGGTAACAAGGGCTGAGGCGTGGGAAGACTATCAGATCCCGATCATCATCTCAATCTACTATTATTTTATTTCCTCCCCTGCACTTGATGGTCCTGATCGTGATTCTTAGAACTTCGGCCGATTCTACCTGGTCAGACATCTTAGCGACGCTCCGCTGATCTGGCTACTCTTTGCCACCTAGGGTTTGAGTTTGGGAATTTGACAGCCCTGCTCTCCGACAATCTTACGTAGTGTCAAGGTATCTCTCCGAAGAGATATTACATAGGTTGCTACTGATAGCAGTTATCTGTTCTAGTAAGTCTCATTTTCTGTCGTCTGCGCTCATCCCTTGTAGCACCCAGGATGTCCTCTGTCATCATCAATGCTCAAAAGTCCACATCCAACGAGCATATCTCGACTGGTCCCGATGAAAAGGCTGGCCTTGACTTGACTTTCGTCGAAGAGCCCCTTGGCCTGCCAGCTGAGGAAGGTTATGGCTGGCCTCAGCTCGAGTTCAACGAAGCCATCGGCCCAGAAAAGCGTTATGTCGTCTGCAGAAAGCTCGGCTGGGGCATGTCTTCAAGCACATGGCTCGCCCATGATACTATGTATGCGCTGCTCGTTTACTTTTCGACAAGACTAACATACATCTAGGGATAACTCCTATGTTGCCATCAAGGTCCTCAGCGGTCATTATACTAACCTTGTCGAACTAGGCCGTGTTTGGGAGCTTGAAGCTCTTGAGCAGGTGTCGTCGCCGCCGTCGAGTCCATATTGTCTTCAGCTCAAGTCACACTTCACCTTTCCCGGCAAAGGCGGCGCAGGACAGCACCTCTGCCTAGTCACCAAGGTTCTCGGTGGAGACATAAAGGCCCTGATCACAAAGCACGGCAGATTTCCTCTTCCTCTCGCCAAGCGCATCTACACCTGCTTCGTGGAATCGCCCATGCGCACAGTCGCGGCGTCGTGCACACTGATCTGAAGCGTGACAACATTTTCTTCGACACTTCGATGTCCTCCAACGACTTTGACAAGCTACTCGCGTCCGACCTGCCCCGTCGACACCCTCCTGAACTCTCTTACGAAGGATTTGTAACAGCCGCGGTCTCGCAGCCACTTCCTCTCCCTACTCTGCAAGAGGCCATGCAGCGGACTTTTGTGGTGGCCGACTTTGGAAGCAGTAATTCCAAACATGTCGCGTATGCTGCTTCATTGCTCACCTATTCTTACAGCGCAGCCTATCTACACCCACAGTCAAGAAGAAATTTCTCCTTTATCGCTTCGTCCTCCAGAAGTAATGATCAGTGGAACGTGGGACGAAAAGGTAGACATATGGACGTTCGGATGCTTGGTACGTGTCATTCTCTTCTATCCACTGTCACCCCTTGTTGACGAATACGCATATCCAAAGGTCTTTGAACTCGTTACCGGCAGTGCTCTCTTCAAGTATATACCGTGCCCAAAATTTGGCCTAGATGAGCCAAACTTCATGCTCTATCAGATGATATGCTACACCGGCGAAGACTTTGCATCAGAACAGCTCTCGGTCAGCCCATTGGCTGGCCAATTCTTCGATTCAACCTGTACGTGTGCGTTCTAGGATCCCAATGTCGTCCCTCAACTTCCCTTTCTCCAACGCAGGTGCTCTCAAAGGCGACCCACCAGTCCTCGATTACCCCTTCGACTTATCCATCAAGAGGTTCAAAGTTGTAGAGGAAGCGGATGTTCTCCCCATAGCTGCTCTCATGCGCAGGTGTTTACGTCTGAATCCTGCACAACGCGCCAGCGCCGCCGAGCTACTTTCCGATCCGTGGTTCGATGGAGTTGAGTAGAGGTGAAGCAGCCCACAGTGAGCCGAGCGAACGGACGTGTATGATGTCTGTATGATATGAAATGAAATGAATCATTGATGAGACCATATCTCCGCCGAAGTTCCGGGTTCGATTCGAATCCCCGCACGAAAGATAGCAAAGTATCTGATTTGTTTATTGCTTCGAAGTTCAAATGTTCAATGTTCAAATGTTTAGGTCATTGAACGTTGAACGTTTGAACATTTTGAACATTACCGGACTAAATTACTTATTGAACATCAACGTTTAACGATGAGCTGAGTCAATACTCCAAAGAACCAGATCTTCTCTCCGCAATGACACCCCGCGGGGAAGGTGCCACCCGGCGCCTGATTTCACCCGAGTCGTCGGCGGAAGCTGTTTGTCCTTGACTTCTTATGCGGTAATGATTTCGTTTCATTCTGATTTCGCTCCATTACTTACCCTTACGACCTCCTACGACACGACACTGGCTCTCCGGCGACAAGTCTTGACGAAAGTACGATACTTGGCCACGAGTGGAGGCATCGTATTCGTGAAGCTCATTGGGGCCTGGTTTCTTCACCATAAGGATTTTGCAGTTCACAAGCTTAACGAACTTCGTGTTGCTCGCGTGATGAGTGGTTAGATTCTTCCATTTCATGGGAGCGTGAAAGTCAACAAACCCCGTCGATAGTAGGTATCTAGAAGAGTTACCTTTCTGACTAGACTCAGACGCCTCGCCCGACTCGAGTATTGGTGAATGACGTTTACCGGTATATTCAGAGACTAAAGCCTCCGTTGAGGAAGCCAATAGTATCAGATCGTCTTGAAATAAGATCCGTTGAGGAACGGCTTCAGCATCCTCCACGCCAGGCAAACTCGTATTGTGTAATTTGATACTCTTAGACGATTCTGAAAGCAAATCAGGTGGTTAAAGATGATGCAAGACGGTACGTACTCTCGAAAGAGGCCGTAGGCATCTCAGGGCTGAGACGGGCTAGATATTTTGAGGATCTTCGAGAGCATTTGATCGATGCAGGACCGGCATGGGTGTATCGTATTTTTTGGGTTCACCTACTTCATTGCCTACGAGGACTTTGCACGTTGAAGGGCTTGTGAAATTGTGACAGAAAACTCCCCATCTTAGGTTTGTTGGCATGATTATGGGAATAGTTATGCAATTCCAAAGGTATTCGAGTCCGGACGTCGAAGTAAGTAGGACGGTAGCAGTTACTCCACCGTAATGGGTTTGAGTCCTGCGAACGTTTCCCGGACTCAGAATGTCCGGTCTCGGCAAACCATGGTAGAGATCACGACGACGAGGCTCTAGTGTACTGGCCGAACGTCGATAACGTGGTATTTATTATCCTCGTCAATCCGCCCCTCGACCTGAAAAGCAGCACTTCAGTCAGTGGGATTTAAGCAAGCCTCAGAAAGACGCACCATCAAGCAGTAGCCGGCGTACGCCCTGTCCTTCAGGCCATCCAATTTGTGCAACATGGAATCGTCCCACCATCCCAGTTCAGCCCCGGGGTTGTGGAAAGGCGAAATAATGACGCTCCAGCGAGACGACTTGAGGCTGCATATCAGTACTTTTAGTGACGGAGGTAAAATCATGACGACGGGGAAAACATGACAAGCGACGGCGGCAACGATTGATTTGAGATGGTGACGGAGCTAATAGACGCCTGGAGCGTGAGAAAATGATCGCATGAGTCGGTACCATGACCATGATGTCATCGCGTTCCTTTCCTTCCTACTACCATGGCTACCAACAGCAGGTCTTCGAAACACAAGCGTCCCCTCGATTCTGAGCTTAAAAATAGTAATATTTCTCCTACTGAAATCAGTATCGACGGCGGCCTTTCCAGCTCTGTGAACCCTCGCAAAACTGGTTCTGTCAACTCGTCTCCAAAGTCTCAGCGGTCTCAGAGTCGTAAATCTTCGTCGAAGCAGAATCCTCCAAAGGTCACTCAGAAAGATCTGGCTAAAGCCAAATCGGCCCAGAAGGCTCAGCGGAAGCAAGCGTGGAATACGTGGCTTGCTCGCGAGGAGAACCGATGGTCGCCAGAGGACGACCCTAATTACAAGCAGGAAGTCGGATGGCAGGTCATACATTATTCCGAAGGTCCGTGCTTCAAACCATGTAAATCTCCGGTTTTAACATCCGCATAGCAAAAAAGTACTACCGATTCTCTGACGAAGAAATGGAGACTCTGCCATACACCACTTTTGATAATCAGCATAATCTCAATCACCCTGGAAGATCATTCCATCGACCGGACTTAGTCAGACTAGGTTATCGAAAAGCGGCTGTACTCGGCGGCATACCAGGCGCACTTGAAGGTACTTTTCAAGGCGATGTCCTACAAGAGGGCAAACGGCTATATGATGAAAAGTTTGTATCGTGGCGACCGTCTCAAGCTATGGACCGTAACCCGTCCTATATCCTAGAATGAAAGACCTTGACGACAAGTACAAAAAGAGGCACGACGGTAGGTCAAGACCAGGGCCAGAGACCTATACGATCGTCGAGAAGAAGACACAACGGGGCGTCCTCGACCACCTGGCTCCTGGTATGTATTCATTTTGTCTTCGACCTCTTTTCTAAACGCTCTATTCTCAGGTGGGAGCGTGTTTACGAGAACGGCAAGAAGATTGGGTACTGGCTGGTCTTGCATTTTGATCTCGATGCTGATGAGGGTCCGTCCTCGCCTCATTCAAATCGAGAAGAACGGTTTTGGCCCATTGAGAATGGGCACCCCAACTGGTAGACGTGCCATATATATAGTATCTGGACCTGGAATATGTGAATTCTTTTTAATCGAGGATTCTCAGAGCTGCATCATCCCCGTAGCCGCTGAACAGTTAGTTACATAATAAGTATACGGTGCTTCGACCAGGCACGTTGGCGACGCCAAACCGACTTGATCCATTCCCATGTCGCTGCTCCTCGCCCTCTACAAGACCGCCATTGTTGCTGTGGATAGTTGGGCCACCTTGGTTGGTCCTCGCCCCAGTTTGCCCTACCGAAAAGTGCGTATTGCGGTGCTCAAAAAGGTTTTCTCTCCTTATTAAGGCCAACACAAACAGAACGCAGATGTCGACACCCAATCAGACAAGCAACTCGAGGACCTGTGCAATTCTCTTCCTCGCGAAATTTGGCTAGACCCCGCCAAAGGGGGCAATCGCCCAGCCAGGCTAACTCCCGATGTTATCGGGAAGTTTGTGCCGCGTAGCCAACGGGTTGGCCGCCGTCTGAGGCTATAGCCCAAGAACTCGTTCGCAACCAGACCAACATCCCTGTCCCTCCCATCCGGCGTGTTTTCCCTATTGAATATAGTAGCGTTATCGTGATGGACTACATACCGGGCAGAACATTGGCAGGTTGCCTGGCCCACTATGTCTTTCCTGCAAAAAATCCTGTACAGCCATCACATTACGATCCTATGTCCGCCAGCTCAAGTCTATCACTCATCCTCGATCACACATTCCCGGCCCTCTTATAGAAGGCGAAAACCCAGTACGATGCTACAGCCGCAGTTTTTGGTATCAGGCACGCTCGTGGTCCTTTTCCTACCTCAGCGAGCTTTATCGATTTCTTTAACTGTGCCATGGATGGAGCTGCGGCTGCCAGGTTGTGCTCACACAAGGGGGCCTTGAAAGACGAGGGGCTGGTGTTCTCGCATGTTGACCTCTCGCCGAGAGATATTATCGTTGGGGATGACGGTCGGCTTTGGCTGATAGACTTTGGCTATGCCGGGTTTTATCCAAAGTGGTTCGAATATGTTAACATGAGGCTGGATGATTTGTTGGAATTTGGCAAGGAATATGATACGGTTTGGTGCAACCTTATTCCGTTTATCTGTGATCCCTACTTTGACATTTATGATTGGATAGGTACTATTGCTCCAGATTATTTGCCATAGAACTGATGCGCCACTGGTCCTTGAACGCAAAAATGCATGTCATGTGCACTATTTTATTTCTACCTGCCACCCACTTGTTTTCTTTTGTAGTAGAATAGGAAAACTAGAATAGTGAACAGTGATTGTGTCGTCGAGAGAAAACTTCTGTGCCACGATAGACCAAAGATGTCGCATTTCATTGCTTGTTGCAAGTTGGTAGAAAGGACACATACTAGTACTCTAGCAAGTCATAGATATACTTATATACGGCAGCGAAAAGACAACGTATTGTTATCGCTGGTCTTCTTGTACAACTCGAGTCGCCCTCTCTTTACATTATCGCTTGATCTATCAAATCAAAATCTTAGAAAAATACTGCTCAACACCTTCGACATCTGTAACAATAGCACCAATGAAAGAGTCCGGACGAACAATCACAATCGCCGGAGAATCTTTCTCCACCATATACGCCTTCCTCGCGTGTCCCTCACTATCAACGAGCATAGAAACACCTTCCAGCCTCTCGTTCGCGTCCACGATGACGAACGTCTGCACAGCCGCAGCGGGAAGCATCTTCAAACTCGCCTCTACATTCGCACTCCACTTGGAGAAAACGAGCACAGTATGAACCGTTGACTTGAACAAGCTGAACAAAGTCGTCTCTCCGAGCGGAGCGTCAGGTGCCCGATCTCCCGCACGCAACGACCTCCGACCTTCATATCCAGAAAATGCATGCGCAAGGACGTCCTCAGCATCCTGAGGCTCCGTGTCTCGCTCTTCCAGCACGATGCTGCTGTACCGGTAATTGATACCGTACATCTCTAGGGCAGTGTTCCTCCACCGGAACCACCCCGAGGTTTTCTCGTCTTCCTTTGTATCTTTGCTTTGTTTTTCCTTCGCTACGGTGTGAGTGTACAGCTGGGTCGTAGCGTGAAGCATTTGTGTGATGACGGGTAAACGCTCCTCGTTGTACGTCGAGAGAAGAGTGGGAGACGCGAGGCCTTTGAGTACGAGGGATAGTTTCCATGCGAGGTTCAACTGTGGAACATCACGTCAGAAGTGGAGGAGAGAAATGCCAATGTTGGTTAGTTACCGCATCTTGCACGCTGCAGTTCATTCCTTGACCGCCAGTAGGGGAATGGACATGCGCAGAATCTTAATGCTTTGCTAAATACACGCAGGGCATGGTAAAGAGTAAGTACTTACCACCCACAACAAAAGCGCGTCCCTCTTGAAATTTATTGACCATCCGCATGTTTGGCCTGCGAAGTGTAGTGGTTATCGTTAATATAGGTGTAAGACCTATTGACCATACCTGAAATGAGAGAGCCACGTAAACTCGCCAAACTCAAGATCAACGCGCCCTGTCTCGGCTTTGATGAACTCGACAGCCTTCGCCGGATCAGCGAGATGAGTAGGGTCGAAGTTCTGGCCTGTAATTCCAATGCCAAACTTGTCGCCTGTTGGACTAAGAGGACGTGCCATAATGCTATAGGAACTGTCAGTATGTGAATGCAGACATGAATGTGCGAACACCCTACGTAAAATGTCCAGGTTTTCCCCAGATATGCCAAAACTGCGCGAAAGGTGAGTGCCATCCAGATGTTAAGGCAGCCACACTAATTTACTTCGTTAATCAATCCTTTTATTGCGACGTCTCCCCAGACCATGCCGTCTGCATCACGCGTTTCGCCTTGAAACGTTAAGCCCAGCAATTTCCTAGAGTTACCTGTGCAGATAATGTCGTTAGAGGCGGCCTCAAGACGAAGGACCTCTCGATACCTTTGGCACCATCTGATCCGATAAGGTATTGCGCCACAACTTCTTCCTTTTCGTCGGTAGGCACGCCATTCCGAAAAACAGCAAGTGTAGCTGTGACGATCGTTGCATCTTGTTTGATGGCCACAATACCTTTGTTGAGCTCAACGGAAACGCCATACTTAGCGAGATGATCACGAAGAACACCTTCCAGGAGGTCTTGACTGAGACAGGCGCCGTTTGCCTGTAAAGGATTTAGAATAATACCAAGGTGCTCTTCAAAATGGCTCACATAGGGTCGATCGGGCCATACGCCACTCTTCTCGTACAAGTCCCAAGTTTTAACAGGAACCGTACCACCAGGCAGTTTATAGGCGCGCATAGTGGGGATTGGCGTCGCCATCTTCTGGATATCGTCTATGACACCGAGGTGCTGAAATAGTTCAAAAGTGCGTGGCTACAGAGTTATCATCAACCACAGGAGAGAAAAATCGGAGCGGAGAAACAGACGGACCTGTACCCCAAAGCCGCGAGAACCGACATGAAAGCTATCGGATTTGTCGATGATACGAACTTGAATACCGCTCTGTGCCAAAGAAAGCGCTGAGACGAGCCCTGCTGGTCCGGCGCCGACCTATCGAAGGGGGAGTGAAATCGCTAACGTCAATATAGAATTGTGCATGCATACAATTAGAACGGGAAGTGTCATGCTGAGATTAATCTTGTAAGTGGACGGTAGAATTGGTCTGACTTAAGGAGGAGGGATGGAAGGAAGCGATGCGTACCGAGTTTTGAGGAACATCATCGAGATGCCCGAGTCTCCGTGGGGTATTCTTCCCAGCGGTGTTCTTAGAGTCATATCAGAAAAAGATATTAGTGAGAGAAGGCGCATTACACCCTCTCCTAATCGTGTGCTAACCATCATATGTTCGATATATGGTGCTTACATCCATGGAATAGAGGTTCGTAAACGAGAGGGTGCCGGGAAAGCGCTGATCCCATCAGAACACGTCCGAAAAGTGGTGATGAAAAGAGCCAAGATAAACCCTTTTTGTCTCGAAACGGCAGCAGATCCCTTTGACTTCGTCAGGGACGGAGATACACTGGACTAAGACCATTTAAATGTAGACGATCATAAAGGACGAAACTGAATCGAATGGGCGTGGCCAACTACTCTATAGTGTACACCAGCGACATTGATTGCAGACTCAACGTAGGTAAGCGACGTGCTGAGAAGCTCATCACAGAACCATATACAATATCGACAAGAGAAAAGATTGAGATGATAGAATACATACTGTTCGTCCATATGTTCCATCCTGCAAATGCTAAAGTCTTTACAGGACCGATAGAAAATGCTCAGCTTGACCTGGAAAGTCGAATCGGGTAATAGCGTGGTTGCATTGTGGATCGCTCCAGGTCAGGTCATCAGTCCTGTGTTCAGCTCGAACCTCGTAATGTGTGTCTAACCGTTGCTTGTGTAGAAGACGATCCAAATTCCAGAAAACGAGGTACGTGCGCAAGGGAGGAATGTTCAAAGACACAAGTGAAAGGCGACACGGCCCTCACAACCTGTAAGAGGCCTTCGGCCGCTGCGGTGAGTAGCACCACACTGGTAGGCTGGCTAGACAACCGCCGATGAGGACGACTCTTCGGCGGAGCAATGATCTCAGGAGGATTCGGAAGCAAAGTCAGACGGGATCATGTGATCACCGTGATGATCGAGTTTCGACAGGATTCGACGCGTGCTGCTCAACTTGAACCAGGACTCAACACTGAACTTCCTGCCGTGCCCTCTATTCCTCGCCTGCACTCTTAGAAAAAGCAAGAAGTACCGGAGAAGCTATCCTGCTCTCTGACCTACACAATGCGGCTCACCCTATGCATTCTTCTAGTATAATTAACAAAAAGAATTAAAGCCTTTTTGACTTGCGGCCACTCCACTCAGCCACAGATCCTTGTATGTCAGCCAATCACACTTCTTATCTAATAACGACACTTCCAGGGTCATCGAATCACCTGGTATTGGACTCAAGAGGGCCCTTCACTTCGACTGTCGGTCGGACAGATGTGGCTTTATCCGAGTCTTATCATACTGGACCGTGAGCTTGATAAACGACGACGTGAAAGATCATTTGTCTTGTGAGTCTGCAGTCTTCCCTGTCATGCTCGAGAAAGAAAATCACACAGAAACTCTTTCTCTTCTGACAGTCGTGGACAGCGATAAGGGATTGCTCGCCGGCCTCGGGTAGAGACCAAGAACAATGTTGGTGAAAGTCAGCAGGTCCTCAAGATTAATGCAATTTATCTTTGATGTCCCTTGAACAATATCTCGAGACGGAGAAGCAGTGGGAAAATACCGTTCCTGGGGTCAGGTATGTCGCCAAAACATCTTTGTAGCTGTATCTTGACCTATGATGCATAGTCCTCAGAAAGCGCCTAGCTCTGGAATCTAGAATCTAAGATGGATAACATGACTCTGAACCATCACGGGAGACATCAAAGCGGAATAGAAAAGGCTCGTCAGAAGTGGGTCAGGCTAACAGTTAAGATTCCGGAAGGTGTTGCGCACACCTTGATTCGGATGAAATATCCCAGACGAAGAATCATCGCACATAATTTTTTTACCTAAAATCACACAGTCCGTATTCCAGATTGTAACGCGACCAATCACATGTTTTGTCCTATACTCCCAGGGGCTAGCGAATCAGCGCCACTGATATAGGGCCTGTGGCACCGGTCCTTCGCTCCCAGTCATGATTCCATCCCCTCATGGCGCTAGACCTTGAGCTCCCTATAAATGACTGAGGACTTATGACTCCGGAATCTCTTCGCCGTCATGCTCCAAGAGAAAGACAATAACACAGAGACAGTTTCCCTCTCAACAGTGGACACTGACGAGAGACTTCTCACTCGTCTTGGATATAAACAAGGTAGTCTTTGAATCTTGAAATCTGCTAATCAGGCTTACACCCTTCTTTAATCAGAGCTCAAGCGACACTTCACACCGCTAGAGATTTTTGGATTTGCTTTCAGTCTTATTGGGATCGTGCCTTCTTTCACGTCAGTGAGTTTTGTCTAGAGATATCAGGTAGCGTTCTAATTTACTGTACAGATCCGTATTCATCTATTCCATCTCTAATGGCGGTGCTTTTGCTATGGTCTGGGGTGTAAGTCACCCTCATCCGATCTCCACGCAGTTATTCGAATAACGGTCTGCTTATAGTGGGCTGTCTGTTCTATCTTCATTGCTGCAATTACGCTCGCCACGGCAGACCTAGCGTCTGCGGCGCCGACATCCGGTGGACTCTATTACTGGACCTTCATGTTCTCGTCGGAGAAATGGCGCTGCTTCTTATGTTGGATTGTAGGATGTATGTCCCCAATCTTTATTCGACTGCGTGCATTTACAAGTTGAGATAGATTCCAACACCATCAGTAATGTGGCTAGCATTGCGAGTGTCAACTGGGCATGTGCTATAGAAATCATGGCGGCAGCCAGTATCGGGTCCGATCTCTCTTTTCAGGCGACTATCCCTGAAACGTTGTGAGCTATTACACGCCGCTCAATCACCATCCGGTGGAGTTGATAAGCCTATGGCATACAGTGGTTTATATTGCGCACTTCTCCTTTGTCAATGTCTGATATGCAGTTTCAACCCGAGTATCATGGCTAGATTGCAAACGCTTTTCATAATAATAAATGTCCTGTTAGTCTCTTCCCATCTTCCTACTCGTCTACTGAAAAATCCCCATATTACAGCTTGTTCTGTGTAATTATAATAGGTCCTTCCAGTAGCGACTCCCAAGGAATTCAGAAACGACGCAAAATTTGCCCTCGAGGACTTCACTAATGGTCAGTTTTCACGCAGGAAACCGTCATTGGCTCATGATGTTAACTAGTATCCGGATGGCCCAACGGATTCGCGTTCATCCTCAGCTTTCTAACCCCCTTATGGAGCGTTGGTGGGTCCTAGGCTGTTTATTTTGTAAATGCCTTCTTAGCTGATACACTATAGGAATTTATGATGCACCCGTCCATATGAGCGAGGAAGCCACTAATGCCAGCATAGCCGTTCCAATGGCTATCATTTTCTCCATCTTCTCCGTTACCATCCTTGGTTGGGGTAAGTTTCCCTATCGTTATATCGCCACCTTGCCTTGGCAACTAACATGCTTTCGTTGCAAAGCCATGAACATCTCACTAGTCTTCTGTATGGGTCGAAATTACCAATCTATTATTGATAGCCCCATCGGCCAGCCAATGGCCACGGTAGGTGCTCGACGTCCATATAGGACGGACAGTTAACCGGTGATTAGATATTGTTCAATTCTTTCGGAAAGACTGGCACTCTCGTCGTGTGGTCATTTGTCATCTTGACGCAGTAAATATCTCAACTTTATGTGTTATCCTTTTATCTGATGCCGACCTCCAGATTCGCTATTAGTTTAAATCAAGTGTGTGCACGCAGTAAGTATGGTTCCACTGGGTACTCACGTTGACTCTAACATAGATGATGACAAGCTCTCGGCAGGTAGTGAAATTTTAACCTTCTGCCACGCTCACTCGCACTGACCATTAAAATCAAGATCTTTGCCTTCTCTCGAGACGGTGGTCTCCCTCTCTCCCGATGGGTATACTACGTCGATCCTCAAACCAGGATTCCAACCCATGCCATCTGGTTCGGAACATGTTGGTCCATCATACTCGGATGTCTTGCATTCGCTGGTAATAATGCCATTGGGGCGGTCTTCTCACTCGGAGTGACTGGACAATATGTGTCATTTTGTATCCCGATGTCAGCGAGGTTTCTTGGAGGCAAGACGATCAAGCCAGGTCCTTTCCGGCTAGGTCGTTTGGTCAGTCATTCCAAGTTCATTCGTTCAAGATGATTAACAGAACTCTAGAGTCTCCCGATTACTGCGATTGCCGTCACCTGGATGACTTTCATGACTGTCGTATTCATGTTTCCTCTTACTCCCTCCCCAGGGGTAGACAACATGAACTATGCAGTGGTAGTGCAAGGCCAGTTACTTCTATTAAGCTTCTGATCAGTACGTTAAGACAGATTTTTCAGGTGGTGTTCTGATACTTGCTACCGTCTATTTTTACTTTCCGAAATATGGCGGGATCAATTGGTTCACAGGACCGGTATCCACGGTCGAAGCACCTGCGGTACAGGTCAAGAATGATGCAGCTGAAAAAGAGTAATATGCCAATGGATGCGGTCTGGCCCGGAACTGGGTAGACCAGGTGCCTGGTGGATGTTTTTTCCGCCATAGATGAGAATGTTCGTTATCTATATATTTGCATCCATAGTGAATTCAAGCAACTTGAACATCATTGGCAGATGTTTCCAGGTAGCGTTCGGGCTCCACTTAAATCGACTTACAGAATAGAGACAGCCCTTCGTCGCAACGCAACATAGATTCATCGATAAGATTTCAACAGACGAGTCGAGACTCGAGGTGACCAGTAGTCCCGATGTTGTATTATTTAATTGGGCTGAATAAATACATTGCCGCTGGGTTGTTACATTAAAAATTTGACCGTGTAAAGCCCTTCACTGAGTAGGCCAGGACGATTCGTTCAGATTGCTGAGATAGCTATCCCAGTCACCTAACCTAGATATAATTAGCAGAACAAGCAGAGTACTAGGTAAGGAGAGGACACACTCCAGCGTTCTTGGGACACCGTCCCATATCGCTCTCATTCCGTCGTTAACTTGGACTGTGCCATTACTACTTCCAGAGTGAACCACCGGTGGTGAGTCTGGTGACCTGCTCATGTGCGGGTATACATCACGACGAACGCATGGGGTGCAACCTGGACTACTAGGCCCTTGTGTCGGAGGACTACTGGAGGAAGGCTCGTAATAGCCATATATTCGAGAGTCCTGTTCAGTCAATATGGTCAGAGGAATCGGCTTGGACCATGAAAATCCACTCGTCCCAACTCGTTACTATCCATAGGAAGGGAGTGAGCCTGAGATCGTGGCCACTGTGAGGATACGGACGTCGATTGGCCCCATTGAGCCTGAGGGTCTTTTGTTGACAGAGAGACAGGTCGTTGTGTTCCACTGAGAAGAGGGGAGTGTAGAGGATGCTGGTGCACATATATCCATGGGTTCACTGGTAGGGGGATCGCTCGATCCGCCATATAAGTTTCCGGCTGCATGAGGATCCTTTTGAATGTCCGGACCTTTCGCGTTCATTGGGATCAAAGGGATAGTCGGAATCTCGTTCTCGCTTATTTCTCGAGACAGGCTTGGACCTGAGCGGTAGATCGCCAGCCGTCAATTGATAGAGAACATCCCTGAATGAAAAGATGATTGACAAAAACTGAAGTCCTGAGAGAAAAAAACCCACCATAATGCCCCAGCAAATCGCCATCTGCTAGTTGTCCTGTTACGTGATCATTTATCAGTTTTAGGCAACATACCTTGATTCAAAATTGCGGAGAATCCTCATACACCTATAAACATCTTCCATTTCGTTTGTCAGGTCAATCGAAAGACCAGACTGCTGTCCTCCCCAGATATTGAACAACAGAACAACCGCAGCATTGAATATCAGATACTGCAAAGAAAATCAGCAAATCGAATAACCTCATACTACTCGTGACTGAGGCTCACGCCAGAAAACGGGAACTTCCCCCCACGTCTATGCTGGATATCCACAACACGAGAACATGAACGCGCAGCATTGGTGCATATAGCGAGCGAGGGGAATGGCCACTTCGATGGAATGGCGAGGAGCCGTGATAAAAGGCCTGTGAATTAGTATTCGTAGATTATGGTATGCTCCTAATAATGCTGCAGATTGCTTGAAGTGTACGATATTAACGCGATTGGGGTCCCATCGCACTAGGGCGTGTAGTATTAATGACTGGTTTGAGCAAATAGATAATGCGTACAGTGATCGGGCAATGTGTCGATCCATGCATTGAGTGCAGAGTCCAACTCCACGACAATCTTTTCCTCCCAATTCTTTTCCACCAAATCGAATATGGCCTTCGGCTTACTCATACAGTACTGGAGACAGTGAGTTTTCCTGCATCTCTGAGTAAACGATCTGCGTACAAGAGTTCGCAAGCAGACCATTAGAAGCCTAGTTAATCTCATGTGACAATTAAAGTAAGATATAAGCGAAGGCTGCCCTTCCGGCTGGTTGAAAGCTTGCTCTGGATCTGCATGATCCCAGTATTCGTCGTCACAATCGGCAGGCAAGTCAGTATCAATGCTGTGAAACTTGTGAGACTATGTTCCATTATATTTGACCATTGAGAGCGTACTCTTCATCGTTGATGGCACATGGACGGCCCAGCGCAGAGCTGATGTACCTATCTATAAATAAGAGACACCTGGAATTTCATGAGCCAGCAAGTCAGTTACACCCATCGTATAGAAAATACATACCAAAATACTCGTCTCCAAGATTCTGCCTCTGCGTTATTAGGGCCTTCATGGGCCTTCTTTCGATGAGCTCCTGCCTCCTGCGCCACACGGAGACCAATGCCTGCCAAAGTCCAGGATGTCTGAGGTACAGAACAACCCAACATAAATACCGCGACGAGCTGTTGGCACCGTTAGTCTTTATCTATGGGAGGATCAAGTCAGGCTTACGCATGTCGATTGGCAGTCGTATAGTAGTGGCGGGCTCGAGAATGTATTTGCCCTGCGATCCACAAGAATCTGTTGCATCCACTTCCACCCACTCGAAGACGATTCATTATCAATTAAGACGCGAGGGTCAGTCAAGTATCTTGAAGCTATAGCACAGACAGCCAACAGCACTGTAGCAAAGACCGGGTCGCTGAGATGCGCCGACTCTGCGACTGACCGTTCAAAACTTGGCCGATGCAAAACAGGAAGGAAGATATTGCTTTCCGTAAAATATAGGCCAATCAACGACCACAGTAGATCATTGTCCGGGAAGTTATATTCCACATTGACTCGAACCTGTGAAAAGCGACTGGGAGTGGTATGCCAAATAACCGGGTCCCAGAACTCGGGTCTTCTCGAAGGAACATCACAAAAATATGCCGGGCGTCCATACTTAAGGTCGAGCGCTGTCTGTGTCAACTTGGCATGACTGGAATTTCCGAAAAATCTGCCATGAGTGAAGGTCTGAAATCGCCGAAGGTTGCTTTCCATTGCGTCATCATAATCGTCCTCGGAAACGGAACGTCCTTTTTCGTTGGTGATGTCTCTAACAAGAGATTGTATCAAGCCACCCGTATCAGAGGCGAGTAGTGAGATAGGCTCCTTTTCTAATTCCTCAGCCAGGTCCGCGTCGGGAGGGAGCATCTTTGGGATGGTTTGAGCGTCAGAAGGATTAAATGAAAAGGACACAAGAAATTTCTTACTTTGCATAGTAACTTTTCCATTTCATTCATTTTCGTCTCAAGGCATTGGACATAACTATCGGTCCAAAGTGAGACGGAAAGGCTTGGTCAAGAAAGGCGAAAGTTCCCGAACCGTTGAGACGGGATTGGCTGCTAGAAGATTATCAGAACCACGATTATACAGAGGAGCAAAATGCGATTCACACTAGTAGCATCAACATATGTACACACCAAGTCGTTGGCAGCACAATTGGAACATTGCTTTCCTGGCAGTCGGGTTCTATCACCTATAATCGTTCAGTACATACGTAGATTGATCTGGAACCCAAGACGTGACCTACATCGAGCTCAAAATCGTCCGTCAGGGCTAGCCACGCGACTGACCGGGAAAAAGACTCACTTTTCTTTCGTCGACATAGGTCACACGCTCTCTGTGCCCGTCGTTTTTGCGTACTGTAGGTGAGGTTGCTGAAATCGATATCGTGGTACCGTTGCATGTCTAGTAGTTGGGCGGTCGTTGCACTTAACTGCTACTAACCAATATAAGGGAAATGTTTTTCTGGGCACTGACAGACCCGGCGCGGAATGTCATGATGAGTATGACGCGAAAGTGCTCGCGGCGTCGCATCGGCATCATCGGTGGCGGTGCTACTAAATGTCGGGACCCTAGATTCAGGCAAAAGATACACCACCGGCGGGAGTGAGAAAGCTGGCATCAATATAGAATCACGGAGATATACGATCAGAACGGAAGTTATGCTGAGATTGTTCTTGTAAGTGGACTGTAGAGATACTTTGGTCTGACTTGCGGAGGGTGCTGGACGGATGCAATACGTCGCTTCTGGGGGTACACCATCCACTGGTTCCGTAACGGAGGCATATCAAATTTGTAAAAACATCGAGATGCCGGAGTCTCTGTGTTCTCCGAGTCACATCGGAAAAAGATATTGGTGAAAGAAGGCGCATTAGGCTCTTCTCTGTTCGTGTGCTAACCATGATGTCTGCGAATTAGCGGGTTGTTCAGGCGGTTCCGGGAAATCGCTAATTCCATGAGAAAATGTCCGAACATTGATGATAAAGGCCAAAGTTGAGCCTTTTTGATTCGACATACAGCCGCTCCCTTTGACTTCACCAGGAGCAGGATAACGTCAGACCAGTCGGACCGGTAAATATGATGACCACCGAGCAAAGATCATTGATCTTCGACTGATCATCCTGAATTGGATGGACAAGGCTGGCGGTCCTATAGCTTATTTATGTCAGCACTGCAGGCTGGGACACCAGTGACATTGACTGAAAAGTTAACGTGGAATAGCCGATGAGCTGAGAAGCTACATCACGGAACCTGATACAATATCAAAGCGAGCAAGGATCGGCATGATGGAATACATACTATTCGTCCATCTTTTCCATACTGCAAAGCCTCTCCGGTACCGATAGAGAATGCTCAACTTAAAGCCGAAGAACGAATGCTATTGACAGGGCCACGACACCAGGAGAACGATGTCTGTCGACTGGCAATTCTCCGCCAGGATTTCAGAATTATTTCGTAGTGTTACTTCTCAACACATTCCGAGCATTGATATTGAGTCATTATCGTGCAACAAGTAAGAGCCGTTACCGCATGATTGGAAGGGGAAAAATTCGTCGTGGTTAAGAGCAAGCCGTTCGGAAAATGCCGGACACACCAAGATTCTCATTCAGTGAGTTCAGAAATGCCACCGATCTTAGTGCTAGTGCGAGATCAGTCATTCCTGGGAACCATGGCGAAGGTTGACACAAGCTCTAATTGCTTGTTTCACTCTATGGGTATGCTTTTGATATCTACGTACAGAGTCAGAGATGAACCGATTCTACAACTGTGATTCATGAGTTCCCTTGAAGGGCATGCCAGACTGACAGTGCTAAGCGAAAGCAAAAGGGAGGTAACGTTATATAGAAGAAAAACCCATGTACTGATTCGAACTTGAAGATGCAATCACAATCGACTTCGAACTTCCTTTTTCGCGAGCTCGCGAAGTTCTCGTCGAAGTATTTTACCAGCGGGACTAATGAGTAAATTTGAAGTCAACGGCAGAGAGGACAGCTCTATGAGGTTGACAAACCTTTTCGGAATAGCATCTATAATCACAACACCTAAAATAAATACTTTCAGTGCACTCACTCTTAGCGTAACGTTCAGGCTGACTGACCTCCACGTAAGTACTTATGGTGCGCCACCTTTGTAGCCATCCACTTCGCAACTTCCGATTCAAATGATACTTTAAGTCCATTAGTCTTTGTTCTGTCAGGATTTGCAGGTACGATGTAGGCTCTGGATTTTGCAATAGGGATTAGCGAGATTTTTTTAAAACAAGTGGTAATATACCTTGGTAACTCCGTAGCTTGAGACGCGTCGTACACTCCTATCACAGCTGCATCAGCGACATCAGGGTGGCCCAACAGCACACTTTCAAGTTCAGCTGGAGGTACTGAGGAACTGGCGATTAATTATTGACAGAAATATCATGAATACTAGCTCGCCTTGATAACCCTTGAATAAAATACCAGTATGGACTGACGTGATAATGAAATGACTCGTGAAATACCTTGTACTTGATGAGTTCCTTCACTCTATCGACGATATAATAATATCCTTCTGAATCCCGAATCGCGACATCCCCGGTCTTGTACCACCCATCTTCGGTCATTGACTCTCGAGTCGCATCAGAATTGTTCAAGTATCCCTAAGCCAAGGTCAAAGACTCGGAAGTATACCGGATAGCAGGATGTCAATTACCTTCATCACCATCGGTCCCCTGATCCAAAGCTCCCCGGGTTGTCCCTCTTCTGCATCGATATCCCCAGCGACTAAACGGGCTTCCAGATTCGAATAGAGCTTCCCAATACTACCGCACTTCCTTTCGGCATCTGATGGAGGAAGGAAATGTGCGGATGGTATCTCTGTCATTCCGTATCCTGAGGGTGACTGAGCGTCAGAACTTCTAACAGTACGATACACGCCAACCTTGCACAACCGCACAGCTTGCCCTCATTGAACGCAGCCTTTTTGTAACCTATGGAGATGATAGCCGATGAGCAAGAGAGCTCAGACAGCACAATTTCAATCCGACCTGCTTTGACAGTTCGATTCCCAAAGGAGCAGCCCCGCAAACCAACATTTTTAGGGTCGAGAGGTCGAATTGTTCCACAACTGTTTGCGAGTATCTTTTTCAGAGGTCATGAGATGACTTCAGGTCAACGTACCTGGGTGTCGGGAGAGGAACACTAATACGGGAGGTACAACTGTCACCGTTGTCACCTTGTATTTCTGAATATCGGAACAGAAACCAATGGGGTCGAAACGTTTTTGGATCACAATGGTCAATCCCAGCTTCTGTCCCTGGAACAACAGTGACGTAGCGCCTTTGATAAAGTCAAGAAAAGAGGGAGCAGAAGACAGGAGAAAGAAATTACCGTATATATGGTACATAGGAAGGAACCCTAGCACCACTGTTCCTACATCCTTTGGGTAATTTGCTGCGCCGACATCTAGCACTGCAATGATATTCTTGTGTGTTGTCTAATCTTAACACATAAGCTCCCCTTGAAGATTAGCGAAACGTGAATGCTTGCCTCGACGCCCTGTGATAAATTTATGAGCAAGAACAGTCAGATCGAAACTCAAGTACAACCTTTGGCTTTCCCGTAGTACCCTGAATAGCATGAGTACGGCCTACAACGTCGATGAACTGTAACTCACGGAGCTGTAGCACAGAAGCGCCGTCTCCTGCGCGAGCGGACCATCAAAGTTCTCTTCTTTTTCCAAAGAGCCAAGACCAAGTAATTTCTCCCATCGCGGCAACTCGGATGCTTCGGAATTGATTGTGGCGTCGGGTCCGCCGGCCCAGCGCAAGCTTTTACCAAGCATGATGACTCTACGAGTGCTCTCCTCCTCCGACACACCAAGCTCCCTCAGCATGGCCTTAGTCGTCGGCAATTCCTCCTCTGTGGTGAATATCAAATGTGCATCACTGTCAGTATATTGCAGGGCCAATTCATGGGCGGTATAAGTCGGATTCGCGAGTGTGCAGCGTAGCCCCGCAGCCAAAGCTACAGCGCGTTATAAGTGATTTCATGTTCTCCCAGTGGATAAAACATAATAACGCACCTCCAAGAATAATTACAGGATAAGCAAGACAGTTTGGCGAAAATACCAAAATGGTGTCCCCCCGCTTCGCACCATAATTCCTCAGCCCGTGCCCGAAAGATAGACTCAATGATCTGACTTGTCCTCGAGACAACTTTGTCCCGGATTCTGCATCGATGTACGCTGGTAGGCTGGCGTCGAACCCTCCGACGAGGTTTCCATGCTTGCTCAAGAGGTGCGTGAAAGCAGAGCGACTGGCGATGGGCACGGAAGGACCTGAGCTTGGGTATATCCTCATGTTAAGCAGGGTTTGGTAGAAGAACGGAAGATTCCTGGGTGGGCGGTATATTTAAGGACGTGCACATAGACCGGCTCCAGATGTCGACCGGATGTTGATCTTCCGGTCGAAGTTGATTTCCCGTTTACGCTGTGTGAGCGACGGGACGTATATCCGATCGAGCGGTATCTACCTAAAAATTATCAAAACGCTCGTCCTTTGCTTGAGCAAACTCACCAGTAAGAAACGTAAAGAAAGACACTGCTGAATTGCGCCCGGGACTTGTCAATTGACAATGTCGCAGCGCGCTTACCCTGACATTATGTACGGACCGGAGGTTCAGATTGATGTTTGTTCAGGGTCGTGACAAGGCACGTTGGAGGCGGAGGAACTCGGAAGAACAGTGCGGTTTCTTGAAGAACATAACTTCCCTAGAGAGGCTCTGACTCACCCTAGAATTACGATCCTACGTAAACATTATACAAAGATAACTTGCAGACGATAGAACCGCCGAGGTAACCTGCAAAAATATGATCGAAATCCTATTAAATAAGGGAATGCACTATTATGCAATAAAATCGTTACTTAAATACTTAATTGCTTAGTCCAAGTAGTAGTCATCAGTCGATACCTGCTGGAGGGTCAAATCACCGTTCTGAGCGCTCTGAGTGAGGTTGACAGAAAGTCCGCGATAGGTTCTGAACTTGACCGCTTCGGACGCGGGTTTGGCTGTAAAAGGCGCCACGGACGCAACACCAAGAGCACGCGCAACACACTGAGGAACCGACTTGTCATGAAAATGACCCGGACAATTTGAATGAAAAACTCACGTCACTGAAACCCTGGTCAATGGCAGCAAATATGGAAACTGTATGTTGGGTCAGGGGAGAAATATCAGATGAGTTAAGAATACACCGACGTTGTCTATTCGTAATCTCGATGTTCTTGATGTTCACCATATGCGACGCGAGGTTCCCAACGATAGCTTCCTTTTCCGTGATATTCCAAAGTTCCCACAATGCACGGGGCTGTTCCAAGTCCACTGACAGGAACAATCATCAATACATAGTATTCATCACCAGGAACGAGTTCAGACTTACATTCAGTAAATTCGCTCAGGTCCCTATATGCTGCACCGACGAAATTCTCGTGGTTCACCCTGCGTTCCTCATCACACGCTTCCCCGCCCGCGCAGCTCTCGCCATATATCCAACCAGGGTTCTCCTGATACTTCAAGGGCTGCGTACTACTCTGGTAGTTCGGACGACTGCCCTGGGAAAAGAACGTTCCCCAGCCGTCGCGTTGGAAGTTGGCTGCTTGGAAGAGAGGGCAGTTGACGGGAAGCTGATTGTAGTTGGGTCCGAGACGGTAGCGCGCAGCGTCGGGGTAAGCGAAGAGACGCGCTTGGAGAACGGGATCTGCAGAGGGTTCTATGTAGGGAACCATGTTTGCAGGGGAGAAGGATAGCTTGTCAAAGAAATTAGTATTGGACTTCACGCGACTTGAAAAAAGAGACACACTTGCTCAATCTCGGCGAAGTAATTGTCCGGATTCTTGTTTAGGACGAGCCGGCCGACTTCTTGGAGAGGGTATAGTTTCTGAGGCCAAATTTTGGTGAGGTCAAGGATGTTGTACCGAAACTCTTCAGCTTGTTCGGGGGTCATAGTTTGCTGAGGTAGTGTCAATGAGTCATGGACGAGTGTAAAACAAGACTTCTTACAATATATACATTCCATGTAGGATAGTCACCAGCTTCAATGGCATCAAAAAGCTTCTGAGTACCGTAGTCCGGATTGCTGCTAGCCAGCGCACTTGCGTTCTCTCTGTCGAGCGTCTAAACGGAGAAAAAACAGAGATCCCGTTAGACACCGTCCAAACACAAGCAGAGGATCGCCACCGGAACTGACCTTGAAACCAGTATCTCTGAGCAGGGTGGTTTTGACATAGACAAATGTTCCATCCGACTTCGTCCACTTGTAAGTATGCCCAGAATATCCGTGCATGTCATGGTAACCATCTGGTGTTCCACGATCTGAAAATAAACGCATGACCTGATGTACGGACTCCGGATTCAGAGAGAGATAATCCTGATTATGTACTTAAGCACCAGAATCATTGTAATAAATTTAGGACCTACCCAAAACATATCAGCGTCCTTCAAATGTGTCTGAGGGTTCCTCTTCTGAGTATGGATGAAGTGAGGGAACTTGGCACCATCGCGGATGAAGAAGACAGGGGTGTCGTTGAACACCCAGTCCCAGTTCCCGTCCTCTGTTCTGATCTTCGTCGAGAAACCACGGGGATCACGAGCAGTATCTGCACTCCCAGATTCGCCACCGACGGTTGAGAACCGCACAGTGACGTTCGCTCTTGTTCCGGGTGAAGACAATAGCTTGTTCGAAGTGATTGCGCTCATGTCCTGAGTCACTTCGAAGTAACCATGAGCACCGGCGCCTTTGGCGTGGACCTGGGACGGCGGTGAGCCCACAGCGAAACAATTCGAAGAAGGCTTACAACGCGTTCAGGAATACGCTCCCGATGAAAATGTGCGAGGAGGTCGACAGCAGCGAAGTCTAGCAGCATTGAGCTAAGTGATTAGTTGAATATATCGAAGATTTACCTTGCAACAAAAGACCACCATTTGGTCCTGCGCGACTCCACGAGTAAGGCTGATTAATTGGGGCACCGTTTGAAGCCGTGAAGGTCTGGGCGCTAGACAAGAGAGCGAGAGATAAAAGAGTGAATAATGTTAAACTGAGCATTGCTGGCGGTAGCGAGCAAACTCGGTAGCAAAGGAAGGGAACCGTCGCCCTTTTATTCTCAGGAGGCGATCTTGATCTTCGGGTATCATCTTAAAGTTTTGTTTTTGACACAGGCCCGACAGCCTGAACCATGAATTTATTTTGCGGTGTTGGATTCGCGTAAGATACGTTCTCAAGTCAGGGCTGCCCGATCGCTGTTATGGAGGTGAAAATTCGGGCGGTAAATAAGATCATTATCACTCGCCTGACTGAAGTCATGAACTAGGCTACAGCAATCTTCGTCTCGTCGGCATTCTGTCATCAGAGCGTTGTGTAACAAAGAGGCGACGATAGGCTCCTTGAATTGCCAAATTCCTCAGGTCCATAACTGTGAGCCCCATCGAGCTCTTGGCGGCGGATTTTGGACGAATGTGCACTGCCAACGAGGTTTCAGTCCCCTGCTTGGAAGCGACCTTGGGCCATGCGCTCTGTACCGTTATCGGACCGCTTACGGCCGTGCTAAATGACCAGGAACTCCAACGAATTTACCATCGCCTTCTTCATCATCCCCCCCCTTCTTATTGAGACCTCAACCAGCTTCTATCTGTCGTTTTATATTGAACTCGAAAAAGAAACTTGGAAGGACGCCCGCGGAGCTAGCACGAGCTTTGACTGCTTTGAGGGATATTTTGCAATAGTGTTCGTCACTTTTTGAATATCAATCGCCGCGACGAATGCTAGGAGCACCCGAAGAACCCGCTTTACGTTTATCGGGTTCATTGAAATTCCGATCCGCGAGGAAAGCTCAACATTGAAGCTTGTTCCCTTCATCTATCCACCCCAAAACAAGTAGGCGCGTAAGCACCGCCACTCCGGAAGACCAAAACTCGACATTGTAGACGACAACTGGAGTTTGAAAAACGATAAGCGAGATATAAGGAGAGAAGTGAAACACTAGATACTTGCGCCACTGAAAAAAAAACACGATATTCTGAGCGCTGTCGCAGACCGTCTTTCCCGACCCGTCACCGACCCCGTGAGCAATACGCGTGCCGCACACGCAGGTGTCGCGGAAGAGGCTCAGGCTTGCCTCGGATTGAGAGCGTACAAATTACGCATATACCCGATTTTTCTCTTTCGAACAATGTTGGATGTCAGCGCATCAGCATCTGTACTAACACTTTAAAGTCCATTACAGTCGTGGAGCTAGAGCTTCGAAGGACGACTTCTACAGTTGAATGGCGGACCCCTAGCGTTCCGACGTTTCCCTGAGAGTACAAGAGGATCGTTCATTCCTCACGTCCGCGTTCAAAATAAAGCCGTCGGCTATCGAACGTTGCTGTTAGTAAATGGAACTCGGATTTAAAGACATTGTGCGCACTTACTTCTTTGGAAGATACCACCTGCAGAGTAGAACTATCTCTTGAAAGGCACGCGATTGATGAACTCCAGGAACGAGAACTTCTCACATCCAACGAGGCGAGAAGGGAATGAGTACGGCAGACTAAGGTTCAATTTCATATCCGGCAAGTGCTAGTTGTTGGACTACGCGGCTTTCAACTTCTAGTGCTAGCTTTGACAATGGCCACGTGGTGGGAGTACAAAAGGTGTTGATCACAGCAATCTGCTTCGCTCCGCCTTGGGGGAGCCTTCTGGTAGACGAAGGATCGTTTGGACTAGCCCTTCGACGATATGAAATCCGTGACGAGGTTCTTGAACTCCATTGGTCTGGATGGGAAATGATGAGCTTTTACCAAAATGCACGGCATACAACTGCCCACTCAACTAGAGCTAGGGAAAACTCCATCGCCAACGTGTCAAGGTAAGCGATTGGGATATTATGCCCGTGCGCATGCCGGATTTATTCCGTACGTCTACAGCTACGTCGCTTCTCCTGGGTCTTTCCGTCCCATTGGCGTCCTCCCATGTTCTGCATTGTAGTCCCGAGTATGTTTATCGGGACGCGGAAATGCACATGTTCGTGTAAAAATGTCGTGTTGGCCACGAAATTTGCGAGTAGAAACTTCATGATGATACTCCGGTCCTATGCCTATGTCAGTGAGGAAAGCAACAGAGAGGTCTAGACAAACCTGTTTATTAAAAATTCTTGACGGTTTCCTCTCGCGTCTTCACCCTCATCAACATGCTTCAATCAAAGTGTGATTGGACTGCATTGAATAGTCGTTCTTTACCGCAGGGCGTGCCACAGAAATGAGGCGAGAAATTGTCAACGCCTAAAGGTTGGGGTCCAGACTCTTCATCCAGGGCTGCAGAGACTTCATCTCATCAGACAAAGCAAATGAAAGATGATATCAACGCATACATGGAGTGTCCCAGCAGGAAAACGTTTGTTAAATGATGTTTCAAGATAAAATGAAGGATAGGCGATGAGGCGATGAGGCAACGTTCCATTATTCCGGATGTCTTGAACAAAATCGCGATTTGCTGAAATATGCAGCAGGGAAACCAGTAGACCAAGGCATATTCAGGTGATGTAGGAAATCTTCAGCTTCAGTAGTGATGGGATATCCAGTTCCATTTGAAACCACTATCAAGGCATCAATGCATCAGGTACTGCTCATCACGATATATGGGCGGGTGCCAGGTTGGTCTGAATCCTGATTGCCGTCCGGTATAAATGAAGCTCCACTGGGATAGCGGTTACAGTGTGGTGAAGCCAAGGCCACTGGTACAATACAAAGTCGCCGTAGGGTCCTTTGGAAGGTGGTGGTGGTGGGGTTAATAATAACGGAGATCCTGTTGTTCGATTCAGAACTTAGGTTCACACGAACACGTGAAATGTAGAGTTGCACAAGTCTAGGTTCATTCTTCATTACAGTACTCCCCCCGCTCCAAAGGCGTCAAAGGTCGCATATCGACCTATTTATTCAGGCTCCTGGCTACCTTCCAAATGATAAAACAGCGAAGTCAAAAATGAAAAAAACATTTCGGTGAAGGACGTTAACAAGATTCAAACCCGCATTCGTGGCACAGTATAACCACTGACCCACGACGTCTCAATTTTGTGGTGCAGACTGGGTCATCTGAAGACTTCCTCAAAATGCGTTCTCTATAAAGCATAGGACAATGGCTCATATTGCTCTGTCATTCCAGCAGATCAGGGTGAAGAAATGCGAGCGTGGGCGGCCAGCGAGGGTGGACACTATTCGAGGAGGTTGATACAAATCATTTGGTTTTCTGTCAATTCGCTTTCTCTGCTTTTCTGCTTCGGTGGCCTTTCCATTCCCTACGAAGTGGTACCCACTAGTGAACTGGGAGGATCTCGAAAGTCAAATTTCACGTTACCTCACCCATCCAGAACGTTCAGAAATATAAAGTGTTCTACCAGAGCTGTGCACTGCTCAAGATGTACGAAACCTGGACGCTATCCAGATAAATATGCAATTACGTGCAGACGTCATACAGTCCATGAGGCAAAACTCCAGCTTCTGCGTCAGAGGTTCAGTTCGTTCATACATGCACCACGTACTTCCTAGTCAAGTATACGTTCGGATGTAAGAGCGAGACGAATGAAGGAGCCTCCCTGGTAACACGTATCATTTTCCAGTGTAAGTATTCATAGGAACAATACCCCTGCGAACAGAAGTCCAATTCATTGGGCGACCATCTCAATGGCGGGTACCACGCCAAAGATAAGGGACTTCATAAAGGTCACCGTCCCATTATATCAACGGTACCTGCCAACGAGAACACAGACAAGACAATAGGATACTGACCCAAGTGTGACCACGCTCATCCTCAAAGCGTATCCATTTACAGTTTTGACCTAAGGGAGGGAGTTCACCGCCAATATCATGAGTATCCGATGGAATAAACGAGGTCATTGCTCTCGACTTCGTTGCCATGGCTTTGCATTTCTTTCTCGCGACAAGGAAGAAAGCGTATACCGATATTCCCGTCGTTTCTGTGGTACCTCCACACTACGCGAACATGGTCAGTCTTAACAACCCAGATACGTAGAGAAGACGCACAACAACTCTTCAGACGGAACGGGTATAGTCACGGTAGGCCCAGAAATGACCGTCCGTTGCACCTCCGGAGGATCTGTAATACCATCCCATTTGACGAAATTCACTTCACAGCCAGCAAATGCAGTAAGTAAGTGACCTCCTTTCTCAAGGCCAATGAGAGCGTTCATTGCGGCATACACGTCCGTGAAGAAGACGACGAGTGATGAATAGGGCGCTGGACTAGAAGATCGTCAGCTTCTTTGCATGCACGATCAAACAATCAATACGGACACTGATGCGCGGTAGCGGACAGACATCACTTCGCCGAACTGCGACAAGACTGTTCGTACCAAAGAAGCGTCGGCGTCGTTGGCCTTTTTGCTCCGCAAGCCTATCCACAATGCTCGTTTCGCCCCCAGATTGAGAGCAAGCACCATCATGGGATGAAGGTTGGGTGTCTCAACTGCTGTCGCAGCAAGATTTTTCTGCTCTGTTAGTATTGGCTGGAAATGAGACAAGAAGGTATCGGCTTCGTCTTTGTCAAAGAACTCGATATCCTAGAGAGTATTGAGAGATCATTCTGGCCCAGTTTGAAGGACCTACCATCGTTTCTTTATCCGCGTCGTGGCGAAGACTTAGCCCCGTGGAACGTTTCACGGCGCGTAAGGTCGTCAGGACGTGATCCTCAACCTGATTTCTTTGAATCCCGGTTATATGCACTGTCCGTGGTGTCGTCCCCACACGGTCCGGATCTCTGCGAAACGCAACGTTATGCTGTTGGAGAGCCTCGTACGCCTGAAAGTAGACATAGAAAACCAGAGATATACAAAAACAACAGAATCAATCACCTTGATAGCATCCGCGATGTTCAAAAAATCCACGACTCCTCTGTTCTCTCTGACACCCGCGAAGCAGACGGCTCCGTATGGCGTAAAAAGATCTTGTAGTGTCTGAACAGTCCATTCTCCCGGTATTTCAAGGCGTCTGGACGCATGCAATGCACCAATTCTCGCAACGACTCCTGCATCCACCACTGGACGAGATGGTCCCACAAAGCGCATTTGCTCGTCCTTGTACCGTTGCGTCTTGTGCCACCGCCCTTTACGTTCTTCGGCGTCGACTGGGCGAAAAAAGCGTAGATCCACAGAATTTGGTGAAAAATCAATTCTTTCAATTCTGTAGGCGCTATGGGTGGAGAGGAATTCGGTGACATCGTAATTGTTGGGTAGACGATCCACGCGGAGGACGCGCCTTCGCCTGCGTCGACCTTCGCCTGTGTCAGGAATAGATGCCCCGGCGGCAAAGCACCTTCTTGATGGTCGCGGACATGATGTGAAAAATGGCAGCACAGTAGCTGAGATCCTCGGTGTGAGAGACATGAAAAGTTAATTTGAGGTTTTTGCTAAATCGAGCACAAAATAATTACATAAATACCTGATTAACTCCTCGCGTTGTTAATATAGCACGCAGCTGCCGACATCCGGGTTACTAATTGCTCGTACCCACACATTCCCGGCTGTAATTATTCAAGTTACTTGTACGGTGAAGTCACCTCAGAATCTCGCAGTATTCGCTGCTCAGCTCTGGTAATATTCCCATTCAACGAACTTGTCTGAGCCAGCTTTTTCACTTGGTGCTCTTCTTTATGACGCGTGTGGTTTTGTCCTTATAATATGAGGTTAAAAAAGGCGACCACCAAAGTCGTCGGCTGCTAGTATGTCAATGTACAATCCAAATCGAAACATAAATATCTTTATCTAGAGTAGGTATCTGAAATCCTTGTTCTGGATATCAGTAAGATCAAGAAAAGCCTGAGAGCGCACGTATATCAGCCAAGTTCGGATGCAGAATGGACGAGACACCAATACCTTATCAACTTTCCTCTCCTCAGTGGTTCCATCCGCGTTCACATGCGTCACATACGCTTCGTCGTAAGTACCATCGTGCCGATTCACATCTCGTCGCTTATTCTCGGCGGCAAGCATAAACCGGAGAATGAGAAGAAGGATCCCGGACGCTAGGTTGCATGCCGCAAGCAAAGTCCATGGAACATGATTCCTGACGAACGGTCATTTCCTAGTCGGAGGGCAATCAGGACTTGTAAGTCGTACCTCGGCTGATATTTCTTTTTCCATACGAAAGGGCCTGCAAAGTTACCGACACAGTATCCAATGAGGACTAGCGCATTGGTAGTTATCCCTGCATCAGCATGCTTCAGTTGTACGATATGCTTGGTAGAGGGGTAGGGATCACTCACGTTTTGTATGTCCCGACGTGAGACCACTTACCCATCCGAGGAAGATGGGAAATGGTGCAATGGCGAAGACTAGAGGGTATGAGTTAGTGGCTTTGAACTGGCAAGCAAATTCTTACTTGAAACCCAATAGGAGAATAACAAGCCAACCTTGTTACTCGAAGGGAGTAGGTTTACTAGCAGCGCCCCCAAGATCGCAATGATATACATCAGGGCCCCGGCGTAGCCGTGCCCAATGGGCTTAAACGAAGCTAGGGTAATTCCCTAGCCATATTGTCAAGACTGCGGACCGTGTCAGTTCCACAGCACGCTTCTACGAAAAGTGCGTAACCCACTTTCCACGACACCGTCTACACAGCCGATCAAAGTGGTCTGGATGGCACTAAAGCCAAACTGGCTGACAATAAGCTGCCGTTGGTTTGTGAGCTGCGCATGGAGCATGCGGATTAGTTCCTTCCAGCTTTGCAGCGTGTAATACATGACCCACCGAATTCACGATATTTCTGGTCGGAGAAACAATACTTAATCAGCATCTGTTCAGATAGAAGAGTAGAAGAAGCCACGTACCCAATAGCAGCGAACAGCACCATGATCCATATTTTCGGATCTTTAAGCGTCTCCACAAATCTAAGGAAGCCAACTTATGCATATGGAGCTATGATGGTGGCAAAGAATGACGCACTGATCACGCTTCCATGTCTTATTTTCTACACCAGTCTGATTGACCTTGATCCTTTGTACGACTTTAACGCGTTCATCCGGGGTAAGAAAACGTGCAGTGGTCGGAGAATCCGGGAAGAAGAACCTGACGAAGAAATGAGCTGCGGTCCCGAGACCGTACCTAACAATGCCGCTCACCAGAAGATCACAGACGAGATAAGTGTGATCAGGCCGGTAATGATCATTAACCTGCGATGATCGTTAGCGTGCCTAGCAATTAAGACGGGAAGGCGTTTCCACTAACCATTGCCACGGCAGGAAGCTGCCCGTCTAAAGGATATGTGAACGATCAGAAACGAGGGTGCAATAAATCCACAATACCGACCCTGGTGTGCAGAAGGCCGAAGGCGACGAAACCCAGGAAGATGATGGCGAAGCCATTCATAAGGACTGAGTTTAGAAACGGAAATGAGCAGCCGTCGCGCGCTTGCAAAACCCGATCGATACTTACACCAATAACCGGTGCGTTTTGTCTGTTCTTCCCGCGTGTAAAACATGGAGGTGACCTAGCCGGCTCAATTTCGGTACTTTTTTTGGAGTCGGAAAAGGGATTGCGACGTACGATCATGAACCCTGGAGTGATCGCGCCTTCACATACCCCAAGGATGAACCGCACAGCAAATAGGCCGCCGAACGACGAGCATGCAGCGTGACAGATAAGAGCGATGGACCAAATGAAGATGTTTATACTGTCGCAAATCAGACGACGCATGGGAGACGGTCATAAGGCTTGCGTTACCTCATCCATCTTCCTACAGGGAATCGCTGCAGCGCAAGACTTTGAGGGTACTAGAGGGGAATGACTGTCAAGATTGTGTAACTGCAAGGGGAGCACGGACGCACTTCGAAGACGAGGTAGCTGAGATAAAATACGGACCCCAGCCAGTTAAACTGCGTCTGGTTCAGGTGGGCACCCTGCCTGGAATATTTTGAGTACTATCTCAGGGTAACGAGACTAGGTAACGTACATAATGCCGAGAATGGAGGATTGCCCAAGTGTTGTCTTGTCGGCAAATGTCATCCTTGGCAGCATCATCAGCCCCTTGTTACCAGTAGTACCAGTGGGTAGAAGCGTACAGATACAGAACTGCGATGGATATCAGCTACTTGACGTCCAGAACTGTTGGCACGTCGTACTCACGACACATTAAAGGCAAAATATGCTTGTCAATCTTCCACCTCAGATGAAGTCAATACGATAGAACACCTTCAATAAATATAACATACCTCAGCCTCGCAGCTTCCTTGGGATCCAAGCTGTCCGACTCAGTGGCGAACTGAGCAGCGACATCGGCCTCAGATTCGTTCAAACCTAGATGGGCGCGCTTTTCCCACTGCTCACTAGCAGTATCCATGTAGGAGATAGTGGGGGGAAGGAAGATGGTAGCGCGTGTGATGCGAGAAAGAACATTTCTTTATAACTGGTTCCGTGAGGGAAGATAAAAAAAGAGGTGGAGATCCAAAAGGGTTTGTAAATCATCTGCCACCCACGCTGATGAGCCCTGAATTCGGGTTCCCGCATTACGCGATGTGATCTTTCGATTCCGACAGCCGACGTAGACGCGGAATATATAACAGTTCTATATGGGGACCGTATCACGTTCTTGACGCCATGATTTGGAGGGGATGGAGGCGCGCAGTGTTCTCAGCGCCTCGATACTCCAAATTCCTAGAATACTTCGTAGACGGCGGAAAACCGGAACTTGCCATCGTTTGACCTTCAGTAGTACGATAATGCCTTTTGTGTTGTTCAGGCGATCCAACTAGATTTTAAAGCCTTACTTGATGCAGGTTGTCAAGGACGTTCTGAGCTCCGTCTTTTCCTATATGACGACGCGCATGGTGCTCAATGAATTCGAAGTTTCGCTGGCAATAACTTGTCCTTAACAATCTTTGATGAACATGATAGGATCATGTATACCGGAACAGTCCTGCGATTGAAACTTCTCTCCGCGCTCGAAACTTCAAGGCCTCACAGCATTCTTCTTCCCCTGTTAGTCCTGATATCTGGTCGCCGACACCATTAGCTTGGCTGCTCCCATTTGGTACATAGCTTGTGCTACCGTGTACAGCTATCACACGAGTCTGCGGATCTACGCTGTAACTGCCTCTGTGACTTCATCATGAGATGAAGCATAGTCATATCAAGCTTTCATCTGGATGAAAATTATCCTGTCGCCATGATTATCTGACGGTCAGGAGCTCGAGCTTGTCCAGACGCCTTCGAATGGCGATGGGGGAGTGGCCTTAGACTTCTGGATTTTTCCATCATGCTACTCTTCACGGCATAGTTGAATGATAGAAGTATCGTGACACCATGGGTGTCGTCACTAGCAGCTACAAACAGCCACAGACGTGCGCATATTCTGTTGTCTCGCCGGACTGATGTATCAAGAAGTTGGGGTTTGTAACTTGTTGCAAGTAGCTGCTTGGGGGTTGGATACTTGAAGAGGCAGCCGGTAAAATTAACATGCCGCCCGTCACCACCGAGTCTGTAGATGGACAAGGTAAGCACAACCAAACTTACTAGCGGAAGTCAAAAGCACCATTCTCAATGCTATTGGAAACGTTACAATCAAGGCAACACCTCCAATGCCATCACGCGCTGTCAGGGACCCCGGACAAGGTATATTGCATGTTACGGAGCCTGAGCACATGTGCCAGACATTAAGACGCCGCGTCGACACTCAGTTGCTCTGCTGTACGTGAACAATTAGAAGGCAATCACCCTCGGGTTCAGCAGAAATGCGTCCCTGTCTCAGGCGCCCGAGATCGGGGATGTGAAAAGCTTCAACGCCGTCAATTCGTATCCAATCGGGGCGCGGCTGAATGTTTGTCGGGGCCATGTAATCATCAAGTACGGGCGTATTTGCGAAATGAAAACTGATCTTTCGAACCGCACTGACGACAACGAGGCAGAAAAGTACCGAGTTCCAGCATATGTTCTTCCATCATCACGGTCCCGGTGATTAGAGAGATATCGGTGATGGGTAAGATTTCTAAAAAGTAAAAGATGGCTCATCAGAAAATCAGTCCACTGCTGTTGTCTGCCTTGAGCGACATTTAAACCTGAGCTAAAACTGAATGAATTGAATTATCAGTAAGCGCCTTAATGTTCGTCATTCGAATAACCGCTTGGCATTGATTGGTAACGCAAAGACAACAGCGATCGAGGACAAGTTGAAGAATTGTCGACTACTGATCCTGCCATTCGTACGAACCAACGATTGCGGTCTTTCCCACGACAGACCCCTGATTCGGCGCAAGGATGGTCATTTTACGTTGGGGAATATCCAGCTTTGTTCTGCAGGCAGAAGATCAGCGAAGGAGCGCTCGGGTACGTCGGAGGCTAGAACTCACATCACCAGAAAGCCCACCACCGTGAGGTCGAGAATCTCTTCGTCGTATCGTTCGTTCTCGTCCGGGTTGAAAGGGGATAAAAGTGCCAGCACTGCGTTCAGGAGACCAGAGCCCGGCTGGCTGGGGTTGACGAGCACGGGCTGGGTCTCTGAGACCACGCGTTTGGCGCCTACGGGGAGCGCGTCTGAGGGGGCCATAGTCGCTGTGAAGGCAAAAGATGATGAGGGTGGAGTCGTTCGAGATGAAAAGCACGAGGAGGACCTGCACCGATCCGGTATATAGTGAGATCATCAAAACTGATGACAGAAGACGACGGAGAGAGTATCATGTCTGTGAAAGTGTCGGCGCTGACAGAGGAAGCTGATATTCCTGCGGGAGGCTGTATGACTTGACCATACATGTATGTGTGCATCTGATAGTTATTTACTCGTTCCCGATATCCAAGATCGAGTTCGACCACCTGATGATTGTGAGCGGAGATGAAGACACGAAAGATAGATCGTCATACGCCGCCAGACTTTGGGATCTTCACCACAGTAAGCCGAGATCCATAGGCGCGCTGCATTTCGACGTTCAGTTTTTCGTGCCCCACGACGAGAATGACATTGACTGTTCTCTATATTAGACATGTTGAAGTGGGACAGGAAATATTCCTCACTTCGGAAAGATTCTACGCAAGCTTTTATTAGCCTTTGTCGGTGTTCAGTAGATGACGCGGGGCCTGAACCCAAAGATGAAGGGGTATCAACAATGATGCCTGCAGCGCTTCCTAGAAGAGGTTTCATCCAAATGATTCACACGAGTTAACAGATAGTACCTCTGGGATCGTTATCCTGTCGTTCTCGAACGTTTTCACCGAGGTTACGAATGAGTCTGTCCATCAAGAGGGTATTCTTCCTTGCTTCCGGATGCCCATACCAGTACGCAAGCGGCAACAACGCGTTCGAGGACAAAGACGTTGGCGCCGAGGTAGCAGCCGTACCGAGGATATTTGCGGGAGACGCCGTCGGTAGGGGACTGCTCACAGGCGCAACCGACAGCGCACCGGGCGCAGACCAGGCCCCTTCACTCGGATCGAGGTTCACGAGAAGCGGGGTCCATCCTTGACCGGCGCGAACCGCATAATTGACCAGGATCTTGCACACACTCGTCTTGCCGGAATTTTCGGGTCCGAGTATCAAGACACGCGGCGGTTCGGCATTGACATCCGGCTTTGTATCCGGGGGAGGGGGTGATCCGTTCAGCATCCCCAGGGCTCGTACCCGCATCTGTTCAAATGCGACATGTAGATTCCCGTAGGCGTTCATTGGCGTTTCCTCAGATACATAATCCGTCGATGGATGGCCGGTGACGTGGAAATAGCAGTTAATAACGACATGTGCCCGCTGGAAAGGAGGAAAAGACTCATCTCGATGATACAGCCCTGCCAGGTAAATATCGCCCCTTTGCATTCTGCACCAAAGACGTACGTCTGCCCCTCTACAAGCTCGAATCCGAATATTTCAGCGTGCCCACGCGACAGCTGGATGCCTTGTGCGGTCAGAGAAATGCGAGAAAAACATTGGCGCGGACCTGCCTTGACTGCGAAGGAAGTACCGGGATCGAGTTCGAATCTGTACTCCGTCTCGGGCTCCAGTACCCATTCTTTCGTTTCAGGTGTGTCTTCGGACATGGAGAGAAACAGATTCCGTTCACAATGGCCGTAGAGAAACGCAGAATCAAATACACCGATTGATTTTCAGAATTGTAGAGCGCAAAGAGGCATCCGAAAGAATGACGTAAGACATCCCAAACGTGTCTTCGGCTTGATTCGGCAATTGTAGGCTTGTAGATTATATAGACAATATATAGATTGGAACAGAAAGTTTTCTTGGCTCTATGATGCTCAGGTATGCCCTTCACACTTAGCACGCTGACTTCGCCTTGACGTAACTTTCATTCGCAGCTTGGATTGGTCGTCCAGTCATCAAGCTCAAGATCCAGCAAGAGTTCTGCACTGACGTCAGTAACGACTTTACGGACAAGATGTTCGTTCGTTGGCTCACCTAACCCTCGCTAATTACCCGAGTCAGCTGCCGCTTCTTCGATGTCCTTGGTCTACAGTCAAAATGCACTTTCCAAGATAGCTTCATTACCACACGCCACGGCGCATCTTGGACCGGAGAATGCCAACAGCTACAGGGTAGAAACGCAACAGAGTATATCCCTTCACTGCTACGTTTGGACGTGAGTCGTTCAAACTCCCTCTAACTTTTTTTGTAATGGTAATTTTTTCCACCCCGGATACCCCTTCGCTCAGCTTCTTCGTATTTCGGCTTGTCGAAGTGAGCATTGAAGGATTAATATCATTGCTATGGCTGCTAGTTATGTTTCTACTTGCAGAGGATCGTATCATACGTCCATGAGTCACCTATCGAGAATCCGATGTATCCTGGAATGCACATACGGATTGAAGATCGATATTTCTACTCATTTACGAAGGAATTGCATTCTGTATGATTAAAGCCAAGCCAGTTTCATATCAGATTCCAAACCAAAACGCACGTAGTCTACTACGTCTAGCAAAATCCGGTCGAGAGAAACAGCGCTATAGGAGGAGCCGGCTTGCCTATATCGATGAGCATTGTGGCCAGGTGCCTCAATACTGCGCAAAGATGAAGAAAATGACAGCAGAAAAAAAGGAAGACTGGGTGGTGCCTTTTCTTCGCTCAGATGTCAGACGCCGAACACCTCAACCAAACGCTCCTCACACGGCCCCAGGAACACAAAATCTGCTTCATCGGCATGATTGCCCAGTTCGACATTGAACAGAGCAACTTTGCCCCCATGAGCCTTGACTTTGCCTCCAATCTTGGACGCGGGCTGAACCTGAATGTCGGCATGAGCATGATCTTCAGCACACAGCACTACAACGTACGACCGAAGAAGTCCCCACTATGATACAGAGATCAGCCTCATCAGCCAGCTGCATTATCTCATGAATGCGATGCGGTCTTTCACCAAACCATACAACCCCAGGCCGACAGAGTTGGCCACATTTCGGGCATCGAGGGAGGTCTGACCGTCGCACCACAGGCTCAGGACCGCCAGCTTCGACGACAAGCTCAGTGCCTTTGAGAGCCGGACAGATTGGAGAGTTGTAGTTTGTTTCGCGAAAATCGCAGTCATGAGCGGTACAGACGACATCGAAGAGCCGCCCATGCATCTCTATGGGATACGAGACGCCTGTCTCCTGCAAATCCTTCATGGTTTCCTCGAGAGCGCGAGTGCACAAGCCGTCCACATTCTGAGTGATGTGTGTAAACTTGGAATCAGGAGAGATGCTCTGGCGAATACGCGGCAAGGACAATCGAGCGATAACATAGTGAGCAGCATTTGGAGCGGCATTAAGGACTCTAAAAGGATGCAGCGAGTGGACACATGCGCCGTATGAGTACTCACTGTTCTCGTCTGAAATGAAAGAACTGCCAGACTCGAGCCTGATTTTCAGCAAAAGCTGAAGGGGTGGCTACAGATGCGGCGTCGTATTTACGCCACAGACCCCCGCTGCCTCTAAAAGTAGGAATTCCTGGAAGGGTGTGTCAGCATAGTTCACAAACGAAGAGCTAAGGCAAACCAGAAGCTGCGGATAGACCAGCACCAGATAATATTATAATTTTCTCAGAAGAAGACAGGACCCTTCGAAATTCTTCGACGTTGGAAGACATGATGGTTTGATTCTAGCCGGACGGCCCGGACCCCGGTTGACGCGTGTTCGAGTCGCTCGATCGCAGGGCCATCACGTGCGCTAGCCTGACCTGTGCCACCATCGTTTATTCGCTTGTCTTGTTCCCCGCTCGTCCTCATATTCCGATTTCTGAGCCACGACACCTCAAGACGCAGCGCAAGGTCTTACGCTGAACGTTATGGGACTATCGATGTCATCGTGCGACTTAATTCCTTCCTGCTTCGTGATGTATATTCAATTGTTTTTTTTCCTCAGTCGCAAACCGGAGACGCTCTCCTCATCCATCGATTTATTGACCGACGACCAAGTCAAAGCGCTCATTGACGCAGCAGTGAGCCGCAACGATACGGTGGGGACTAGACACAACCCAGGCATCAGCTGGATGCACGCTACCGCATGGAAAATCGCCCCAGACTCCGTCGTGAAGCGATGCGATCCTCACGAAGCATACGTGATGACATACGTCGCCTCACGGTCGACGTGCATCCGCATTCCAAAGGTGCGGCGCCTTCTTCCCATGCGCAAGCAAGAGTCATTGCCAGGCCGTTATTCGTTATGGCTCGTGATGGACTTTATCGACGGCGATGTAATGGAGACGGCATGGCCACAGATGAGCTGGTGGAATCGCTTGCGTACTGTGTGGAAACTGCGGAAATATGTCCGGGAACTGCACCAGATTCCTGTTCCCAGACCCAACGTCCCAGGCCCGTTTGATTCCACCGGCAAGGCTTTAGCTTGCAGCGGATATTATTTCACTGAAAACGGGGCGGGACCCTTCGAATCATACAGCGCTATGGCGGATTGGTTCGACCACCGCCGCTACTCCCTCCTCGTAGATCTGCATATGAACTATGGGAGTTACAAACCGCATTTGTATCCCACGTTCGATGTTTCCTGCCCTCTTGTCCTGTGCCATATGGATCTCAATATGCGCAATATCATCGTGGACAGGAGAGGCGACGTGTGGTTAGTCGACTGGGGCATGGCCGGCGCATTCCCTTCGTGGTTCGAGTACGCGAACATGGTTTTATTTGCAAGGGCCGCCATAAAGCAATGGCGTTTGCCAAAATCATGGCTGTTTTTTGCGTCTTTTATTGCTGGAAATTATCGGTGGTACGAGGCAGAGTATCTTCGTCGTCTGCAATCTGCCTTTGAAAGACCATGGCTTGATCATCCGAAAGGATATTTTGAGAGGTTGGGATTGGATATTGCGTATCGATGAGTCCGTTGAGTTCCTACACAATGGTATAGTGCTGTTACAATATGATAGGTATGGTACCGTTACAATATGTTAGGTTACGCCTTTCTGATATATGTGTCGCACATTCCTTGAACAATATGCGTCGACAGGCTAAGTCTCGTTCTTCCTTCTCAAATCAGATGCATTCAAGTCGAAGCGATGTAGACTTTGTCCGCCGGATCTGGCCGCTTTGCGTTGTCGGTGCGTAAAAGTCAATCATGCTCCACAAAAAAAGTTCAAGCTAGCTTCATTGCGACGTAAATACAGCGCATGCAGCATACACGTGTGTGCAGTACCCGGCATGTGCAACTGCTTCTTTGCTTCCTGTGCGCCTCGGCGAAGGTAGCTTATTCTCTACCGGATATATCATGTCGCTGGCATCATTTTCACTCCTTCTCACTCCTGTTCCATCAGATAATCCCTCTAGTCCAGATGTCGATAATCTAGCGGAGTTCCGTAGATACATTCTTGAACAGTCGTCTATGAATCCTAGCGCAGCAAAGAAAGCGGCTCTTCTTCGTGACGGATTTCACTGCATGCTCAAAACCAACATGTATGATGTTGAGTATCTCGACCGGAAATTGTCTGCAGTTCTTGCCCGGAACCCGAACTATGACGCAGAACCACTAAAGTGCGCGCATATATTTCCGGAGGCTTTCAACTCAAATTTAGGAGAGAACGACGAATTCAGACTCTCTGACAAAGTACGCTCTCAGTGCATGGATTCATATACGCGCAGCTCCTGACCACTTTCTTACCTTCTTGACCTTCCATCGCAAGTCGATGTTCATCATGGGAGATTTGAGAAATTGCCTCGTTCTTGCAGTCGCTGTTCCCTGTCCATGCCTCTGGTAAACTCTTGACATAGGCGCACTGTGTGCCGGGAGTCCCTTCCCTTGGTTGTCAGATTCAGAAGCAGAAGACTAGTTTGTTCTTTTTGTGTTGCTGTTATGTTCCCTGCGCATACCTTGGTAAACTCTTGATATAGGCGCACGGTGCGCCGGGAGTCCCTGCCTGTGGTTGTCAGACTTGCAGTACACCGCGTTTGAATGCTGCGAGTTTTTCCTTCACTATTCTTTGTTCCTTTTGCTGGTTCTTGTTTCCTTCAAGTATTCACATTGCCTCCTCGCTGTCTTCTTGTGCATGCATTCACTTGAACAGAATAATATGTATCTCCCATAGCTCACACAGTCTCGTCGCCCTCCTTACCAGTCTCAGTGCTGTTTCACGTTGTATACTGTACAACGACGTCATCTCCGGGTTAAACCACATCGATTCCCGGCCCTTGACGTCATCTTCCCGTATAGTCACCGAATTGATCATCGCTGTCGAGGGTGTCTACTTGGATGGTATCAATGAGGAGATCGATTCAAACAGCGAGTCCTGGCTCGGCTGGCTCCCACCCTTCATATTGATTATGATACCCTTTCAAACCCTACAGTCACCGAATTGATCATCGCTGTCGAGGGTGCCTGCTTGGATGGTATCAATGAAGAGATCAATTCAAAGGTTAAGGGAACCATCCTCCGACTCTCTATGAGGTATATCCCAGGAATCCACGGTCTGCAGCCCCGACGCTTTAGCTCGGCGTGCTTACCTCTCCGTTTTGATTCCGGCACATCGTAAAGCTCTCACACATTTCTTCTTGTCTTCTCATGTCCTTGCCGTTGAAGTCTTGCGTTGGTCAGAACGCTATCGCCCTAGAATTCCGCATGAGTGGCGACTGTGCCGTTTCTGCAAGATTGCCGTGGAGGATGAGATTCATGCCCTCCTCCGTTGTACCATTGCTCCAGGATTGGCTGAGCTGCGTGGTCTCTTTCTCGCCGACACCTACGCTGCATGCCCCATGCTTGTTGACACATGGGACCGCCTAGATGACGAGGACCGTTTAGCGTGCTTGTTACAATTGCCAATACTGGACTCTCGATTAGCGCAATACGTACATCTTGTATTGGAGTTATTCAGGGCTGCGCCCGTCTATGTGCCTCCTCTATCATTACGGTACACACCGCTCTAATTGTATGGGTACACAAATTTTGATTTGGGCATGAATACTGCTTGCAGACTAGTTACTGAGAGCCTCAATAAATTCAATACATTCAATTGATTTGTTCCCCTTTGCCCCTGTAGCAGCATTAAACCCGTGAGATGTTCCCAGTTCGCACCTGGTGGATATCACAGCGGCACGATGTTGCTATGGTCTGTGACACGTTTCGTGGCGGCACAGAACCCCGGTGTTTGTAAGCATGGCTTACAACATTACGCTTACTCACGCGTCTACTGATCACGATCGACTGCTCGATCTGCTCCCGCGGCCTTATATATAGCGCCGTTGCTTGTACTTATTATCCGTAGCCACATCTACTATATACATAGGTACATGTAGATTATTTCCCTTCTTCTTCCGAACCCCCACCTTACATTTGCATACACACGCCCCCTTCTTCGTATCTACCTCCTTTTCCTACTTGCATCACGTTTCGCCTTCCTCAATAGAGTTTGTTCTCGATTATTGCCTCCGCGTGAGTTCCTTGATCCGTCGTTCGTCGCTTCTCAGTGTTGGCCGTCTCCCGAAAGGGAACAGCCTTCCAGTGTTCCTTTATTGGGACCGCATACCGGTTTTCTAAACTCTAAACTCACTCGTTCGTCTCAGTTGCCTTGCTCCTGAAAGCATACCACAACTATGAGTGACCTCGCAAGCCAGCTTGCTGCTAGAAAGGCTCTCAGAGACCAAAACCTTCCGCCGTGGCTGAAGCCAGAACATGGTGAGAGCTTCATGCAAACGAGCTTGCGATTCGATCGATGTTGATGATATCTTATATAGCAGAGACAACGTCAGTCAGCGTCTCGGAGGAAAGCTTTGACCTACCGATATCCCTCATCCACATCCACGCAACTAGTGTCCTGATGGGCGAAAGCCAAGTTCGAGCTGCGCATTTCCGCTTGTTCCTTCAGATCAAGGATACGACGAAATCGATCGTGCTGAACTCATCTGGGGCAGCGTCTCAGGGAGTGACGCGGCTGTATATCACCCTGTACGACTATCCGTGGTCCGGTTCCCCAAACACCCTTGGCAGGCAGTCGCTGCAGGTCTCCAACGAGTTTACTGTTCGAGAGGCCATTATGTGCCTGCTTGAACACAACCGGGATCGATATCAGTTGGACCCAGTGCATGGAAGCGGGTGTCGATACTGGTGCTCCAGGGTCTTGCAGGACTTTGCGGAGAGTGGTTGGTTGTTGGATACTTCCTCCGGTGCAGTGGACCAGCTTGCCGAGACCGTCAAAGCTATACATCCAACTGTCAAGATCCCTATTCCTTCCCCACAGGGCACGTTCTACTAGTACCTACTTATATGTACAAGATGACCGTGAATGCCCATGTATCTGTGTTAATATAATAGATCTTTACATATGCCACCAACAACCGTGATGATGAGAAAAAGGTAGTATAATGATATATTGTCTGCATCAGCACTCAGCACTGGTCTGTATCTTGCATGACCGTGTATGGGGAAATCACTTTGAAGCAGAAGAAAGAAGAAAAGAAAGATATAGCATGATGCATGAGGCCTGAGGCCTGAGGAACGAGAACCCCTCTGCACTTGTCGCTCCAGGATACATCACAGATCCCGGACATCAGGCACCCTCCCAGTCCATTTCCCCGTCGAGTCTGGTTGCGTCACCCCATCATCTTCTCACCGGCAACGATCCAGACGAGTATATGTGGGACAGTGCATGCGAGCCAATATCGTTGAGTACTAGTCAACCTGGCAGATGGTTAGTCTAAGATTTGATCGAGGGGTGGAGGGGGTCCCTTCCGCCCCCGGATCTAATTCCAGACTCTACATCCATTGAACGACTTTTCTTCATACGGATCGTTGAGTCTGGTTTACACCAGCGAGCGCTCGTCAATGGAACCGAAAGGGCATGAGTGATATTGAGACGTGCGACATGTAATCATTCTCCGAATACGAATGCGCCTCTAACACGCGACATCCAAAGCGGTACAGTATCTAAAGTTTTGAAAGGTCGCGTCCCCATACACCTCGAATGATCCAGTCAATCATCAGCAGTGCCCGTGTACGTACGGAAACCTGTTCGTTCCAATATATACTTCTCCACGCGTACATCGCTGCCAGACCCCCCATGAACGAGTATTTACCTAGATCAAAGACAGCTGCGTTCCCAATATAAGCCAGGCTGCCCAAATGCGTGTACCGGAATGGTCCAGCCAGCTTCTCTTCCGCCGCTGCGGGATCAATGCCCTTCGCTTCTTCTTGGCGCGCGACCTTGTGGAGCTTCTTGCCAATATATTTACCCTGCTGAGAAGCCACTTGGGCTGTCTAAAAGTAGGAATCAGGGTGGCTTATCTTGGAATATAGACAGTGAAGAGTACCGCAGGGAGAGAAGTAATCTTGTTTCCGATGTCTTCAAGCAATCGAACCACTTCATTGAGCGAGAGACTGTTGTCCGCGTCCGTGTCGTACATCTCGAACAGCTCTCTGACCTGCGAAGTGATCAGCGCCACAGAACACATTAGCCGCCGTGCATAGACACCTTGGTAACGTGATCCTCAGCCATAGGAATCCGCTGCTTTATCCTTGACACTGCACACACAATCGTTATAGTCTATACGTAAAAATAATGTGTCCAACGTACCCATGATCTCCCACTCTTCAAAATCGATCTTCCCATTCTTGTCGCGATCTGCATCATCCACCAACTCCATAAAGTGACTGATAATGGACGTCTCAATCTACAAGTAGGGAGGTTGGTGACCTCAAAAAGGACGAGAAATCAAGGCCTACTGTCGCACAATCGCCAACGGCATACACAGTTCCCAGAGGAGCACCTTTCACCCTGAGATGGGCATCGACCTCAATGGCCTTCTTATGCACTTGGTTGGGCAGCAGGTTCGTTACACGCTTCGTGAAGGGGTTCATTGCAATGCCCGTCGACCAAAGTACGAAATTATGGGGGATAGCGTGCTGCTCCGTCTCCCCACTAGGTCCCCGTTTGCTGTAAAGAACGTATTCAGGATTGACGGCACCAACCCTTCACGCCGAATTCAGATATGCCGCTTTTCGGTGACTTGATTCAGACTGACCGCGCATTGGTAATGAGGTCGACACCATCTCTAGCAAATTTGGCTTCGGCATAGTTGGATATAGCTTCCGAGTACTGCTACGCTTCAATGGAAAGAGAAGGTGGGAAAAAAAACCACAGACCGTGTTTAAAATATGTTCCCTAGATTGAATTACATGAATGGAAACTTCCTCCCGGCATATTTTTGGAAACTAGAGGTAAGATTAGGAATAAAATTCCAGTGTCAGTATTGCATCATACGAATTTCATGATGTCCTCCTGGCAGAAGTCGTAGATTTCCTGTACGCGATGAGTGCACCGTTATAAGTTAAAGGATAACGGTCTTACCGCAGCAGTTTCCACGCCAGTAGGGCCACCTCCGCATATGACAAAACTGAGTAAACGTTTACGCTCTTCCGGAGTCGTTGTCGGCAGACTGGCAATTTCAAAATTATCTGGCAGAAGATGAGCTCAAGGATGGAAAATAAGACGGTCGGTATACCCATAACGCGCCGCCGAATGTTTTGTGCATCACCAATCGTTTTGAGCTGGAAACAGTGCTCTAATCCGGGCACACCATGTGTACTTGAAGTTGATCCGACGGCAATGATAAGCTTATCGTAACTTGGCCGTCATGAGGTCAGCGGACAAAAAGTAAAGTGTCAGAACGCACGGAATATATATGCGGCACGGTTCTCCACTAGCACTCAAGGTCTCCACCTCCAGCAGCTGTTCAGACATACTCAGATCGACCGCCTTGCCTTGTACAAAATGGCCTCGAAGACGAGCGATGATCTTGCGAATGGGTTCAACCAAGGACCGCACTTGAACGGTGCCCACAGCAGCAGCTACACGACGCGTGAGAAGGCAGCTCGGCAACAAAGCGCGCCTAACGCACAAGGAAGAAGGGGTGTAAACGTCGTAAAGGTCTCTGACGAAACAACGGTTACATTGTAGTCTCCGGGGTACAATTTTTGCAAGACGCCCATTGCCTGCATAAGTTCCAGCACTATGCATATGACGGTGACAAGGACTCACCCCCCATCCTCCTCCAACAATGACAAGCTTCGGCTTCTCAGCTAGCTTCTTGTGCTCCTCGTCATCCTCATCATCGACCTGTAGACTCACAATAGGAAGGTTATTGGGCCCACCGCGTTCCGGATACAAAGCGAGGGGTGAACGCGGCACCCGCTCTGCGTGTTTCTCGGTGTACGTGAACGCGTCGTGGACGAAGATGCCAGCACCAATGGTCACGAGCCCAAAGACAGAAGACAAAAGAAAATAGCTTGTGTATTTGGCGTACTTTCGCGCTCGATGCAGAGCCCGTGGACGTTGTGTTGAGGCTTCAGAGGATGCATTTCTGATGAGAACCCAGTGCGGTATTTTCGCCGTCTTGGCGACGTATAGACTGCGCGACGTCGCACAGCAGCGCCGTGCCAGCATTCTACGGGAAGATAATCCTTAGGCAGAGAGAGAGGCGACGTGGTGGTGGTGGTGGTAAGGAATTAAGCTGGACCCCACGATCTCGTTGATGTCATCAGCTAAATTTACCGCTGCTTACGGTCTACCACGGCGAACCAAATAAGAACAAGTTTAAATTCCTTCAGTCCGGGCCGATTTCACTTCCTCTTAGCGTCAGCCTCTAACAAGCCTCTAACGTGCTGAATTGGACCGATGTCGACTGTGGTGCGCTGCCTGGAGGATTCTCTCTAGTACTCCCATCATCTCTACTATCGTCCAGGAATACGACTCTGTCAAGATCAGCGGCCTCACCAGCGAGAAGGAGAAGGTATTATGACCATAGGGATGCACGGACGGCGACTTCAAGTTTAGTGGGTCATACGCTGCGAGATGGGTGCTCTATATATCGCAGTATATCGTTACATCGAGTCCATGATACATTGCAAGCGTACAAATTTTCACGAGGCATAGAAGAGGATTACAATATCGTACAAAATGGAACCCAGATAAAAGAATACATGTACACTGGAAATATGATGCATATTATCAACGAAATTGGCTCCCGTCTTGGGCTAGGATCTGGTGGATGCGTAAACGAATTGAACCTCTCTCTTGACAAGGCCCTCTACTCTACTGCGCATCCAATGTAACGACGCAGAAGCCGGAGTTTTCCTTCACGAGTTGCACTGGCTGTAAGAGGCCCCCTGTTAATTTCATATTGACTGAGGTAGGTGTTCAGCTGGAAGGCAGTGAGATTTCGTATATCTTGAGCAGTGCGCAGCTTTGGCAGAGAAGGCTATATTTCCAAACCGGATGAGACCAGATGAGCGAGACGAGGTGAAATTATCACTTTCATAATAAAGAGTAGGGTCATCCCCATCAGGAGTAGGTACCACTTCGTAGGGCGTCAAAACTCCGTCTCCACAGGAAATATTGTGGGTCTGTACGGAAGCTTAGGAAGATAGAAAGCTAAGTGCGAAGTAACAGACTCTGGCGGTGATAACTTCGATCTTCCTGATACGTTCTTCGAGCCTTTGCACCAACTCCTCGGTCGATGACATTGATCGCTACAAGTCCTCGATGGCACCCTGGCTAGTCTCGTAAACCGGACTCGACGATGCGTCTGAAGATAAAGGATGGTGCGTAGAGCTTAGAGCCTGATGGGCACGAGCGCTACTTGAAAGCCGCGATGGCCGGCCCGGGAATCCGGTTGCTTAAAATAAGTACTCCGGGTCGCGTTCAGTCTGCTTTTGAACCATTTCTCAGTAATTATGAAGCGAAGCTTAAATCCTCCCTATTCCACCCGCACTTGGTGAATACAACGCGAACATTATTGAAGCATTCTGGGGACTGCCGAAAACGCGACGGACCTCTCTCCCTCAAGTCGTAGGTGCGCCCCTTTCTATCACGATCACTATCTTGCTCGTATCATGTCACTCTCAACAAAGAACCACAAGTGGCCAGTGCGCTTTGTCGCTGCAATCTCCAAAGTGCTCGACGATGCCGGCATTCCCCACTTTATATGGGGAGATTTGCTCAATTGGTGGCGAGGTAACCCACATGTCCCAAGAGTACGTTCCATATCCATCTCACCGTGTCTTTTCCTGAGCTTTCTTTCTAGGTTTGCGGCTATGTCGTTTCTGCGAGCGACGTCGAGGTCGCTACTGCTGCCATCGTCTGGGCTGGCTTGCCCCGCTGCACATGTCGCTCCAGGATACACCAGGCAGATCCCGGCACCTCAGGCACCCTCCCAGTCCATTTCCCCGTCGAGAATTGCATCGGCGCCGACATCATTTTTCTCACTGACAACGACCGTCTGCTCGACCTCATTCCACTCACCCCCGACCATCCCAACCCCGCCGATCTGCAGTACGACCGCTTCGCAGTGCCTCTTTGGGATCGCCTCCAGCCCGCTAACCCAGATCGCCAGGTTGTCAATGTCCTCACCACGACCAGTCTTGTCAAGGTTTTCCTGCTCCTCTACGTGTTCCCCATCTGTCGTGGTACCGGCGGGTATACTTTTCGTCACCTCCTCTTTATCATGGCAGCCAACACTCCCAAGGATTCTATCGACTTGTCCTCTCCCGCGCTGCAACAACTCTGGACCCATATCACCACCATAGGTATCGCTGATGATACGCAATTGCGAAAATGCGTCGAAGAGGACTGGGAGCACCGGCTTTCTCCTTCCAAGTTTAAAATCGAACCTCAACGCCTAGTAGTGCCGATGTGGGGGTCGGATAAAGGGATGGAAGGTCCCACGTTTTGAGGAGTGTGGCTTCGAGAAAGTGACGCGTTAGGGATTCAAGGTTTCTGCGACTTCTTTTCCTGAAGACCCTCCAGCCTTTGCATCGTAACATGGTCGCTTTCGTCACAGTGAGGCTGTACTGTCCATTTAATACAATTTATCCCAGTAACTACTGAGGAACGTCAAATACAATTTACCCAGTAACTACTGAAGCTGTCAAGAATACAATTCATACAGTCCTGTGAAATTATATTTATATTGATGTGTTCTCGGTGAAATATATTTTAGATTGATTTTCGGCCGCTGTATGCCCATTGTATGCCGCCTTATCTACATGTGGTGCGTCGTATTAATCCCATCGGTCCGTTCTCAGCTACGTCATCAGTGCACGCAAGTGTACCTGATTGGTGCCGTGTTTTCCAGCCCTCCCATTCATTGCTTGGGTCCCAATAGAAAAACGCAGGCCCGGAAATAACATTCCATGCACTGGTACTGCTAAATGCCCACAAATGGCATATTTTGGGTGAATGTGTCGACGTGCGCTTGGATGTGCCTACCGTGGGAATATAGCATTCTCAATCCGATAGGCTTGGAATCCTGGACGAAATATTTGGGATAGTGGATAATATAATCTGTTCTTTTAGATATATATTGTGCACCGGTACAATATACGATGACTCTGTAAGCTTCTTTCTCAATGCATGTAGGACCGGTGAAAGAAGAACATTTCGAGCTGATTTCCGGAATTTGCCGGACAGCCCCTAAATCACTCGCAGTGACCAATGGGTCACAATTGTACAGTCAATGTAGCTCTTCTAGCGCTCAAATTTTTACCAGATGGTGTCTATTAGTATTCATGTTTTATATGTAGCTTTTTCGTCCCCATTCTGTATCTGACAAAGATAAATATGAATTACATTGTGAAATGCAAATGCAACACATCCTTCACCCCACAGTACACATTCAAACGAGAATACAGAGTCTGTAAAAGTATGGATTTCACTTATTCTGGGTGGCATATATCTGAAAAGGCACCTGCCCTGAGCCTCCGATGCAATAACTTTTTTTCGGTCAGACAATCAGACGAAAGTGTGCCAAGGTAGAATATGAACGTACATTTTCTAACCAATGAAGTGAATAACGAGGTTTATACAAGTGGATCTCTGTAGATCGGACACTATGTTTGGACAACATAAAGCATAATATTGCATATGCACCTCATCCGGACCTTGGTGATGGTATATGGAACTGCACAAAATGGATATACTCTAACAAATGGCCCAAAATGCGGTTTATCGACCATGAAACACATATTAATCAAGGTTGGGATGTATTTCATACACAAACAACTACATACATATACTCTACACTGCCATAATACTATATTCCGATGATTTTTGAGGCCAGAGAAGGGATGAATTGAGCAGAGGATGCGCCCTGAGCATGTATTCCGCTCGGTCAATCGCTCCGGTCCGTGAAACCGCATAGTGATCGAGTGGCTGTGTCGCTTCTTTTCTGCTTCTTTCCCTCTGGCACCATACGCCTGTCGCATAGTTCCACATCCGCCTCCCTTGCCCATTTCAATGGGCCCAAGGTATATTTTATTTACTTATCATGTCAATACAATCTTTATAGATACTTTTGACGCATCGGTGGCCCCCAAACAGCCGGATACCATGCATACTGGCCGCGCATAAGCCCTCACACAAGGCAGCATTATTAGCTCCATCCCGGACGACGAGGAACGCTACCACCACATTTGCCATTGATTACGACGCCCACCAATGTCTACTGCAACCAAGATGCCCAATCCCATTCCTGTTACGACCCACCCCAGCATCCCCGCATCGAAATCGAGGCCAATCTGCGTCGACCCCAGCTTGCAAATGTACCAATGACACTAGGTCCAACCTGAAAAACAACATCGACTGCCATCTGCAACCAGGAAAGCGATGCACACCCGATGGCGACGACGACGACGACGGCGGCGGCGGTGGCGGCGGCGGCGGCGTGATGGGTGAGGAGGCTTCGAGCATGAAGCAGAGTCTTACAAAGTCATAGCCGAGGGATGGAGTGGAAGGTGAGGGTGTGCCGGAGAGGTGCAAAAGGGCGGATGGGTGCAAGCGAGGTCGGGATGCGGACGGCGGGCGACGCCGACAACATGCACACCTTTTTAGGCATTATGTTGTGATGAGCGTGCCCAAATTCATGGCTACACGACCACGCGACCACTACCCACCGCTTGGCATCATCACCGTTGCGCGCCTACTCCCTGTCCCGACGCACACATTCTCCCACATGTCTCACCCTTTTCGGCAGTGCAATAATCCCCACGTCTTCACAGTCCCCGTTTTCGACCATACCTGACAGCGATGACCACCGTCGATGCCTACAGCCCGCCGTGCCCGCCCACCGACACATATTTTATTGTTGATTATGTATATTCAAATATTACATGTATCTACTTATTTAATGATACAATATTATCTTGATACGTGGCCAGGGAGGTAAAGGGGACAGGATACAGATCAGAGACGACGCACATGGTCCTATCATCGGTTGCGACGTGAAAGACAGGCTGACAGCCCTACTATAGTTATTGGAGAAATTGTACTTACGGTTGCCCGACAACTACTGGGAAAATTAAATTTACCTGTCAGGATAGGTTGTCACAGTACAGCTCTAGAGTCGCTGCTACGTCGATGGAAAAAGTGAAATAAGAGTGCCAAGATGGAGGAGCTATTTCAAACCTCGTGTCAAGCAGGTGAGCGGAGAGTACCGTCTCCTGGGTGGCTACAAAAGGACAAGGTACAAAGGCCCGTGAGAAGGTCGTCCAATCGCTATCATTATCACGATCGGCATTGCCTCTTTACGCGCAGGGAGGAATCACTGGATATCCTAACGGTTTACAATGTTCTTCGGTCGGCCTTCAATACTAGATTTAATCACATTCGAGTGGAACATGCAGGAATAGCGATTGATATCAAAGAAAGTCAGAGAGGATTAGTGATGCAAGATAATGTATGTAATAAAACGAAGGTGAGATCTTGTGCATCTGTCCTGCAGACCGAATTAAGGCCTGTTGGAGAACTTGCGCCACTTCAAGACCTCCACGACATTTGTGAATGCCCGTCGGAATAGCGACTTGATTTTCCATTTTCCTTGAAGTAAATAACAACGAAGGCTCCAGTCTAAATGTAACATGCTCACCTTTCCGACCGGGCTCCGGCACCTTGGGAGACTCCTCCTCCGACGAGTCTAGTTCGCGAGAGTCTGGGGAACCAGGACCCAGCTCCTCCTCCGTAGAAGTTCCTGATTGCGCCGACATGAGACTGTACACCGTGGAAAAGTTATCGGAGAGAGGTTCATCCTCGATCGGCGAATCGTCGAAAATGACGGGCCCGTATTGTTCAAGTTGATACTCTTCCACAATTCTAGAAGCAGAATAATGGTTTAGGACATCGGCATGTAGCAGTTCAAGAAGATCACCTATTCCGCAAAAAGATCACGGTCTTCCCACAGCTGCGAAGGATCAGATATTTCTGGCACATTTGACAGGACGTGGTCGATACGAAGGACGGGCATGAAGATCCTGTCCTCCTCTGGTACTTCGGAGCCTGGGATATTAGCGAAGAACATATGACAACTTTGACTATCTGTCTCCGAGGTGTTGCCTGTATCTGGAGCATCTTCTTGACCGTCGAGAATTCGAAGTCCAGACTGAAGGAGTCGGTAGTAGCGTGCATCCTCCGCCAACGGTTTGACGATCTGAGGGGAGAAGCCCATCACCCGTGGTAACTGAGAGTAGTCGCGCCGTTCGGTGAGAACACGGGCGCGGACGTCATAGCAGGTAGGGAGAGGTAGGGTGATAGTAGTTGCTCCAAGGTAATGGTTTCGACAGCTGCAAAGCTTCCCTCGACCTGGGATGGACCGTTTCAGGTAAGATCGGAATGCACATGGCCGGCCGTGCGTAAGGAGGTTTCGACGGTCACGGTAAAGTTTGGTGAGGCCCTGTTGCACTGGCCGGATATATGCAGTATGGAATTTGTTATCCTCGTTGCTTCGGCGCTCAACCTGAAGAGCAGTTTTTTCAGTGAGCGAGAGTTGGGGAAAGTAGTAGCGTAACGCACCGCCACGCAATAGCCTGCGAAGACTCTGTCCTTCAAGCCATTCAGTTTTTGCAGTATAGCGTCGTCACCTCCATCACAGTACAAGTCCAATGTTGCAGCAACATCAATGGAAAATGCGAAATAACAGTTGCAAGGTGGGTGGTTCATGTCCATGCCAGCGGATGAGAGCACTGGAGAGGAAAGAGGTCAAGGTGAAGGGGCCGGTGTCAACTTTGAACATCTTTATAATGTCCCGCTAGTGGCAACTATTAGAACAAAACAAAAAGAGGACAAAGGGAAATTGGATTTAGCATCATGTTAGCGTGCGAAAGTGATCGGCCCTGGCAGAGGCCCATCCTCAAACCCTCAGGCTGAAGCTGGCGCCTGACCCCGAGATAATGGCTGCTCACCACTATTCCAGTGGACAAAGTTTGAGGATGTTTTACAGCTTAGCTTTGCCAGCTGTCCTTCAACGTCACCCATTTCAATGTGCTGTAGCGACCTTCCACAGTAGTGTGCAAAGAAGCTATGATATCATATCAAGGAGTGTGACTTGTGAAAGAGGATTAGTGATACAAAGTAATGTATATGATAAAACGAAGGTGGTAAGATCTTGTGCATCTGTCCTGCAGTCCGAATCAAGACTTGTTAGAGAACTTGCGCCACTTCAAGGCCCCGACGAAACGCGTAATTGCTCTCCGGAAAAGCGATTTGATTCCCCATTTTCCTAGGAAGAAAAATGAGAAAGGCTCTGTCACTCGAAGCCTACAACACCCACCTTTTCGACTAGACGCTGATGCTGGGGAAACTTCTTCTGAATCCAACAACGATGGATCAGGTCCGTGCGAGCCCGAAGGATCAGATTCTAGGTTGCCTTCCGTAGATGTACGAGAAGCCGTTGACATTATACTATACACCATTGAAAAGTTGTCGGGAATGGGCGTATCGTCAATCGGCGGACCCTCTGGAGGTTCGAACAGGATCGATCCGTACCGCGCAAGTTGATATTCCTGAACGATTCTGGAAACCAAAAGAGGTCAGATGAAGGATCTTAGCATTGGAAGATCTTTGCCTACTCTTGGAAAAGTTCCAAATCTCCGCATAGCTGCGCTGGATCAGATATCTCTGGGACGTTTGACAGGACATGGTCGATACGCATAACGGGCACAAATGTCGCATCTTCTTCAGGTTTATCGGAGCCGGGTATCTTGGCCAGAAACGTCTTGCACGTTTGACTATCAGTCTCCGACATGTCATCTGGAAAGTCTATTTCTGGAGTGTCTTGCTGACCGTCGAGGATTCGAAGAGCTTGATCATCATCTACTCCAGCTCGGAGTAATCGGCCATAACGTATATCCTCTGGAATGGCTTTGACAAGCGGGGCAGAAAGCATCACGCACGGTGACTGAGAATAGTCCCGCCATTCTGTTAGTACACGTGCACAAACGTCGTAACAGGTGGGGTGGTAGCAATTATCCCATGGCAATGCCCCCGATAGTTCAAGAGGTTCCCTTGACCTGGGATGGGCCGTTTCAGGCAAGATAGGAATGCACATCGTAGGTCGCGCGTGCTGGGGTTTTCTAGGGTGAGCCTTGGTGAGGCCCTGTTGGACTGGCCGAATGTCGATAACGTGGTATTTGTTATCCTCGTCAACCCGACCATCGACCTAAAAAAGTGGTCCTTCATTCGGTGAGATTGAAGCAAGCCTCGGAGAGACGCACCATCAAACAGTAGCCAGCGTACATCCTATCCTTCACGCCATCAAGTTTTCGCAACATGGAATCGTTGCCTCCGTCGCAGTACAGCTCCAGAGTTGCAGCGACATCGATGGAAAAAGCGAAATAATGACGCTCCGGTGGGACGACTTGAGGCTGCATGTCAGTACCTTGAACGACGTTGATGGAGAGCACTGTAACCGGCGGCGTCGGCCAAATCAAGCATTTTATACGATATCCTGAGTGGCACGGAAAGACAAAAGAGGACAAAGGATAACACTAGCTGTGAGAAAATGATCGCAAATTCCATTGATCATGATTTGATCCGGGACCATTAATTGATCGATGATCTTGTACTTGCGATGGCTATACCGTTCCAAGGCCAACAAAGAAACCATTTGCTTTGTCTTGTTGTAATGCGCATGAAACAATGCTCAGCGCTGAGTGTTCCTCCATATAAAATGGACGGGACTCATTGACTCGGACACCTTTGCTTCCAATTTTCTTCCCTTCAAACATTCACTCTTTCCAGCTTGTACTAGGCCTGGTGCCTCTGCCAAATGTCTCTCTTTATTGTGCCTTCAAGGTCGCGTTACAATTTACTCTCCGAGGATGACGATGCCGCCAGCCAGGTCAGCGTACCAAAACCCTCTGTTAGGATCCCAAGGGCAACCCGGACCTTCCAGCCTGGACAAATCTGCATCGTCAAAGAATCTGTATTTGCGCCTATCTGCGATGTTTTAAAGGATGCCTTTGGACCATTTGAACCTCGGACAGGCGCATCATTGACCACTCAAAGCGGCAAGGTCGTCCCCGTTTCTTCTGGGAAGGAAAGACCGTGTATTATTATGGATGCCCCTTCTCACCTTTCTTCGCGTCGAAATACAAAGAAGGGCTATTTTATCTGTCTCATGGCCACGTTTGCATCTTCTGGGGGTCAATATGAACGTCTTGGAAAGCTTCTCCAGCGATTTGTGGTCCCCATCGAACTAAACGCACAGCTTCTCCCCGACTCTAACATGTATTCATTGAAGACGGTCCCAGCTTGGCGCCATCCTTGGCAATGGGCTATCTCAGTCGTTATATACACGACCCAGCCCGTGAAGCTTTATACGCCCTGTGATGGTAAAGCCCGTCGACTTTCCCGCGCCGAGTATGACCGGCTGGCCCAACACTGCTCCACTCAGCGGCTCATATGGGAGCACGATACACAGATGAACCGAAACTTGAAACAGGAGATGTACGACGAAGTTGTGGTGGGTCCCAGTAATTTTGAATCCCAGGTGTTGTGCATTGCTAACTGATTCCCAAAGGACTGGATACCTGACGCAAGCTACGCCGACAATGCGTCAATATACACCTGCCGTTCCAACGCATCTGCATTGTCACTCAACAGCATCAAGTCAACACGTATCCAACGTCGTCGTGGAAGCATTACGACGCTGCATACCATAGCAGAAGATGCCACTCCCGCATATCCTCGTTTTACGCCCGGCGATTTCCCACCCTTGCCCTCGAAGGTCTGCGAAGTGTATTAACTGTACCATTTGGACGCCACAGTTACTCGTGCTGTCCACAATCCAAATGCTAATCATACAACGTACTGAACGGAAGTCGATGAAATGTATAAATTGAAGTAATGCATAGTAGTCCTTACATGAACTTGTATTGAATCATCTGTACTCAATGCTTATACTACCACCACCATATCATATCGCTCTCCACAGAGAACTCCGACTGGTCCCGCCCCAGTGTCCATCTAGCTCTGTGGCTACGTTGCTGCGAAAGACTTGTCAGACGAGGTCCATGCCGGCTTACTTCTCTGCGCATGTCATCCAAGGATACATCAGGCTGATCTCGGCTCCTCAGGCTTCCTCTAGCATGAGATTAGCCTGGATTCGGTCTTGTGATCTGAACCCTCGACTCGACTAACGTCTCTGGTTCTGCAAGACCGTGTCTGCATGTGAGATGGCTTCGGGCAGGCAGTGAGTGTTCATCCTCTGCCCACCCTGTTTGTGTATACACGAGGTCAAGAGTCAAGGTCGTTCTTTCTCTCAAGCAATGTCCTATACGAAGATCTAGTATAGCTGAGTGATCAGCAAGATATTTCTACGGGCAACAAGTCAGTAAGGTGATCGCACTTTGCAGTGGATAAGTTACCTCAAGGAGTAGCGTCAATGACGTACTTCTACGGAAAGAGAGCTTCTGACTTTGTGATCGTAATGCGACATGATATGCGGCTACAATCGTCCTATTCATCCTGCGTAGTATTTCTCCTTGCAGAAGTCAGGCAGGCTCTGCGTTTGAACACATCATCCAGGCGGCCGAAAGGGACTCGTCCGCGACTCCTTCTTGGCGGTGTTCCGTCGACTTCCGCAATTCCGGCTGCATTTCACAATTCCCACAAAATTTACGAAATCACCACTGGTTAGTCCGAAGGTCGTAAGGAAGCAGAGAAAATAGTATCGTTTTGATTTGTATTCGCGTGAAGAGCCAAAAGTGTAAGATCCAAACATCATCATGCATGTAAGTAGCACCGTTGAGCTCTTTTACGGTCTGTGATCCCATTTGGTGTCAGTTTAGTTGCCCATGTCCTTAGCGAGTTGTTCAGCCTTAGCCTTGACGTCCTCAATCGTGCCGGCCTGGGAAAGAAGCATCTCATGAGATGGGCACCATACCGGACATACAATGGACATACCATGTAGAAGGCAGATTCAGGGAGCGAATCGTGTGTGCCAGAAAGGATCTCCTTGAACGACCGGACAGTGTCCTTCAATGACACAAGTTTTCCCTCATAACCAGTGAAGACCTGTGCGACCTGGAAAGGTTGCGACATGAAACGCTGGATCTTACGAGCACGCTCGACCTATGTGAACGGCATCAATCAAAAAAGTAGCGAGAGCGGCAACAGCATAACATACGGTAAGCTTGTCCTCTTCTGACAACTCGTCCATACCCAAAATGGCGATGATATCCTGGAGGGACTTGTAGTCCTGGAGAATCTTCTGGACGGCCGTGGCAACGTCGTAATGCTCTTGTCCGACCTGTTGACAAAGGCATTAATGGTTAGGACGCTCAAGACGAAAGGCAGAATACGTACAATACGAGGGTCCAACATACGGGACTTGGAATCCAGAGGGTCGACAGCAGGGTAGATACCAAGTTCAGCAATACCACGAGACAACACAGTGGTAGCGTCCAAGTGAGCGAAAGTGGTGGCCGGGGCGGGATCAGTCAAATCATCAGCAGGGACGTAGACAGCCTGGACGGAGGTAATGGAACCCTTCTTGGTGGTGGTGATACGTTCTTGCCTGAGAGAAAAGCCGCGTCAGCGACGAAAAAAGAAACAGGAGGCAGAAGACGTACATGCCACCCATATCAGTGGAAAGGGTGGGTTGGTAACCGACGGCAGAGGGGATACGACCGAGCAGGGCAGACACTTCGGAACCGGCCTGGGTGAAACGGAAAATGTTGTCAATGAAGAGCAACACATCCTGACCCTCCTCATCACGGAAGTACTCGGCGATGGTCAGACCAGTCAAGGCAACACGGGCACGGGCACCAGGGGGCTCGTTCATTTGACCGAAGACAAGAGCGACCTTGGAGTCACCCTCGAGGTTGATGACACCGGTTTCAATCATTTCGTGGTAAAGATCGTTACCCTCACGAGTACGCTCTCCGACACCTGAAGCAGCGAGCATAAGGAAGAATAACGCTTGGCAAAAAGCCTTTAGACGTACCGCAGAAGATAGAGAAACCACCATGAGCCTTGGCGACGTTGTTGATGAGCTCCTGAATCAACACGGTCTTACCGACACCGGCACCTCCGAACAAACCAATCTTTCCACCACGAGCGTAGGGAGCAAGGAGATCGACAACCTTGATACCGGTTTCGAGAACCTCAGCGGTAGTGGACTGCTCGACGAAAGCGGGAGGATCGGCGTGAATCGGAGAGAGCTTGACACCCTTGATGGGACCACGTTCGTCGATGGGCTCACCAATGACGTTCATGATACGACCGAGAGTAGCAGTGCCGACGGGGACCAGGATAGGTGAGCCGGTATCGACGACCTTTTGGCCCCGAACCAAACCCTCTGTACCGTCCATGGCAATGGTACGAACGGAGTTCTCACCCAAGTGGGACGCGACCTCAAGCACAAGACGACCTCCGTGGAAATCCACCACCTCCAGGGCGTTGAGAATGGGGGGAAGGTTGTCAGTCTCAAACTGAACGTCGACGACGGCACCAATGACGGTTTTCACCGAGCCGATAGCACCCTTTGCCTCAGTCGCATACAGACGAGCTAGGATGAGATATTGGTATGAAAAAAAAGAGAGAAAAAGAGAGAAAGAGAAAACCGACCTTGGTTTGAAGGCGCAGCCCGCTGGGGACGAGATAGCGAGGGCTGCTGGCGAGAGGAGGTAGAGGCAGCAACCCTGGGGAGGCGAGCAGCGGTGGAGAAGAACGCGTTGGTTTTGTTGGCAGAGGAGACAGCCCGCCTGGAGAGACGGGCGACGGCGCCGCGAGAGGTGAGCATGATGATGGTTGGGGTTGAGGACGAACGGGTTCCGACACCACGTAGAAATTTAACGTTCACACACTCCGGCTCCCTCCGCACCCCGACCAATTATTTGATTATTTAATTAATATCCATTAACTCTCAGGAAAGTCGTCATATACATCCTCTACATACGGTGACACCTTCTCGGTCGCATAGATCAATTCTGCATATGCTCGCATACACTGCTGATCCCGCACCTCCTCTCCAAAGGTCTTTCCCGTTTCAGCTGGCAACCATTTTCGACCCATTAGCTGAGCTGGCTTTTGAGTCTTCAATGCAGCGAAAAAACTCCCGAGTGTCGGTTTCGTTGTACCATCTTTCATCGGGGCCACCTGAGAGGCTGGTGAGGTAGCGCGGGTCACAAAACAGTAGACCCCATCCTTGCATTCGAACAAAAAGTCGTCTTTACCATTACCGTGCAGGCAGTACATGAGTGGACGGTAGGCGGACAGTCCGTGGGTATAACGAATCATCAAGTCAAATCGTGACTTGCTGTATAGACCTGCAGAGTCGGGAAACAGATGATGGCGTAGTGGCCACTGTCCCCAGTCGGAAGACCATCCTGGTGGCAGTCGTTCAGGCGGTAGTCGGTAGCAATTGTCGAAAGCCTTTTCTCGACTGGTGAGCCAGGGCGGTAGTGTCTGGGAAAAAATGGGTAAGACTCAAAGACAAACACAGCAAATCCGACCTTTTGCTGTATACATTTGAGTATTGTCTCCTCCTGTGGTCGCTACATGAGAGATATCCTTGAGCGCGAAGAAAAAGCAGCTTACAACATTATATAATCTATCCAGAGTCCCCATGGAGCGAATAGCTACCCGGTTTGGACTTATTCTGGCCACAGTATCTTTAACCAGATGTGCCACTTCATTGCGTTGCGGCGACGATGGGAACTTTTCATAAAGACGGCGGAAGAAGGTGTCTAAGGTCTCGGCGTGCATCTGAAAGATAGTTGGACTCGGAATAAGCAATGGGAGCGAATACATACCTTGTTTATCCTCTCTTTATATCGTTTGTTGATACTCCTTGACGAGCCGGAGCCGTATCGTGGGGGACTAGTGTGAATGCTTCTAACATGTTCTACAAGGAGAGTAGGCCTCTGTGAAGCCCAACTTTTGCATCCTTTGGCAATTGTACGGGGTGAAATAGAGGACGTAGCAATGGAGGATTTCAGCATCTAAGTATCGAAAGAATAAGTTTACAGTCGCTGAACAGGTAAATAATACTTACAAAGCTGCAGAATTTGAAAAACGCTGTTAACGGTCACGGGGTCAGGACTTCTTAGCTAAGCAGAACAGGCGGTTCCGCCTTGACTTTGCCTTGACTTGCAACCACCAAGCCTACACTTGCTGATCCTGGGAAATACAGATGGCGCCTTCGACCACTCGACGACGACAGCCGACTGACAAGGCGCGTCGTACAATACAACCCTCTCCTACGAAACGACGACGAGCTGTAACCCCTGTGCCACACGATGCAGACACCATCATTCCAGTGCAGAATCTCAGAGAACGAGGAAAACTGAAGCAGATACCTGAAATGCCGATAGATATACTGTTCGAGGTGAGTGCATACCCGACAACATACATGGCGAACTCACGTATCTAGGTGTTCTCCCACCTCGACGCCCCTGACATTATGCGCTTGTCAAGAACAACGAAAACGTTGAAGCGTCTCCTCATGCACCGGTCTTCGGTATCTATTTGGAAAGCTGCCTTGTCTCGCGATACCCTGCCTCCCAAGCCGGCCGACCTCAATGAACCGCAATATATCAACTTGGCCTTCTCTGAACATTGTCACGTACATGCTTTCTTCACTCGTACCATCTCTTGCGAACTCAGTTTTTTTGCAGGACTGCTTGGCCTCAGGAAAACATATCATTCTATGGACTTTCAGAACTAGACTATGCCCTGTACGTGATTTCATCCGGACTGCTTCCCGCTTCCCTGACCAGCGCTATCGCCAGAACTGTCTCACGAAAGAGTATGTCCTCTGTTTCGCTGCGTATACATTTTTCACTCATTTCCGTTTCTAGTTTCGTGTACTCTGATGTGCTAGCTCAATTTGGGCCTTCCGTTCCTTTACAGCACCTATCAATGAACCCAGACATCCTGCGCAACGATCGGACGAGTCTGTTTTTCTTTCCTCTTATTCAGCTTTAGCCCCTAATATTCTCGCAGATTATACTTACATATTCAGCCGTGAAGAGGTCCGGGCTCTTGCAAATGATCCTGAGTTGGCAGACGTGCTATTGGCAATCGGACCGCTTGCACACTTCTGGCCTGGATCCGGACCTCAAGTTGACGTCGTGCAGCAAAGAATCAAGGTCAATGAACCGACTCGTCAGGTGAGCGCTGTTTGAAAACGCCATCAAAATATTTATAGTGTTCACGGTGTGAATAGTTTGCAGAACAGTGCAGAAATGCGGAAAATCTGCGTGCGGAAAGGATAAGGTTAGCAGAAGAAGCTGCTCGTGCTAAACGAACGCAACAGTAAGTCAGCTCATTTTCTATGAGCATTCCACCCCTTATTTCTTCTAGAATTTTTGAACGCCTCTATGATCTTGGTTACAAGGATGAAGTAGCATATCTAGAGGACGACGGTAAAATCCTCAGCAATCACACCCTCCTCAAGACACACAAGGAATTAACAGAACGCGGTACTTTCAATAACCCTCGCTGACGACCCCTGTTCTCATAATTCATAGCATGGGGCTCGATGTTACCCACTCTTCTCAATCTACTAGAAGACGCTCGTGAAAAAGTACTCAAAAAGAAGCGCAAAAATATTTACAAAACCAGACTGAACATCGTCTACAACCTCGTCAAAGCTCACGCTGCCGAAAATCCGTACAAGATAGCGCCAAGCACCGCGGACGTCTGTGTGATACCCAAGATTAAAGCCATTCTCGAGAACATCAACGTTGAACTTTACAACAATGAAGAAGACTTTGCTGACATTAAAGCCGAGCTCCCCAGGATTTCCAGAGAATGGCGACGATCGAAAGGGATGTACCTTCTATCTCTTATGCCTGGGAACAAACACGACATCTCGCGACTCTCACTTGCGACGACTCTCTTCAAATGTCATGAATGCACAGAACCGATATCGTATCCGCGGGTGCTTGCACATAGGTGTATGACCGCTCTCAGGCATGGATATCGTAATCAGTCAGACGATATGGTGCTACTGTGCAAGGGCCTGCAAGCAGAACCGTGGAACTTTAATCGCAATGGAGTTGAGTGCTATGAGCTTGCAGGCGGTTGCGCCGTCGACGTGGTTCGGGCCTCTGGATTAAGAGCGGAGAAGGCCACTGTGGAGGACATGGAGCGCGCGGATGTATGGTTAGAATGTATGAACTGCCGTGTTCCGGAGAGAGGGAGTGTCGTCTTCCAATCGCGTCAGGCGGTAAGTGGTTTAGTTTTGTCAGAGCTCGAGGGTTGATTATTGGGCAGATCTTGCATGGACTTCAGCACGCTGAACGTGATGCCGTGGCGGTTTGGCGCGCACTGGTGAATGATAGGGACATCCAGGCGGCGAAGAACGAAGAGATTGTCAAGAGCAGAGGACACACTTATGAATCTGATGATTATACCTGCCGTCGGTGTCGTGAAAAGGTGAACCGGTCTCGGTTGAGGACCCACTGCCAGGGGAGGTGTGTCTGATTATTTTCCTGTCATTTCAGATGCACTGACTTTTTTTTTTTGCGGCAGCCATGCAGTAATGGATCCCAGCAAGGATGATTTTTCCTTGGATGTGGATGCCTCCATGAGTCAACAGCCGTTTCCTATCCTAATTCCGCTAGTGAGATCTAGCAAACCAGAGGTCATTGAGATTTTAGACCTTGATTCCTCGGATTCGGAGGACGGCGAGCCAGAGTGTATCGAGATCATGGACGATGACGACGAACCGCAAGGTGGTAAGAACATTGTGGATAGGGAGTCGTGCGACCGACCGATACTGATCATAGATGACGACTAAGGGAAGTAATTGGTATGATTGACATGTACAAATGGATCCGGTTTGCAGCACATTCTAGCCAGTGGTTGGCATCTGTTTTTCTTCTGATAGCTCAATGAAAATATATAACTGATACTATACAGTAATTTTGTTTGTAGGCTAAGAGGAAACCTTGCGAGGCAGCAAAAACTGACCGAGATTGGCCTGTGTAAGCGCCGTCTACCTCCGTTTTCACACCAGTAGCATTCGATAGTGTTGTAGTCAATGTAGATAAGGTTATACTTCAATATTAGAACTTTAGCCTTTGGGTTACAAACTCACGAGGAGTTTGTCCATTGACTTCTCGTAAACTAATCCTATTGTAGTAGGTGCCACCAATTTCCTACGAATTCCTTCCTTACTCAGCATGCCGGAATGCCGGAACGATCTCGCATGTTCTGACAGACAACCTTGGGACGACTTTCGAGAATGAATAATGCACCCTGTAAGAGCTCAAAGAAAAAAAAACACAGGCCTATTGCTTGAGGGATGCACGAAAAATGAGAGCTACATTGATTGAGGCGTTATAAAAGGTGACAGTTTCAAAGTCCGCTCTGCCGTTGGTCGGCGTCGCGCGACAAGTTCAGCATTTCGCCCTACATCATCTTGTCATGTCCTTGTCTCGTCGTCGTATTACCCCCAAACCCAGAAGAAACTACGGGAAATCACCCCAGAAACCGAGGAATGCATGAAGCAAACCCGGCAGGCATTTAGGCCTGAAGATGTAAGAATTTTCGAAAGCGGCCACCAAGTTCAATTACCCATACTTACGATATACTTACTGAAAGAAAAAGGCATTTGGTACCATGCTCGGGCATCAGCCATACTAAAAAAGGGAGGCTTTCATGATGGCCAGGTAGACCTCGTCAAGGCTGTAATGCAATATGCAAGTCTTGATTGGATGACTGGGAGCACCGAATGTAAAATGAAGGCTAACTTCGGCATCGGAAACGGGCCGGAGCCGGTATTCACGCCGGCGATCGCTGTGATAATTCCTACAATTTACGACCATGGACAGGACCATGGACATGATTGAAGACTACCTCGATTCCCTCGAGGAGATCCTCTTCTCGTCGCTGTCGGCGGCGACGCCTGACATTCCAAGGATACGCGACAGCTTCAACCAGCTCTGGACCGACGTTACTCGATACGGGCCTGGTATCCCTAAACACATCCCGGGCCTAGGCGACTTTGAGGTCCCGCCTCCTCCTCCACCGCCGCCGCCGCCTGCGACCTGGGTGGAGAACACAGCGGACTGGATCGAGCGGAATCCGTGGACGACAGGCGGGATTGCCGTTGGTGTCGTCGGTACCGGGCTCTTGGTCGGATATGGCGGAGTCTACATGCGCACGGTCCGTGCACGCAGGCTGAAGGCCCTTGCGACTGAGAAGCGGCAAGTCGTCGGTGAGTAGATGGGTACTCGATGATGAGCAGCACTGACATCTTACAGTGGTTCTTGGTGGCGACGCCCCGTTGGGTCTACCGCTCATCAACGACCTCGAACGGAAAGGATACATCGTTATTGCCAGTGTCTCTACCCCAGAAGCGGCAGATCTGCTGGAACGACAGAGCCACGGTTTCGTTCGAGCCTTGGTACTGGATCCTACTGAGGTACGCTCTATTTCAGTCCCGGTCACCTCCTTACTCAATATATACAGACCGGAACAATACCAGTTTTCCTGCGTTCATTATCTTCGGCCCTGTCTCGACGCTTCCCCCTGAACGCACCGGGGGATCCCTTCTCGTCTCCAGCCTCGCATCCATACATCCATGCCGTCGTCTCGCTGCTCTCGCTAGCCGGCCCGGCTCATCATGCTCCCTTTGAGCATATCTCTCTCCAATCAGACTACCTCACCTACCTCACGGCTACCCAGATTACTCCGCTCCAAGTCATCCAGTCTTTACTACCCTTGCTCCGGAACGTCCCCTCGAAAGGGAAGAAACCCATCATTGTATGTCTTCCCGCCACAGACGCGCGTGTTGGACTCCCCTTCTCGTCCTTGCAGAGCATGAGTGCTGCAGGTACCCTTCGCGCCGTGGAAGTTCTCCGTCGCGAGATACAGGTCGCTGCACTCACCGGCAAAACCGAGGCCATGCGAAACATCAGTGTTGTCGTTGCCGATGTTGGATCGTTCAATGTCGGGCCGCCTACACACTTCTTACCGCCGGAGGATGTCTACAAGGCTATGGAAGGCTGGAGTGTTTCTGAAAAGATCACCTATGGCCCTGGGTTCGCCGCGATGGCCCAGCAATCTATCACACCAAAGTCCAAGTGGGAGACATTTACAGGATATTTCCAGAATGACGCTCGGTATGGCGTAGCCCGCAAGCCAACGGATGTTAAGGTCTTTGTGGATAGTATTGTTAGCGTCGTCAGCCATGGACAATTCGGCTGGTCCTTTCTGGGCTTCAATCTCTGCTTTGGCGTCATGCGTAACTGGCTTCGCGGAGAACGATTTTCGGTAGGAACTGGTGGTGAGTACATCTTTCTCTTCTCCCGTTTATCTACTGATGAGGCTCTTTGCAGCACACACGTACAAACTAGCTTCCGTTCTCCCCTCTCTGATCTTGGACACTCTGTTAAATATCCCATACTGGCTTATCGCTATGCGCAATGCGCTTCTCCCTACTCAACCATTCGTCCGTCCCCCTCCTACTCTGGATCCTGTCATTGAGCCACAGGCTGAGCTACATCTCGAGAGTGAAGCTGAGGACAGCAATGAAAGTGGTTCTGAAGCCGATGTGGAGAGCAACTCTGGTGAAGGGCCGACGGCAAGCTGGGTGAGGCTCAAAAAGTCGTCCAGCGAAGAGGCTAGTGCTTGAAGCCATTGAAGGCGACGTACTTACTTTTGAGGAGCGAATCTTAATCCCCACTCTACGACCGCAGGAGTGTTGCATATGAGCACCAACGGTAAAGAGATGTACTGTATTCAAGGATGTAGGATTGATTGTTGTTGTAACTAGTACCTCTCATTGTGATAATCTAGGAAACGCAATATATTATATATTTACGCACTGTGGATTCGCTACGTGCGCAATTTCGATGAATGATTTTCTGTAGCTCTCATCTGCCGTACGTACTACATTTCCCTTGGTAAATTTGGCGTCGCAGAACACGTGATCGATACCTTCCTTCTTCGTATCTCCATCACCGTTGTCGAGCTCGCCGCCGACGTTCCACCTTGGCGATTCGTCAAGAATCTAGATAACCGTAAGGGGAGCTCCACGCGAGGAACGATTCGTCGACAACTGTAGCAGAACGATCTTCGCCGTGGAAGCAGAAAGGTAAATTTCAGGACGAATGCATATCCAACACGAACCATTTTGCCCTTGCTTTTAACCTCTCAAAGGCTTCTCATGTCTTTCGCACTGGTACCCGAAGATGGAAGGAAATCGTCTTTGTTACAAATAAAGTTGCGATGGAAGCAGAAACGAAGTGCATCGAGTCCGAAATCGGGTACATAGCTGAGGTACGTGTCATTTCATTTTCTCCCCTTGCCATTACTGAACATTTTCAAAAGTTTTGCTGGATTCTCGTGGGATAGTTATAACAAGAAATGCAGAGGACTCTGTTTCATAGTTTCCTGAATTCCAGGACCAGCCGTTTCCCCTTTGTTTCCTGACCTTCAAGAACCGGCGCCATCACACCGCTTGTTGCGCGAATAACTCGTGGTCCATCGCGGGGATACTTCCACTCAAACGACTGCACTATCTTGACTAGAAAGGCCTGAATCTCGAACACGCTGGAAACATAATCTGGTTTCAGTAGCCACAGAATATCACTTCAGACTTACGCAAACTTCCATCTGGGTTGGCTTTTAGCGAGAAACGACTACGACAGAAGTTGGACTCACCCGAGGCACGACTGTGCACCACTCACAAAGTTGCCGCTGAAAGACGGTATAGTTAAATTTCGGGCTCAAAACCGATACCAGCACTCACAGATTAGAGTAAATGCCAAAAGGACTACTGGAACCATCTTTGTCGACATCGGTAGGATGAATCCATCGTTCAGGGACAAAGTTATGTGCGTTGTCTCCCCAAACGTCCCGGAGGCTACCAGAGTACGTTACAAAGACAGGAACCCGTGAATGAAATGGCTGTACCGGTTGTATCCTGAGATTGATACATGTATGATCTGGCCTTTTCCCACCGGAATAGTTGATATTAATTTTCCATCTAGCGTTCTGATGGGCTTCGAGAGGGGAAGTATATCATCTTCAGCTGGCTGCAAGAAAGGTCCGTAGACTACAGGGTGGAGACGCAGCGCTTCCTGGGGGGGGTCATAATCAGGGCGTTGCAGCCAAGTGCCTACTGGTAACCGTACCTTAATGACAGCGACCGTGTACTGCATCCTTTCAAAGTGGCTGGCTGTCAGTTCCTCTTGTCTTTCGGCTAATTCTCGTGTTACCCTCATAACCTCAGAACGAACCCGCTGCTGCGCATCGGGATTCCGACCCAATTCATAGAGCAGAAACGCTATAGAATTCCCTGTCGTCTCGTCTGTGTCTCCAAGTATCAGAGACGATGTCAAGGACAAAAGAAATGCGCTTACTGCCTGCGACCATGATCGTTCTATCGAATAAGTTGTGGTGAGTACCCAGATATAACTAATCCTGCTCGGCCGCTCAATCACCTCATTTGTGCAGAGAGCTCTTCTTCAGAGAGCCTGCCCTTGGGATCCTCTGATAAGTTCGCCTTGACTGTGTTACAAATGTGTCAGCTTCCGATTGATAACACGTAGACCGCCCTTACCTATCACATCCAAGACGTCTTTCCCTATTTCGGCCCCAGAAAGTACTGCAGCAGTTCTTTCCTTGACCAGAGCCATCGCAACACGATCTCCTTCGATCGCAACATTCTTTAACCCTTGAAGACTCCGGGATGGAAGCTTTTCAAGAACGTGGAAGGCGCTAATTGGTAAATAACCCAGAGCATGCTGTGCGAATATTTTCCCCTTCGACGGTAGGCCAAATGTGCTCACGCTGAAGTGGGTTCAAATACGTGTCAAGCAAAGGCCGAGTAGCAGACATACAGAAGATTCTTGTACGCTGGAGCTAGTGGGTTCTTTTCGTTGTCAAGTGCTCCAAGCTGCCGAGTATAATCAGTATGTCTGCGTGAGAATGCGTCGAGGCTCTTACCCGATATTTAAATCCAACTGACAAAAGGGCATTTAACAAAGGACCTGATACAGAAGATGAGACGCACCATCTCCGATGGTGTCAAGCGTCGCGCGAGAAATACCGTCAGTGACTTCAATCACGGTCACTTCCTCCGAGTCGGCAATCATTTCTCGCCACTTTTCACAAAGCTGGATCATACTAAGTATTGACTTGGAATAGTTGCTTTCACGAATATAGCACGTACACGCTCGGCACTTTCCAAGAAGGCAGGTATCATTCCCCGACTTTCAAGATTGCCGAACGCTGGTATGAGGATCTTTCTATGTCTCTTGTGGTCATCGTCTACGTGGCGTCAATGAAACACAGTTACAAGGAGACGATGACCCACCTTGCGCCCAAGCTATCCCTTTCCCCAAGTAGATGCGGCCAAACTCGCGGCGAATGTCTGGTTTGCGCCACTTCGTACCCGCAGTCTGATAGATGTATTGCAAAGCCTAGAATGGTCTGTCAAAGGTATCACGACAACTTGAAACGCGCTACCTTGGGATCGGCAACCAAGAGACGGTCGTCCTGTTAACATCTCGTCAACAACGTATGTTCTGTCGTAGTCACGGAAGGCCACTTACTCCAAAGAGGGCTTTGAATCGATACGCAGCACCATATTGTTCCTGCCAACGAAATTCGAATTCGCCGACACCGTAATGATAATACTCCCAAAAGTTGCCTGATGAAACGGTTTTCAGAAACGAGCACAAATATACGATGTACGATTGGCAGACCCAAGATTCCCTTCGAGGACACAGCCGGCCCTGCTATGTTCGAAATAGATATCGACGACAGCCTTGGGCGCGTTTTGATGTAGACGAGAATGACGATTGGAAGGGAAAGGAGGTATGGCCAGTACGAATCCATTTTTGGCGTAGGGGAGCTTGCAGTGGAAAGTAGACTGGGTTGTGAATGTAGTTGTAGGGTTTACACCAAACGACACGCTCCTAAAATGCCACAGATGATCCGAAGAGTCCATTTCTATACATCAGTTAGGCCCATGGGAGATCATCATGGTCGAATCAGAACCCTCGGTAAAGACAAGCGCTGAGAAACAAGCAGGAATCAAATTGTGTAGAAACCCACATAAAGAAGCTTGATGAAATGACTTAAGCGCTTAACCTGAATCATATGGAAGCTTGCGAGTTGGCGAATGTTCCGGGAAGGCCGACTCGTCCTTTGAACGGAAGCGGATTCAATCATCTGGCGTCAGTCTAGTCTAAAGGCATCGCCGCGACCAATGAGTAGGCTCAAAAGAACACTTCATGGGATAGCTTACTACCGTATAAAATACGTTGTTTGTTACGACAGTTGTTAAATTTGTAAGTAGAGAAATTAAGGAATGTACAGCCGGTGGAGTGGCTCATAATTCTAGTATCTAGTCATGATTGGAGGTATCTGTCCCCTGAGTATTACCAACAGCAAACCTCATGGCACTTCTCGATTGGAATCTTGAGTCTAGTTCGAAAGACTCGCCCACATCAACAAAGCGCGAGATAGTCCGCATGTTCAACATCAACTAGGATGCCTGGTCGCACAGGACTCGGATATGCCACGCCCGGCCGCGATGGCCCTCCACTTCATCACTTCATCATCTTTGGTTCATAGCCCGGCCGTTTTGTTGCATCCCACCTGCTGAAAACATTCATGGCTTATGTCGTTTTGAACTATGAAATTAGCTTAGTGGATTCCCAACGTCTCAAAGGTCTTTGGTTCGGGATACGTTGCATTCCCAATGTATCGTTCAGGTACGTGTATCTATCCAGGCAGAGAAGTGGCTGCATCTTACCATCCCATCCAGCTTCACGTTTAGACGCCTCGAGGAGACAACGAATTTGTAAATTTTAGCGGCCCATTCGCCACTGATAGTATTCTATGAATTTATCTATCGAACTAAGGAATCTTCGTTGCATATGCATAGAAATATAATTGTGTTTACTTCCAAAGTCCTAACAAAGCACGGATTGGCGAGACGGGTAAGAGTTCACAACCGCCAAGGCCAGCTCTCACGGCCCAGTCAATGTATAATGGAAAGGAAATCATCGACCAGGTAAAGACCCAAGCAAAACCAATAATAAAAGATACCTTTGTTGACGGTCTTCTGCCCCATCGACCCGTGAGGTCAATGACAATATCCTCCGCTATGATGGCCGCAACTTGCACAATGAAGAACGGGAAAGACGCCCCAAAGTGCTTCCTTCCTACCATTGCATCCCCGAACGAATGCATCACACCAGAAACGAAGAATCCGACGAACAGCTGGGTATATGACGAGATCCAGGTTCCTTTCTCGAATCCGGCGACTTGAACCACCACCTTCCCAATGGACGAAAGATACTACCACGTCACTGATTATTTTTGTTCACACGAGTAAAAGAAACCACATACTCGTCTCATCATCTGATGCCATGTCCGACTAACAAACATAATAAAGTCAGAGATAGGGTAAGTATTATCAAAGTCGGCAACGTACCCCCAGAGGTTACGCACGGTATAGGCGTCGCTCCATTTTCCATAGGGATCAGGCCAATCAGCCGGCGTCGAAAGGCCAAGCGCCACGCTTATGGCGCTTATTAGATAATACTGCATACGCACACCTGCATGAGGCGTCGACATCCACGCAATGATGTTCAGGCAACGGTAAAAAATTCCTTGAGATGTAATTGACGTGTTCTCAAGTTCGACAGCCGAACCCGAGAACAATGGATTGGTGTGAATGAATGACTGTGCAGCATCTATGATTAAGAAGGACCCAACGGCACGCAAGACACGCGAAATGATGAAGGCGCCTCGTTTCAGGGTGAGCCGGCCAGGAATATGGGGCGTCTGCGAAGAGGCTGTCAGGCAAGCTACGATCCAAAAGCTAACGACAAGAACGGACTTGATAATTCCAGCCGATGTCACGGGGTGAGTGTATGATGCATCCAGCCCAGTATATTCTTTTGAGAAGCGGGCGCGTGCGAGGATCATCAACATCTGTCGAGTGACGATACTGCTGAATGGGCTCGACAATAAGGAGAAGATGCAAAGCCGTGAAGAACTGGCCACCAATCGTCGAACCCATTGAATAGTCCTGCATTTTATCTCCAGTGGTATATTGAAGGCCTTTGTAACATAGCACAGCAAAACCAGCGAACAGGATGATACGCGTTCGTTTGGACAAGCCCAAAGCCAAGACAAGTGCCAAAAGAACGTCGGGCAGCACAAGGAGTGTTATGAAAGGGAAAGGCAATCGTTTTTCATCAGAGGACATGGTCAAAGGATAGTCGAAGTCGAAAGACCCGATGTCGGACCGCTGAAAAAAAAAACAGAATCAAAAGTTTGCGTGAGAAAGATCAACTTGCATAGGCATATAGTAGGGAGCTCGGCCCGTGGTTCCGGGTTTAAGCGCTCAAGTCTGCCAGTGGTGCTTGCCATACAAAACAAGTTCTGTTTCTGTTGGATACCGGAAATAGAGGCGAGCCAGACTACAGGCGTAGTACATGGGGGGGCATGGTTATGCGTGCAGAAACAAGAAACGCAGAATAAATGAGAGACTAGGATGGTTGCTAAGAGTAAGAGATTGACTTGTCCACGTCGCCATATTGGGACGTGCCAACTCTAACCAACACACGGTGGCGGTTCCTAATATTTATTCCTTGATACGGATAGCGTTTCTTCGTTGAGGGAAATTCTTTTGCATGGAATCATTTCTCTTGAATGTCAGCTGCTCTTTCGTACGCAAAATGAAATGCACTGTAACCCCATTTATAATTTGCGACCGTTTTCCTGTCTATCGTAGGTTCTACGAACTGTAAATGCTGTTCACCTTGTACATCTTCGTATCAGCCTCCGGCGTAACATTAGACCCATAAACACTCTCCACCTTATACATCTTAGTCGGTTCCTCCTCCGCGACAGCCACAGGAGTCGCCTTGCTAGCCAAACCCGCAGCTTTCCCATCCGGAATCCTGATGAACTCCAAACTCCCATCCGTCCCCGCCCCATCGAACACGAAATACCCCTTCCGCTCAAACTGCATGTAATCGCCCTTCTTCAGGTCCTGGACGTTCGCATCAGCTAGAGCGGCCTCGCGGAACTCGGTCACGGGCGTGATAAAGTCATTCACGTCGTCGTTCTCCTCGAGCTTCTTCTTCGTGATCAGGTAGTCGTAGTCAAGGAGTGTAACGGGGATCAAAGGGTTCTCGGGCGTAGGTTGGGCGAGCCAGGTAATCTTTTTCTTGGTCTTTTTGAAGTCACCGTCGAGATGAAGGTCCATTTCGATGGAGGTAACCTGACCCGATGCATTGGTCGTTTTTGACCGAACAATGGCGTTACCCCAGTCCATGAGAGTGACCTATACGACGATCAGAGAAATAGACATAGAGGTTCAGATTACTGACCTCCTCCTGGTCTTCGAACGACAGCGCGTCCTCCTGATCGACGAGAATGTTTGACGAATATACCGTCTTCTTCTCACCAACGTCAGGGTTCTTTTTGTGTTTAGGCACGCTTTTCACCTCAGGCGCGCTTGGTCCACCCTTGATGGTGACAGGAACGCTAGCGAGATATAAGTATGGAGGTGTATAACAGCTAGTGAACGACATACCTTTTGGCTTGGACGATTGCCCAGTGACGCGGAGCAACAGGATCAATGACTTTCTTGTTCATAGCCCATATGGAATCCCATTCTAACGAAACTATCGCTTGGGAAGGGCCTTGCAAGAGCATGAACTGGCGAAGGGCCTCGACAGTCAGTCCACGACGTCGGATACCGCGCACAGTCGGGAAACGGGGATCGTCCCATCCGCGCACTAATCCCGCATTGACGAAATGATGCAGCTTCCGTTTCGACAGCAAAGTGTAGATGAAGTTGAGACGGCTAAAGTCCCAAATTTGGACATTGCGGATGCCAAGCGCTTCGGTCATCCAGCGATACTGCGGGTTTCGATCACGATACTCGTTTGTCCTGAGCGCATGAGTAACGCCTTCGATGGAGTCTACTATAGGACACGCGAAATCGTAGGTGGGGTAAACTTTCCACTTGTCCCTAAAACATACATCAAATTTGATCGATGATTGTCACTGCCTGAAGGTACGTACCCAGTACGATGATGAGGCAGAGTGTTGCATCTGTATATGACTGGATCACGTAAAGCCTTGTTGTTATCATCTACACTCAGTTTGGCTCGTAGACACCACCGAAGACCCTCGGGAGATGCTGCGGTCATCTCGGCGAAATGTTTGAGGTTTTCTTCAATACTGTCGTTACGATGGGCTGAGGCAATTCCCTCCATACGCTCCTTACGCATCTGCTCAAGGCTTAAGTGCTAACATAGGCAAGGCAAACGCACATCTCTTACCTGAGCTTGTTCAGTATCATCGGTATAAGCTTTACCAGACTTGATGATTTGGATGGCCAAGCCATACAGGGTATCAAAGTAGTCAGAAGTGTGGGTAACGACGTCTCCTTTGACATCGAGAAGGGCAAGATCTTCCAAGATGGTATCCTCGAACTCAGTCTACCCATCATTTTAGTGAGAAACGACATAAGGCAGATAGCTCCGTACCGTTTCCTTGCTGGGGTTAGTATCGTCAAAACGAATGATCAGCTTTCCCTTGTACATTTTGGCGAAATACTGATTCAGCATTGCAGCCTTGGCATGTCCAATATGCAAGTAGCCGCTTGGCTCGGGAGGGAAGCGAGTAACCACCTCACCCATTTTTGCACCCTCGAGACCAAGGGCAAAGCCAGCTGCAACCTTGGTAGATCTAGCCTTGCTGGCTTTTGCGGCTGTCAAACTAGCGAGAGCTGCTTGAGTGGATTCCAAAGACTCCAGATATGAGAACCATCGATTCAGGTGAGCGTGCTTATTGTTTTTGAGAAGACCGATGATCCTGATATTGCCTGGCGTTGTTAACTTTCCCCCCCTTTGAGTAGACGCGACGATAGTCACCTTTCAAGGTCCCCCACAGTATCCAATCCGATGCAGTAAGATCATGCCCAACAAGGAAAGTCCTAAACGCAAGATGGTCGTCTAATGAATCAAGAGCTGTGATGATTTCCGGGACCGCAGTTGTAGTGAGCAAGGTCTTTGCTAGTGCAAAAAACGTAGCCGTCTGATAATTTTTTGAGTAAATCGACAACGTGTGGAGAGCTATAATAAAACACACCTTGGAGCTATCTTCTGAAAGGCCGCCTGCCTTGGATAACGCGTGGACGATGTCTGCTTCGACGGTGATGGTCGATCCGTTCAGATCCAGGACTGGTCCAGTAACCGCCTCATCGTACACAATCTCAGCTTTTTGGGTATACGCTGCTGTCGCGACTGCAGCAAAAGGAAAAGGCGAAATCTTCGCCGACACGGTCAAGGTCGTCATTGGAGATGGTGGTGGTCGATAAGAAGATCAATGACTTCCAGTGACTCCAAGGTCGGCACAGTCGGCCCTATCGGAATAATCGGATTCCTCATTAGTGAGTCATACCTGTGACAAGATTCTATTTTAGCACACGATTCTACTAAAAGTTTTCTTTACTTCGATCCACCACCATGCCCATGCTGTCTGTACCCTCACTTTTACTGTCGATGTCCGTTACTGAGCTTTTTCCTGTTTCTAGAGCTGACCCTTCGCAAAAGTACAAGCCGTACACCCCATTGAACCTCAAGGATCGTCAATGGCCGTCCAAAACGTTCACCAAGCCTCCCAGTTGGTTGTCGACCGACCTTCGGGATGGCAACCAGGCCCTGGCCAACCCAATGACCATCGAACAGAAGACGACTTTCTTTAGGGAGATCGTTAAATGCGGCGTCAAGGAAGTCGAGGTCGCATACCCCGCCGCTAGCGATACTGATTTCTCCTTCGTACGGGGTCTCATCGAAAACAATGAAGTTCCCGACGACGTATGGATACAAGTTAGTTCGATCTTTATTATTTCGTCTTTGGATACAGGGTGTATTGAACTCATATTGAGCCAGGTCTTGACACCAGCCCGGGAAGACCTGATAAAACGCACGATTGACGCGGTCGCCGGATGCAAGCACGCCATTCTCCACATGTACAATGCCACATCCCCCTTGTTCCGAAATGTCGTGTTTCGCAACTCAAAGGAACAGACCATCGAACTCGCCGCTACGCACACCAAAATCGTTAGACAGCTGACGGAGGAGTGCACCGCAAAATATGGAACTAAGTTCCGCTACGAATACAGTCCGGAGACGTTTACGCAAACAGAACCGGATTTTGCAGTAGAGATTTGCGAAGTTGTCAAAGCAGCGTGGGGAAAGGCTGGTACTGATTTCGAGGACAAGATCATCTTCAATCTTCCATCAACGGTGGAGATCGCCCCGCCAAATCATTATGCCGATCAGGTAATATTTCATGATTTTCTGAGGTCCGCGCAACATTCTGACTGTCTTTACAGATTGAATATTTCTGCACCAAAATTACCGAGAGGGAGAAGATTTTGGTCAGTCTACATCCCCATAACGATCGAGGTACGCGTCCGCCTCGTAGCACCGTCTTCTTTTGCTTATTTTCTTCCAGGAACTGGAATTGCATCAGCCGAACTTGGTTTTCTGGCTGGCGGTGACCGTATCGAAGGCTGCTTCTTCGGTAACGGAGAGCGGACAGGAAATGTCGACCTAGTCAACCTCGCCCTTAATTTGTACTCCCAAGGGATCCATCCCAACCTCGACTTCAGCGACCTACAGACCGCCATCGATGTTGTCACCCAATGCAACGATCTCCCCGTTCATCCAAGACATCCCTACGCTGGTGAACTCGTGTTCACCGCGTTTTCTGGGTCACATCAGGATGCCATCAAAAAGGGACTGGAGGCTCAGAAGACACGACACGCGGCCGCCGCAGCGAAAGGTGAACCCCAATATTGGGAGGTGCCGTACCTACCAGTTGACCCTGCCGATTTGGGCATGACCTACGAAGCCCTGATTCGTGTCAACTCGCAATCCGGCAAAGGTGGTATCGCCTACCTCATCAAACAGAATCTCCAGCTGGACCTGCCCAGAAAATTGCAAATAGCATTCTACCAAGTCGTCCAAGAGGTTTCTGACCGTGAAGCACGCGAGATGACCGTGGATGATATAACCACTGCATTCCGAAATGCGTATCACTTTGGTGGATCCAAATACAAAGGCCGTTTGTACCTACGGAACTTCAAGATCTCCACCGAGCCCAATGCAGATCCTTCGGATCACTCTGGAGACGAAGCCGAGGAGCGCAAACGATTCGATGGTACCATATCCGTCGACGGTGTTCTACGCGTCGTGCGGGGCGACGGCAACGGTCCCATATCCTCCCTCCTCGACGCTCTTCACACCTACCTAAGCATCGACCTCTCCGTCCGCGAATACACGGAACACACCATAGACTTGGATGAGGGCCAAAACGCCCGTGCTGCCTCTTATATAGAGCTCATCCCTACGGGCGATCGGAAATCCGCACAGTCGTGGTGGGGCGTTGGTGTCGACTCTGATATCTCGGGCGCTGGATTACGCGCAGTGATCAGCGCGGTGAACAACGCTATTGGGGACCGGGAGCTGCCTGAGCTCAAGTTGTCGGTAGGGTTCAACGCCAAGTCGGGCCAGGAAGACGTAGCGAGTGTTATCGTCAACGCCCTCGGCTTAGAACTCCCGCGGAGATTTCAGGCATCATTTTTCGAAGTCGTGCAGCGTGTGGCTCGGGATGCTGGCGAAATTTCTGTGGGAGCGTTGACAGAGCTCTTCAAGACGACATATGATTATGACGTCCTGGCGCCGTCCGCCAAGTTCTCTGTGATCACGTTCAACCTGGAGCACGTCGATGCGACCAAGCGCGTGCTGACGGGAGACTTCATTCTATTTGGCTCTCAGAGGAAGGTCAGAGGGGAGGGTAATGGTCCTTTATCGTCTTCTCTCGATGCGCTACGCTCCCACGTTGAAGGCACGCTGACAATTCGGGAATACTCGGAGCATTCGATCGGAGAAGGCGCTGAAGTCGTCGCTGCGTCGTACGTAGAGCTCTTGTATGAACTGCCAGGAGAGAAGAAGAGGAGCTCATGGGGCGTTGCCACGGATGCCGATATTACGGCTTCCGGTATCAAAGCAGTCCTAAGCTCGGCGGGGAAGCTGCAGCTGGTACCCAAAAAGATTGTCAATGGCCATTGAGGGTGGGCCGATAGGAGAAGTTGGATATCTGTGTATTTCTTGAATATGATTGACATGTACGCGCTCGAGCGAAGGGGCGCTAATAAGCACTTCATTCTTCGTAATAACCGAACATAAAGTAGGCAACTCTAACAAGGAATGAATGCTACAAAACAGGCGAAACTGCGTGTATAAATTATCTACTACATATCATAAGTACTTGGACATTGTCATGAATGGGTCTTGGCTGATAATAATGCTAGTACCGGTCGTGAACTGTGAATCGTAAATTATAGCTAACTGTAGTCCCTAGAGTGGCAAAAGTAACTTCCACCAGGCACTTTTGTTAGGTGCAGTGTCTCCTCCCGAAACATAGACCTCGTCTGGAGGAATAACTGGAACTGGGACCTCGGCTTCCTCGATGAAACTGGTAGTGGCACCTAGCGGAGCAACAACCGGAGCGTCAGGGGCAGCCGGCGTGGGAGTCGTTGGGTTGGGCGGAATAGTGGTAGTAGGAGCACTAGTGCTTGGAGAGGAGGGAGTAGAAGTCGATGGCGTTCCAACGGGAGGCGTGGTGGGTGGGGATTTGGGAAAGTCGGCTGCCTGCCATGTCCCTGGGAGAAGAGCTATAGGAAGCAACCAGGTCGCACTGAGGATGACACCGTATCCTGGGAGATTATCAGTATGAAACGGTAGGATAGTAAGCAATACTGCGCACCGATATCGTACCCCTTGATAGTGCTCCAGCTCCACGAAATGAAAGTACCGATATACCCAAGATACGGTACAATCTTCTGCAGTAGAAGCAAAATCGGTTGGACAGGTGGAGGCAATAAGGAAATAGGGATATGGGTGAATAGCCAAGTCAGGGCTGCTGTAATCGTTGCAGCGCGTTTAGTCGCTTCAAGCTGTTCTTGACTAAGGATAGCGAGGACAGGCGGAGGAAGATATCTATAGCCAATAATCATCAATCATAATTGTCAGATGAAACGGCCTTGGCACGTACAGACGATAGCCCCACCACATCACTTGAACCGAAATTTTCGTAGTGGATGGGATCCAAACCCGTATGGGCGTTGCAGGCGCAGTGGGCTTGCTGCCGTCACTGTTCTTCTCCTTATCCGGACTGCTATCTGCTGGTGCAGACTTCTTCCACCATGGCCATTTGCGTTGCCACAAGGCTTGCGGCTGTAGCGGCGCAGTTGGATTTGGAGCTGGAACGATGTGGGATGCCGCGATTTCAACGAGAGACTCTTCGGTGGGGAATAACGGCGAGTACATCATGATGCTGTCGTCCGACCAGGTGCTGCTGTTGTCGCCTCCTGTGCCATCGCCATGGCTATTACTACCAAGGCTCTCCAGAATACTCCAAACACTTTCGGATTCGCTTCCCTCAGCGTTCATGACGGTGGGATTGGACAACTTTGCGATGAGCTTCTTGTCCTTGATGGGAACCGCTCCTGGAGGAGGGATGGGACGACCGTCGGCATCTCGAGCCGGAGGCGTGGGTTTCGGGAAAGTGCGAGGGTTACGTGGTGTAGGTGAAGGAAGTGCATCAATCAATGAACGAATCTTCTCTGCGAGAGTTATTGGCTCGTCGTCATCGTCGTCATCATCGTCGTCGCCTACTGCGGCTTCAGGGGTAATCTCCGGGCCCTTTCGACCCTTGGCGAGTTGCTTTAGGCGGTCCAAAGGGCGAACTTTCTCTGCCTTTGTAGAATTATCAGGAGAGAGTTCTGAAGGAATGACCGCGTTTACTGCTTCTGCTCCAGCTTCTTCAGGGGACTCCTCAGGTACAGCGAGTTCCTGGACATATTCCGGGGACACAAGAGTCGGTTTCCCGCTGGGCGAAGGGATGATACTGTGCACGGGCCCCATGGAGGCAGCAGAGTCGGAAGAAGGTCATGAAGGACGAGAGAGAGAAACAGCTGGGCTCTTCCGCTGTGCTCTTTAATGATCGAATTAATGATAACACGTGACTCGCACCGCGCCGCGCGTTTGCTGGCGACAGACAGGGAACATTCTGGAATATTGGCGCGCGTTGGGCAAAGTCGCGTAACCGGGAGTCGGCGACGCGCATATATTAAGTTTTGAGTCCAATACGGTGGCCCTGCAACGAAGAAATTATGTCCTCCTCAAGTCAGTCCTAGGCCAGAAGGAATGGTACGAGTAAGTATCATTTACGGACAGGACGATCCAACCCAGCCATCATCTCGAACCATCGTACAAGACTTTCCACTTTCCTGACAGAAGGATCGCTGATTCCAAGCCTCAGATCCGGTCGAAGTCTCGCGTCTGCCTGGGTATACACCAACGTTCGATAACATATCTGAAGTTTGGATTTCAGATACGGAGAGGCAGAAAGTGCAGGCGAGGCTTGAGGCTCGCAAGTAGCAGTGACATCTACAATTTACGTCAATCACGAGAAATATTCAGCGACGCGTACTCACTTTCCAAGAAAACAATATCACCGCGCTTCACCCTTACAGAGCCAGTCATCCCTCCCCATACGTCGGCTACTTCTCTCCATGCTGTAAGCTTACACATGTTTCCTTCGTCGTCCCCTAGGATCATTTTAAGAATACTGATCTCCGGGCCCTTTTTCGTCCTAATAGTATCAGGACCGTCGACCTCGAGCACAACAAGAAGAAAGTTCATTTTCCTAGAACCTCCGCCACGCAAGCCGTTCAACGTCCCCAGAGTATGGAGATTGAAATGAAACGTCGGGAACCGAACTATAGACGAGGTATCCGAGTAATGGGTTTCTTGCGTCTCCTGGGTCTCCAGCAGCGACGCAGATGTTTCTATAAACGATGTAGTCGAAGTTTGTAGCCTCTCCTCGCTGTCAGCAGGGTTCGTTGGTGGCCAAGTTATCATCGTTGATTCATCTACATCCGACGTCAGTAAATTATCTCCACGGCGCAATATTAACGCGTACATTCGTCATCGAGCTGTCCAGTAGTATCTTCTTCATCTCCTTGAAATATAGTATTCTCATATAGACGCGAAATTCGACGGCTAGCGGCTTCCAGTGCCTTAGATGTTGGTGGCACGCTATCCTCATCCAATACTGCTGGTGCGGGCGAGGATAGTATATGTTCCCAACGATATTCAGGTTGGCGTCCACGCAACTCTTGCAATGAAGGGGCGCCTAGAAATACATGGTACATGATCAAAGAGATCGATGAGCTGGTGGTTCGACGAGGACGTGACCGTGACAGTCAGCGGTGTATGGAGAAATATTCGATAGGGGCTAAACACATTTTCCCACAATTCTAAAATGTCCAACATTACAAGCAACTGAGGAATAGAATTTCCTCAGAGCTGAAGTAGTATTAATCCTAATTTCCGCATGACAACCAAAAAAAATGGCAACCCATAAGACTGAAACGAAAAAATTCCCGCAGGGATCTACAGTGTGTGAAAGGGAACGGGAGGAATGCCTATCCCAGGAGGCCCGACAGAAACGTCCAGATTAATTATCTCACCATTCTCTACATCATACACCATCCCATGGATAAAGACCGCAGCCGCAGTCGCGTTGCAATAGCGCTACATGATATGCATCAGACGTTGACAGTGATCAACACACGACTAACCTCCACAATCAACTGCGATGAAACAATGTTAGATACAGTCTGTTTGACGTTTTCTTCCACGAGTGCTCGGAGAACGGCTACATATCGAGCATTATCAAGCGCTGAAAAAAATGAAAGCTAGCATGCATCTCACGGTCGTGAAGCTTTGGCAAAGGGACTTTGATGCCTCCGGGGTACGCGTTCCTGTGCTCGATTATCTCCGGTCTACGCTTTGATTCACTTCCAAACTACAAAAACGACAGCGCTCCACGCGTACCTCGCTGATTGGGCGTACAATTTTCTCAAAGGGAAAATCCATTCTTGCACAGCAAAGTCAGCTACATCCCACGGAGGAGCAGGGGGCGAGGAAATGGCTGCTGATGCACCACCGCAGCCGTAATGGCCCATGACGATAATATGCTGGACGCCCAGGTCCTCCACCGCGTATGATAAGGCCGCGTTCCTATAAACGTTGAGTGCGGCGCGGGTAAGGGTGATGGAAGATATCTCTCACACATTCGCATCACTCTCATGGAACTGGTTCGCTATATTCCTTTCCGCAAACAATATCCCGGGTAGCGCATCAAAAATAGTTCCTTCACTGACACTTGCCAAGCGCCCGTCCTCAATAGCGCTCTAGAATCCGAACCGCTGAGCATAACGTACCGACTATCAGAGCACCCAAGGAACATAAATTCCGGATCTGCTTCCGCTCAGCAGTGAGAGAACATTCAACAAGTCTATGTACTTACGTTGTCCATTCACAGCCAGCTCTTCAAGCAAACCTGGGTTTGAGGACTCCATCTCTGAACGAAAATTCTCGTTTCCATCTGACAACACGTCCAGGTCGCCCCTCGTCCGCGGACATATAATCGGGTTACCCAGCGAAAAAGCCGCCCAAGCTAGTAAGGAGACGCTCAAGAAGATCATGGGGCAGGAAACAGGGAAAGAGCGTCTGCCGCCTTAGTTATCAGCGCGAGAACCGGCCTGATAATTACATGTTACTGCTATTTTGCCGGCGCTTAGCCTTGATCGCCCGGCGGAAGATAGAACGCTGCCCGACATATGAAAGAATGGACGTCGAAGCAGACAAGTGTTCCAGTAGCAGACATTGTTGGCATCAGATATTCGGTGCGACGATTCCACCATTCAAGTTTGATCCAAGTCCTCAAATTCTGACAAATGTCTGGAAAATGAAGCTGAGAATTCTGTCATTCGCTGCATGTGCTGGTCACTAGAGGAGGAGATTCCCTATCTTCGAGAAAGCAAGTGGCGTAAATTTGTCCAGTCGGCCCGGAGAGTGAGGCAGATGGTTGACTAGGGCGCTCTTTGGGGGGGGGCACGCAGAATTCTGCGTTTATCATTTGCGAGTGCGAATGCGAGCGAGACAGAGATACGTCGTGGATTAGACATATATTTAGTAACAAAACAGAAGGAACGCACATCGACGGGGTTTCGTACCCACCAAGTTCCGTTACAATCGAACCTATTGATGATTAACGCAGAATTCTCCTGGTTCCCCGTTAGGCCCGTGTTGACATTAGAATTTGAAGTCTAACAGACAAAAGGTGATCCGGGTATAAAAGTATTTCATGAAGGTGTCTAATATACAACATGATTCATTAGTAGTACATTCGTAACTTAATCAAACCTGCCCCTTTAAAGAGCCATCTTGAGAAGAATCGGCGAGGTGCATAACTTTTGTCGAGTCTGGAATATATCTCCACGTTTCTATATCGACGTCATCCAAGCTTCTAGAAGGCCTGTAGACAGGACTTATAGGGCTGATGGTGGTGACATAGCTTTCGCGACGGTCGTGTGCATTCTGGCCCCGATGTGGAACCACGCCTGGTCGAGTAAGGGTGAATAGAATAGTGTTGAATATGCCTGAGCAGGCGAAACAGACGCTGCTGAAAGCCGTGGCCGCGAAGGGAACATTCGTTCCGCTGAATGTACACCAACGGACAACGGATATCGGAATAACGGTTACGATGTAAACGGCAGGGTAGCTGTGATTTTTTTGAGTACAGGGTAGTCAACTCGGAGCTTGTAAGAGAGGAAACTTACAATAGCATGTGCATCGCGATGGCATCTGAATGTTTGGCTGCACTATTAGTAGTGCTTAGACTTAAGGCGTCGACATTCACTGATCTACGTCTCAATCGTATCTTGTATCCATCCAGGACGATAATTCCTGATACAAATCAGTTTTACTGCAAGTCGAGGATGAACGGATAGCGAAACAAATACCTTTAATAGCCAAAGAAATGAATACATAGCATACGATATCGAGGAAGACAGCGATCCAAACCCATAAATATTCCAAAGTAATTCTCTGAGTTCCGAAGTCACTCGTTATCCAGCACCCTAGTAAGTACAACTATCAGCGAAAAACTGAGATTGCAAAAGATTTAACGCACAGTAACCAGTGCTTCCATAATAGTCTTCGTCGCCGTGCATGGCTTCACTTATGCCAACAATAAGAGCCATGAATATCCACATTGCAGCGATGACGATAAGAGCGGTCCGTGGCCGTGAATAGAACCTGCAAACAAGCACCAAAAAAGTGTGGAGTGCGATGGCCTAGATAGGTATCAGCTGAGTTTTGGGAAATGGATAGCGGGAGGCACGAACCAACGTTCTATGTATACCGAGACCCATTCAGTAGGGATACGTTATACTTGGGCTAGAAATACATACGACAAGGCTACTCCGACATCTCCGAGCTGCTTAAGTATTCCTATTGGCCCGCAAAGTTAGGTTGACCGAGAAGAATTAAAAGGTTCCGCACCTTGGGTAGTACATAGTGTCCCATCCGTCACGCGCTTCGATGTGAAGCTATATTAACTATGGTTCTGGAGCGGCAAGATATGACAAAGACCACATACAGCATCTGCCGCCCACTTGGCATTCATCACTCCACCTAAAGCCCATTGAGCTCTACATGAACCGTGCAACCGAAGAACAGAAAAAAACTGACCGATGGCCTGCACCAAATCGCATACGAGCAGGTTCACAAAGTAGTAGTGGATGTGTGTTGAGACTCTCCATGTGCGCGTAGCACCTTTGTTTATGGTCGTAATAGAGTACTAAAACTCCATATGTGAGCTTTCTTACGAGGTGCTAGACAGAGAAGCGACTCACTGCAATAAACGCAAGTAAAGAAAACACGGCCGTTGCTGATAGAGATGCACACACCGTTACTATAATAATGCCCGCTCTGTCCCCAGGGCTAAAGGGATCGGAGGACATCGAGAGGATCGATCCTCCACTGGATGTGGTGACGATAAGACAGGGGGGAAAGGAAATGCGCCGCGCGTTCCCATACAGTGCCGTTCCTCTTTAAAGTACTTTTCCGAGCATCAACAGAACTCGTTATCAGTTACCCAAGCCGGAGGATTTGAAATCACCACTAAGACCGCATGTGTAGAAGGCTATTTGTAAATAGCCGACGATAGCGGTTGGAAAGTTTAGGTGTTATTAAATAATTGCGAGGGAAAGGCGCCTCTTATATGGTAGGAGCATTTTCGGCGCCAGAGGGCACGTATGCTCTGCTTCATGAACAGAGTTAGCACCTCGATGAAGAATGACGAAAAGAAGGAGGACCCACGGATTAACCACGGCTCTCTGCGTAGATACTATTCAGTTGAATAGCCGAGAGCTCCTACACTGCCATCAGGCACCATTGCCTGCTAGTACAAAAACGGCAGCTAACATCTCAAGCGCTCTTTGAGCGGGAACTGACGCCGTAAGACTGACAGAAATCATTGTTGGGAGAATGATGGGCGCTGCAGGGCTTGAACAAGCGCCGTGGTTTATATGATTTGCTGTATACAGCCCTTTGCGAGAATGAACCTTATATCCTTTTGGGAATCGCTGTGCGGGGTCGCCGATCATGAACGCTGCATCCGCGGATCGAGACAGGACCATGCTCGAGGCAGCCTTGTGGCCCACGTTGGCAAGCTGATAAGCCTTTCTCTGATACCAGTATCCACATTCCAAGAATCGGAATTCTTCCAAAATGCTACCACCTCATCATATCAGTTTGCATCAAGTAGCGAAGAAGAAAATGAGATTAGACCTCTCGGAAAGTAGATACACCCCGAGTGTTAACTATGTCCAAAGTGATTACCTCTACTCCCCCCGGTTCCGTGTGAGAACAGCATTTCCACCCTTCTTCCTCGATGTTATCCTCAGCCAGAGTTCTCGGAGAGACTGGGGGGTGTCTGTAGCCAGACTGTGCACCCGGGCTAGGAATGGAGCCGTGGTATTCGCAACTTCTCTGTGAGTTGGAGGGGCCTCGGTTGAGAACTAGTCCCGGTCGAGTCAGGGTGAATAGGGTAACATTAAGAATACCGGATGACGAGAATAGAATACTGGCAAACGCTGTGGCGATAAAGGGCACTGGTATCTTATAGAAAGAGAGCCATCGGACAAGGGACATGGGAAAGATCGCAACGAGGTATACGGCAGGGTAGCTGAGAAGGTCCGTTAGAACACGTGTAACCAAAAATAGATAGTACCCACAAAAGCATCTGCATCGCAATAGCGTTTGATCGTTGAACTGAATGACTCATTCCGATTTTCTCGTCGATATCTGAATTAACATCGCTCGCGTCCGATCTCCGTCGTAGCCGTATCTTGTACCCATCCACTAGAAGGATGCCTACCAGATAGCGGTGAGGAAAGCCTTTCGAATATAATACACACATACCTTTGAGAACGAGTGCTATCATAGCATAACACATGATATTCACAGAGGCAGCAAACCACACCCAACCATACTCGAGCCCGATTGTTCAGTTCGATAATTGGTAGTGATCCAACACCCTGTGAAAGGGTATGAGGCAAAATTCTAGAAATTAAGCAGACAGAGGACAGACAATATGTGGTACTTCCATAAAATCGTTCTCCGTGGTGTTTAGCCAAGCTGACACCGACGGCGAGTCCAAGAAATGTCCAAATCAGGGCGACCACGAGAGGAGCGACTTTGGGCTGTGAATAACATCTGAAAACAAGAACCAAGAAAGTGTGTATAGCGATGGACTGTTGCGCGTTAGTAAAATGTCAAGGCCCTTTGCTCATAACGAATACCATTATTCTGCGAAAAAATATCAGACCTTACAGGGCTTGAAGTCTAGGTTATCGAGGGGAAAAGACGTACGATAAGGCCACTCCAAGGTCTCCTAGTTGCTTGAAAATTCCTTTTAACGTGACATGAGATCCGCACTATTTATATCCGGTGATAACTCACCTTGAGCAGTACAAAACGGTCCCTCTGTCACGTTCTGGAGAAGGCGGCATGAGTTCGGTACCTCCGGTACATTGTGGGTCACTCACCGCCTCAGCAATCCATCGAATATCCATTATCCCACCTGCCAACTTTCCAGCGTCAATGGAGAAACAAGAAAATAGTCACCTACCAATCGCTTGAATCAAATCGCATGCCAGGAGGTTCACAAAGTAGTAATGGATGTGAGTCGAGACTGCCCATGAGTGAAGTCCCCTTGACTGAGCCTTCACCGCGGAATACTAAGAGCACGGTGAGCAACAAGCACTAGACATTTATCGACCAGTCGAACATACACAGATAAAGGCCAATAATGATACTACAGCCGTAGCGGAAAGAGACGCTACCTCGACAACAAAAACCAGTCCAAGTCGCGTTCCAAAATCAAAGGGTGAGGAAGACGTTGGAGAGCCTGAGACAGACATAGAAGAAGGAAGGGGGAAGGCAAAGGCCTGCCATACAAATTCATGCCCTTTATGCCCGCGGAACGTAGGTATCTGGCACCCTATGCGGTAATGACATCCAGTGACGCGCTTGATATCGAGCGTCAAGTAGATGAATCGGCCGATGTATGTCCACGAGGCTGACCGTGTCATATTGAGTATTTTTTTTTTGGGTATGAATAGCGGCGACAGCGCTTGAGAGCAAAATCAATCGAAACGTTGGATGGCAGGTACAGTTCCGATTCCATCTCCCGTTATATCAATACCACAAGTTGGACCACTATGAAGTAATTGGAAAGAACGGAGGTGGATCTAGGTGGGTAAGTATAGTGACTTGATGGTACCTGTGTTCGGGATCCATCAGGACGTTTCCAAGGCCTTATCTTACTCTTTGATAAGAATCATCCAGGTAGAAGTTGAGGTAAGTAGATAAGAATCGAACACGTGGAATATACGGTCCTTGGAATAATGAATTCGGAACCAAGTCATGCATGGAATTTCGTCCGCTCCGTCGATCATGTGATTAACACGTTCTGTCACGTCGTGACGGTGACAATGTCACGCAGGAGGTACGCAATTCGCCAATTGAAGTCCAACGAGGAGGAGGAGGCGTAGTACCCTTACCTCCCGCCATCATGATGTCCAGTAGCACCTCTCCTCGTCGAAATCCGAGCTCGAGGTCGTACCAAGGGTCTCTGTATCAGTCTGCGTCGAGCTCGAGGCCCTTCTTAAACATGCTGAATCCAATGAGTAGACCGTATCAGGGCTATACCCAAGCAAACCAGTCTCTGCTCGAGGAAGAGGAGGAGGAGAGAAGAAGCTCAGAGGAAGAAGAGGAAGACGTGGAGGCTGGTCATGGTCAGAGCACGATATTCCAGAGAGACGCCATTCCACTGTCCAAGTCACGGTCCAAGTCCAAGTCGCATGGCAAGCCTCGTGTCTCGTGGGACGCAGTCGACCCTAGTACCGATCCGTCACTGCATCCCAATATCCATCAGGAAGATAAGATTCATGACCAGGACTCGGACGACGGCGAAGTGCCACAGAGTTTCATGATTGAGGCCACCTCGCGCAGGCCGTCCAAGAAGGGCAAGGGAAAAGAGACAAGTTCCAGTTTCGTTGGAGGACGTCAGCAGCCGTTGTTCTCTATCCCTGGAAGGAAACTGCCCCCAGTTTTGCCTACCCATGCGTCTGTGTCTATACCCCCACGTCCTTCAGAACTGGATCCTGATGACGCTGAGGCGACGCCGCGATCCGATGATACCTCCCAACACTCTCCCAGACAACCGAGACCCATGCGAGGGCTTGATGCTTATGAACGCGCTCTGTGGAATTGGGTTAACGTGTACAACCTAGATGCCTTTCTGCAAGATGTGTATTTCTACTACGAAGGCAAAGGCATATACAGTATTGCTCTGTCGAGAGGGCTGAATCTACTGTAAGTATCATTACTCGTTGTTCCTCGACCCCATTGACCTTCAATAGGACTGTGGGTTTCGTCATTGGTTTCTCGACTTTCCTCCTTGGGTGTATAGATTACTCGCGAATACACCCCGATAAGACCATGCGGCTGTCCGACGCCATTGTCGATCGTTGTGTATCAAAGTCAGTTCCCATGCATTCGCTTCTGTATTGACTAACGTTATCACAGCTTCTCAGGCTTTACGCTACTGTTTTTCATTCTCTTTACCGCATTTTACCTGTGGCAAATCGCATCATTTATCCTGGGTACCATGCGCCTCGTGGATATGTACAATTTTTATACTCATCTGTTAAAGATTCCAGACGTACGTTTATTTTACACCCTCTGTACCTCAGTTAATTGGTAGCGTTGACAGGTTGACATCCAAACCATATCGTGGCCCGAGGTTGTTCGCCGGATCGGCTCTATCCGTGAGGAGAATCCGCTTACAGCCATCTCCTCGAAGAGTTCTCGAAACACCAATGATACAACGACCGCGAAACTCGACGCTCATGACATCGCGAATCGAATAATGAGGCAGGAAAATTACCTTATAGCACTCTTCAACAAGGAACTCTTGGATTTGAGAGTGCCGTGGCCTCGTTTCTTGAAGCAATACATAGTCGAGGACAAGGGGAAGGGAAAGATGCTAACCCAGGCGCTTGAATGGAATCTAAGATTCTGTCTGATGGAATACCTGTTCGATAAACATGGCCGTGTAAGAAAGGTGTTCCTGAAATCCAAAAATCGAACTGTCCTGATTGAAGGGCGCGTTGATCTTTAATTCATTTTCTGAAACGCAGCGCTAATATTTGGGTTTAGGCTCAAACGTAGATTCATCTTCATGGGAATATTAAACGCCATCTTCGCACCTTTCATCGTACTTTACCTATTAATGTATTCATTCTTCCGGTACTTCGAGGTGAGTTATCAACCATCTGTCGCATTCATCTACCTGATCTCCCCTTGTCAGGAATATCACAAGGACCCATCATCAATAGGAGGACGCCGGTACACATCCTTCGCGCAATGGAAATTCAGAGAGTTCAATGAACTACCTCATTTCTTTATACGACGACTTGACGAGAGTTGTCCCGCCGCCAGCATGTACATTGGACAGTTTCCGAACGAGAAGATGACGCTTATCATGCGGTATGCTCGGCGGCTCTAATCCATGGCCGAAGTCCCTACTAACAACCATGTACAGTTTCGTGGCTTTCATATCCGGCTCATTTGCGGCTGTACTCTTTCTGGCTACTGTCCTTGATCCTGATATCTTTGTTCATCTCGAGATTACGTCTCATCGTACGGTGCTGTTTTACCTCACCGTATTCGGATCGATATTGGCTGTGGCAAGAGGGATGATACCCGAAGATAATAGGGTGTTTGATCCGGAATTGTTGATGACGGAGGTGATCACTTATACGCATTATATGCCAGATGAATGGAAAGGACAACTGCATAGCAAAATGGTAGGTCGCGCCGTCCGACGGCATCTGTTTTGTTGATCTGATCATTCGTCATTCCAGACCCACCAGGAATTCGGCGAGCTTTATGCCATGAAGATCATGATCTTCGTGCAAGAAGTGGTTTCTGTGGTCTTGACGCCTTTTGTTCTATGGTTTTCACTTCCTTCCTGTGCACCAGCTATCATCGACTTTTTCCACGAATTCACTGTTCATGTCGATGGGCGAGGGTATGTTTGCAGTTTTGCCGAGTTCAATTTTGAGAGACACGGCAATGTCAAGGTACGTTGACATAAGCTTACAGGATGAACATTCGTTGATCATTTCCCATTAATAGTTTGGTGCACCAACGCAGAACATCGACAAACGGATGATCTCGAACGAGGGCAAGATGGAGAAGAGTTTCTTAAATTTCAAGGTATGTGGTTGTTGTAGGAGCGGTCTCTGTGATTTCTGATGCATAGTCGTTCTAGGCTGCCAATCCGGATTGGAATCCCTCAGACCCCTCAGGTTCATTATACCTCACCCGGATGGCAGACTTTACAACAACACATCTTCCTGGGCGTCGGCGGCCCGGAACTGGCATCGTGCCTCTTGATACCAGCCACGGTAGTGGCGAGCGTAAAACTGAGGTTGACCGTGCCCATGAATATGACCGCGCGCTCCGACAGAGTCAACTCGCAGCCCGACGCCGGGGCGGAAGTATGTTGGGCGCGTCCACCCTGGGTGTCCCAGGACCCTCAGGATCGTCGATATTTGGAGGACTATCGACGGCTCAGACGGCGGTGCTTGGGGACTCCCAGGGTAGCGTACAGGCCGAGACGGTCCATGAGGTGTCGAAGATTACGGACAGTGATTTAGCTGAGGATGGAGGTGTTGGTAGTGGGCTGGGTGAGTCGTATGTCGATGGCGCGAAACGGACACGAGCATTTGGGGAAGCAGAGGAAGAAGAGGATGGATTAGAAGACGGCGGTGTCTTGGGACTACTGGCACAGATTTACGACCGGAGAGACGGCCCAACGAGGGTGCTCTGAACCTTGCATAGTCATTACATTACTATTGTACATTCCTACGCATATAACACGACAATCATGCATGTCAGAATCGTTCAGACACTCGTCCCTTGTACTGGTTTCCCTGGTCAAACTCACGAATCAACGTTTTGGAAGAGCACGCATATATCATTGTCAAGGATACAATTCAGTTTACTGTAAAGGCACTAGGAAGTAAAGGAAGTCAGCTAGTTGCTCAAAAGGAAACAGATACAGAGAACGAAAGAATCAGACAAGTATAATGATTCCGGATAGACGGTATCCTCAAAGGACAAAGCCTCAGTAGAGGGAGTCTGTTTTGTCATCAAGCGACACGAACCAGGACTTGGACTCACCCTAACGGTTCTTGAAGTAATCCAGAACGACATGGAGGCCCTCGCTCTCAACACCATAGTCCTTGACAACAACACAACTGCACCCAACGACCTTGCGAGGGTTACCCTCACGGTCAATCTTGCACAAGCCGGCCCAGGTTCCCAACACCTTGGCGTCACCGACCTTGATGAGGTTGATCTTGTGCTCCGCGCAGAGAGCCTCGATGAGCTTGATGTACTCGGCCTCAGTGCAGGTCTCGACGAGGACGCAAAGGTGGGCCTGGCGCTTGTCCAGGGCCTTGGCGCACTCACGGAGACCACGAGCGAGGCCGTCGTGGACCAGAGCGTTCTTCAGGACTTGCTATGGCAAGTTGTGAGGAAGGTATGATAGGGAAAGTGGGATGGAATACGCACCTGAAGAGCATCCTCGACGGAAAGCTTGCCCTTGGGCGCCTCAGCGGCGACTTCCTCGACAGGTGCCTCAACTTGAATGTCATCTCCTGCGTCAGACATCCTGGAAATTTTATCGTTCAGTACGGTGTATTCATTGTAAACCAACGCAGAGAGCTCGCTTTTTTAGTGTTGCAACAGTTGGTACAAGTAAAGAAAGTTTTTGGATGTCTTCGTCCGCGCTCGTCGATGTGAGGAAAAATTAGAGTTCGGACAAAGCCTTATGTAGACGGATGTTCGAACTCCGCTTGGCGGCCGGGCCGGCACGAGACGGGTATTCCGACTGGACCTGTCGACGTTGACCAGGCTACTGAATATGGAGGGTCCTTGTGTAAGTACTCAAAAATGTCGAATTTACATAAAATTTGTGCTCCCAAAACTCACCAGTAGATACAGGTTTTGGACATACATATCATATCGACTCTCTGTAGAACTGCGGGTGTGCCAAAAATGTCTTTTACTACAGACCTGGACAGACCTATTACAAGCTGTGTTAGCCGTTAAACCATATCACTGCCGACAGGATATGTAAAGAATGAAAAGCATACTACCGAAGCACCGGTGAGCTTCGATATTTCAAGTAGGTACCATAACAAAGAATTAGGCCAAATCTTTCAGGAACTTACTGTTTCTCAGAGAAACTGTAACTTGAACTGACTGTCGTGTCGTACGCCTTTTGTATCAGGGAGCAGGACTATGGATACGCTAATGCTTTGATACACGAATAGGCGCTCGCCATGACGATACCTTGTCGCTCGTAACATCTTGCTCCAGGGACCCTGCAAATTTTTTAAGACAGTTCGTCATTACAGTTTATTCTTGGTACTTATTCACAAAAAAATTGCGAATGCTATACCGAATTACCCTGCTGAGCTCAAGGTAAACTTTTCTGCTGTTTAATTCGTCACAGACTCGGAGTGTAGTCGAAGGATGACCTCGAAGGCTAGGAAGATGTATGCAGGTTGACTAGTATACTCCGGGTGTTTTTGGTGAGTAAATGACCCTTGTCGCCCGATTGGGGCATGAACGCCGACGCTAAATCTAAAAATAGACAGGCCCGGGTTAGCTAGATGAGCACGCTCCATATTATGAGATGTGATAGAAGTTAGCCTGGTCGCCCCCTTGATGCATGATGAGCTATTCCGTAGCGGGGTGTTTTACCGAGTTGACCAATCCGAGCCTCGGTAATTATAAATAATATGACGAAATTTGGCTCCACGGAGCTAACCCGAGTCGTCAGGGGAAATGCCTCAAGTAAGAATAGACACTGGTGTCCACAGCCTGGTATATCCGATTGATGCATACGCGGGACATGATACAATATTATCCATGGCGGGTTCGAGTCATGCGGCCTTTCTGGGGATTACCCCGTTTCCGCAGCTCCTCGTCAATCTTCCACATTCCGCTGACAAACTCGTCTTTCGTTAGACCAGCCTGCGATCTAAGATGTCCCTGAGTACATTCCGTCCTACCATCCCATTAGTAGGGTGACGGAGAAGTAAAGAAAAACGCACCATATCTGCGCCAACTTGGTATCCCCCAAACAGGATTTTCTCCATATAAGTTTCACAATGTGTGGTGGGAGAGTTAGTGGGGAATCATCTTCCGAGTCAGACTCGGCAGTGGGCAGGTCGTCTGCGCCTGTTATAAGATCAACGGAAAGTCCGCGCCACCCAGCGGCCTGCCGGGACTTGCGTGGTGAGAGGAAGGGTAATGTCGGTGGGGGCTTGGCTTTACGCTGCTGGCGTGCCAGGTTTCGTTGTGAGATATTGCGGTCGAAGACAGAGGTATAGCGAGCACGAGCGGCAGGTGGTATGGGCGTGGGACGGGCAAGAGAGGGGGCTAAGGAGGTCGATGACGCACGAGATGACGGTCGTGTGGATGTAATAGAAGAACGCGATGAAGATGCAGGCGGCGGCGGCGGTGCAGGCCTTCGTGTACTCGCCGTCGTACTCGTCGATGACGCTGATGGCGGTCTCTTGGGCAGCTTCGGTGGCGTCGGTTGTATTGGCGACACATTTTCGTATGACGAGTCGTCTATCGAGTCGCCGTCGGTCGATGTCTGGCCGTCGAGAGAGACAGAGTGGAAGGACGAGATGGACGACGCCGAGGTGTGTTTTGGTGGATATGTGTGGGTTACGGGGGGCTTGAGGGTGCCGGTGTTGCGGGGAGGTAGAGGGGGCGCGACGTCGACGATGGGCGTGACGTCGACGACCCAGTCTTTGAGGTCGATGAGCGACGCTGACGGTGGTGATGGCGGCGAAGAGGCATTGGACAGGGATTCAAAGGCATGAATGCGGGACTGCACCGAGGTCATGGTCGCAGTCCAAGTTTGGTCACACCGCTGTCATCCTTCCACCGCCACCCATGTCCTCTGAATTGTATGCCGTTGCTGATTTCTGCCTCATCCCTATGGCTGCCCCGGAACCTTCAGTCAGATAAATCCCAGCATATTCTACTACCGCTAATGTGTCCCAGGTCGCTATATTCATTGCCGAATGCCAGAGGGTCCTAGAAAAATCCGGTCTCACCTTCAAGGTACGTTTTACCTCTGTGTTTCGAGTCGACCTACACCGAGACGATACTTTGCAGATGCAGTAAGTTGTTAATATACTCTGTTCACCGTCATGACGTCTTTCAGCGGGTATGGAACAAACTTAGGTGTGATAACAATCTGCATATCAATGTCTATTACTCATACTATCTTTCTTAGAAGGGCCCTGGTCCGACGTCTGCAAGGCCATTCATGACTGCCACGCCGCAGTACATGCACAGGGAATCCCTCGCATCGCAACCGACATTCGCATCGGTACCAGGACCGACCAGGCGATCGCACCTGGTACAGGAAACAAACATAAAGTCGAAAGAGTCGAACAAATATTGGCAACGAAAGATTGAAGCTTGAAATTTTGAAAAGGTGTATCATGTGTGTTTAAGCTTAAACTGCAAGTCGAATACTGTGCTAATAATTTCGATAGAATGTCTTGTAAACCATTATCTGTATCTATCACCCGCCCGTATTTTTGGTCAGATCCAACCCTTGATGCTATTACGCAAGAATCGTCTACTGCAGGACTCACTCAATCTACCGTCGGTAGCAGGAAAAGATGTTGTGGTACCTATAATCGATTCAATATGGACTTCTTTATTACAAGTAAGCAGACTTATCCAAACAAATGTCAGCAGCGACGTTCCCGCTTTCAAGGCAGTCAAGTTTGTGTATACCGATTCCTCAGTTCGAGGACCTGCAGGGCCCGATCTCACGAACTAGGTACCAGATTTGCACTCACTGCGGCAGCAAAAAAAGACATTCCAAGTGCCAGTTCCCTCAATACCCCACGGATTCTACGGTATACCGTATAGGAAATCGGAATAATCCAAGAGACGAGAGCAATAGTGGATCAACCACCGAATCGTATAACAAGCAATGTAACTAAAACATGATAGTAGACAGCACACCCCGCCCATCCTCTGAGGTTCGACGTTCTCGCTACTCAAAAAACGGGAATCAGTAAAGCATCCGAGTTAACAGTTACCACTTACTCGTATTCTTCCTCGGCGTTCACTGCTGGACCGGCGGCGTGGGTAAGGCTTTGGCAACGACAGAGGTAACACCTCCAACAATAGAGGTGACTCCCCCTACGACCGAGGTGACGACACCATCTCGGGCTTCTGCTGTACTAGATGGGGCGGCGGGAGCAGCGGTTTCAGCAGCGAGGATGCCCCCGATGATGGAGGTGACTTCGCCAACGACGGAGATGACGATGGCTTCGCGGTCCTGGGGTGTGCTGGCTGGGACGGGAGCGGCGGTTTCAGCAGCGAGGATGCCCCCGATGACGGAGGTGACGCCTCCAACGACGGAAGTAACGCCCCCAACGACTGAGGTGACGGCCTGTCGGGCTTCGAGAACCTCCACGGCACTGGCTGGGACGGGAACGGCGGTTTCAGCAGCGAGGACGCCCCCGATGACGGAGGTGACTCCTCCAACGACTGAAGTGACGCCTCCAACGACGGAAGTGACGCCTCCAACAACTGAAGTGACGGCCTGTCGGGCTTCGAGATCTTCCACGGCACTGGCTGGGACGGGAGCGGCGGTTTCAACAGCGAGGACGCCCCCGATGACGGAGGTGACGCCTCCAACGACTGAAGTGACGCCTCCAACGACGGAAGTAACGCCCCCAACGACTGAGGTGACGGCCTGTCGGGCTTCGAGAACCTCCACGGCACTGGCTGGGACGGGAACGGCGGTTTCAGCAGCGAGGACGCCCCCGATGACGGAGGTGACTCCTCCAACGACTGAAGTGACGCCTCCAACAACTGAAGTGACGGCCTGTCGGGCTTCGAGATCTTCCACAGCGCTGGGAGCGGCGGCAAGGACGCCTCCAACGATGGAGGTGAGTCCTCCAACGACGGAGGTGACGAGACCCTGTCGAGCTTCGATGGGGGCTGCGTCAACAGGCCTACTTTCTTCTCCCAGTTGCCTTTTGACCATAGCAGGACCAGCCAGGCCTCCGGGGAGGTGGGCGCAGAGCAGAATGAATGCGGACAAGAGGGCGAATTTGGACATCAGGTATGTAGTTGAGAGGATGACTCTGGAGATGCTCTTCCCCCCTTCAACATGGGGACTCTTATATACGTCCTGAGGCAGTCTAGGAAATTCTGAGAAAACGCGTCTCTATGTATCGTAGGCAGGCATTCTCCAGTAAAAGAGTCTTGGAACGGGAGAGAAAGGAATCTCGACCGGAGGTTTCTCTCCGTCGCGTTTCGGCAGTCCCCAGAAAGCCTCAACAATGTTCGCATAAAGATCCGCGTTTGATTAACCAAGTATGGGTGTAACAGGGTTCTGTTCATAACTACCGGGATATGGTTAAGAAAAAATTATACGTGGAGAAGATACGCTCGAAAAAAACACGACTTGCCTAACTGTAGCATTCATTTAAAAGCAGACCGACCAGGCGCGCCTTGAAAAAATAAAGAAAATTTGATCTTGTACGAGCTCGACTGACGAGTAAAACAGCATTGAATCACCACGAGGCGCGCAACAGGCCACAGAACGAGGCAGGCAAACTATCCGGCAGGTCTTCGGAGAGGTTGGTTACATACGATGCATCGCTCCCTTGGCGAAGATTTGTCAAGTCTCGAAATTCTAGTAAATTTCTATGAAGCACGGCAGGGTAGGATGCATCGTCGGAGCCGCCAGCAAAAGCCGAGAAACCGGCTCCGACGATGGCAGCTTGAACAATGACGACCCGGAAGTCGACGAACCGCATACCTAGAAGGTAAGCTCAGGAAAGAAAGGAGAGATGGAACTTGCTATTGGTATTGGTATAACAGACAACAGCTGTGATGATGTTGTCGGTACTCACCCGGGCCAGAGACCGCTGCTGCGGGAGATCAATGCGGACAGGATGGTGTAGGGCCGTTAAAACACGGGCGGGATCAGAAATCCAGGAGCCTAGCCAGAGTCATGGAGTCGGCGAAGGCGTATGATAGACAGTGGTCGTTGAGAAGGGACAGAACGTATCACCCCTCGGAGCCAGGGAACAGGGGAACTAAGGAAGCACCACAGCGCCGCGCACTATTCCAAGGTGCAATCCTCGGAGGCACGAAACATGGCACCAGGGAAAGGAAGTCGGTAAAGATTCGGTAGGTCTCGAAATTCTTGTAGAATTCTAGCATTCAGAAGCATGAATGTCCGCACGGAAGGGTAGGATGTATCGTCGTTTCCGCCGCCGATGCCTTGAATCCCTAAAGCGTCACTTCTCCAAGCCACACTCTCCTCAAAACGTGGGAGACCTTCCATCCCCTTAATCGAACCCCACACCGGCGTCACTATGCATGGTGAATCAAATTTAAACTTGGAAGGAGAAGGCCGGTGCTCCCATTCCTCTTCGACCGCATTTTCGCAGGTCCCTATCAAAAGCAATACCCTTAGTGGTGATATCGTTCCAGAGTTGCTGCAGCGCGGGAGAGGACAAGTCAATAGAATCCTTGGGAGTGTTGGCCGCCATGATAAAGAGGAGGTGGCGGAAAGTGTGTCCGCCGGTACCACGACAGACGGGGAACACGTAGAGGAGCAGGAAAACCTTGACAACACTAGTCGCGGTGAGGACATTGACAACCTGGCGATCTGGATTAGCGCTCTCATAAGTGATGCGCTGGAGGCGATCACAACAAGGCACTGCAAAGCGTTCGTACTGCAGATTGGCGGGGTTGAGATGGTCGTATGATTAGCCCGGGTTTGCTAACCAGTTAAATTGTGGACAGCACAAGTAACTGTGACGCACAAATGGTACAGTTAATGCATCTTGCAGACCTTCGAGGACAAGGGTGGGAAGTCGCCAGGCGCAAAGCGAGGACATACGGGAGTGGCGTCTTCTACTATAGTATGCAGCGTCGCAGTGCTTCCACGACGACGTTGCGGACGTGTTGACTTGATGCTGTTGACGGACAATGCAGATGCACTGGAACGGCAGGCGTACATTGACGCGTTGTCGGCGTAGCTTGGGTCAGGTTTCCAGTCCTTTGGGAATCGAAGTTAGCAATGCACAACACCTGGGATTCGAAATTACTGGGACCCACCACAACTTCGTCGTACATCTCCTGTTTCAAGTTTTTGTTCTTCTGTGTATCGTGCTCCCCTAAGACCCGCTGAGTGAAGCAGTGTTGGGCCAGTCGGTCATACTCGGCGCTGGAAAGTCGACAGACTTTACCCTCACAAGGCGTATAAAGCTTCACAGGCTGGTTCGTGCATATAACGACTGAGATAGCCCATTGCCAAGGATGGCACCAAGCTGGAACTGTCTTCAATGAATACATGTTAGAGTCGGGGAGAAGCTGTGCGTTTAGTTCGATGGGGACCACAAATCGCTGGAGAAACTTTCCAAGACATTCATATTAACCCCCCGAAGGTGCAAACGTGGCCATGAGACAGATGAAATAGCCCTTCTTTGTATTTCGACGCGACGAAAGGTGAGAAGGGGCATCGATATAACGCACGGTCTTTCCTTCCCAGAAGAAACGGAGACGGCCTTGCCACTTTTGAGTCGTCGATGATACACCTGTCCGAGTTTCCAATGATCCAGAAGCCCGTCGCAGATAAGGATTCTTTGACGATGCAGATTTGTCCAGGCTTGAAAGTCCGAGTTGCCTTTGGAATCCTAACTGGAGGAGGTTCTGGGTACGCTGACCTGGCTGGTTGCATCGTCGTCCTTGGAGAGCAAACTGTAACGCGACCTTGAAGGCAGAATAAAAAGACTCAAGAGACATTTGGTAGAGGCACCAGGCCAACAAGTCGTAAAGGATTGAGTGCTTAAAAGGGAAGAAAGCCTTTGAAGATATGTCCGAGTCAATGAGCGGCTTCCATTTTATATGGAAGAACACTCTCAACATTGTTTTATTTGCTTGCTGGATTCTTTCTGACTGTCCAGGAGCCAAAACCATACTCGGAAGTGGGCTTCGAGAGCAACCCTTTCCGAAAGGTTTCCACTCGATTCCCTAAGCCGTGCATCTTACCAGCTTTCCTTCTTGCTGCCGCACAGCTATGTCCCTGACCTCAGAAAGAAACTGTTTCCCATGGATCGCCCCTTTGCAAGTTGACAGCGCGGGTTTCCGAATGGTGTTAGTAGCGGCCCGAAGTTCGAGGAGCAATAGATGGGACCTTGATCCAAGCTCCACGATTTTTGAAATAGTGGTTTCCTGGTTCTGCGACTAGATCCCAGGTGGTGTTTCGAGCGTTTTCTTCTTGGTACACCCTTGTCTCAATACTGAGCTGGCTGCTTCGTGCCCAGCGGACTCTTCCGACAAGTTTTGTGGAGCCTTTGTTTGCAGGGTGAACCAGGTGAGGAACCAGCCATAGGAAGGATCTTTGTTTCTGATTTTTAGAGTGACTAGCAACCGCCGTTGAAGTGAAATGGATCCGAGTTTCAGTGCTTGACTGGCGAGAACGCCTACGCCCTTCGAAAATGACAAGGTGCAAGGAGGGCGATTTTCGGGAATGAACGGCACTACCATGAGACCGAAACCGGCATTGAAGTGAGGACTACACTTGAGGCATGTAGGTTAGTGTCGGGAATCATTGCAGCAATTATTTAACGCACTTGTCAGAGCCAATTATCCTCGTCGCCCCAATCGTTGCTCGGTGGAGCTGGTGTAGCTTCCGTAATGAAAACCGCAGGCGCGACAGGACCGTCAAGCGCGCTGTCTGACGCCATTCAGTGAGAGTGACAACATGAGCAACAGGAAATCGATGAGCCACAGTGGTAGGTAAAGGACGCCTTCCTATTTGGGCGTCGCGTCTCATTGGCACTTTCGACGACTAAGTCCTACTAATTATATATAATGTATAGTTGTTCGTGATTGGCGAATGAATTTCGCAGGGCCTCGTGTATAGTCAATGCTCGCAACTTTAACTTTTGATTTTGTTCCTTGACCACGAACTACATCCACCTCTTCCTGCGCCATGATGCCTCTAAATCGTGCCTCGATAGCCGGCGCCTACGCCGACCTGCATTTGCAAGAGGTACGTTTGACGACTCTGCATCGATAGCTAACTAACTTTCTTTTCTCAGGGTGCATCCCTAGATGTGGTGAAAAGCACTTACAAACAAGTAGCTGTTTCCTATTTCACAATCTGTATGCGGCCTAATCGTCGTTTTATCACTCTGGATCGCCTTGCGCACGCACCCCGACAAAAACCCCAACAACCCTGATGCCACCAGGGAGTTTCAGCGAGTAGGATCCGCCTATAACACACTTATCCAGTACCTCGACAACAACCACGATGATTATGATGCCTACTCAGACGACAAGTACTACTCCAATGATGAGACTCGGAGGGACTTCTACATGTGCAGCAGTGCTTTGTTTTTGTGCATAGTGGCCGCTGACTCTTTCACCTCCTTAGGTTCTCATTCAAACCCCTTGACTTTCTTAGGTTTATATTCGGACTCTTTTACCTTCTTTGGTTTTTATTCGAACAATTCATATGTTTGTATCTCTGGTGCTGTCGAGGAGATAAGAGCTCATCTTCTTCTTGTCAGGGTATTGCCATGATCAGTTCAAAGAATACGTCCAAGAATACGTCCAGCGTAAGTCTCGCGAGGAACAAGTTGCAGCCCAGGAGCATCGCAAGAGGGAGGATACTGCCTGCAAGGCAAGGCAAGAGCAAGACCGGGAACGAGGTTCGTTACCGCAACTATCGTCGGCATTGTCACATTAACCATCTTTACACAGCCCGGCATCTGGCGGAGCAACGACAGAAGGAAAAGTTAAAAGCAAAAATGTCTGAAGCAGCGGCCCAGCGTAGACAGGCTAAACAAGCTATACGCGCTCACCTGCAGAAGGCTCAAGCTTTGAGGTCTGCTGTTTTTGCCGCAGCTCGTGAGGGCAATGCGACTAAAGTCAAGGCCGGTGTATGGGAGGACGATGTTGACGCTGCTGGAGGGGAAATCAAGCGTGATTGCGAGAAGTTTGTCTCTCAAAAACCAAACGATCCTCAGGAAACCTTGTTACATATTACTGCCTTGAAAGGTGATCATGAGCTCGTAACATGGCTTGACGCGCATAGTGAGTTTCAGCGTTTATATAGATTTAGGCCTGACCAAACTTGTATGCAGATGCCGATCCCGAAGAGCGCAACGATGAAGGTCTTACTGCCTTTCATATTGCCCTACGAAATGGACACCAAAAGATCGTCACGTACTTCTTTGACGCCTTCCCTCCCAAAGACGACGACTCCGAGCCCATTTACACACCTCCCGAATACACCAATCTTCTCACTCTGGCCCTTGATTCCCGTGACCCTGAACTCGTTTGGATGATCCTCGACAAATCTCTCGCCAGCTCTGATGATATCAGCAAGGCATGGTCATGGGCAACCTCGACAGAAGGATATAGCATCATGTTGAAGCCCAATAGCGTCAGTGAACCTCTCAATGACAATGTACGCTTGGAGCGCTACAACGAAATCATCAAGTTCCTCATGCGTTTCGGTGGCTTCACCCCCCCTTCTACCGCCAGCATGAGTGAGCAGGAAGAGGGGGATAATTGGCACTCTCAAGAAACCGCCCCAAGTGCGTCTCATAACAAGCAGCAGAAACAGAGGCGTCGACGCACGCAATCTCAAATGCCCTCAGCAGAAGGCCCAAGCAGTCTTCAAGGGCAGTCCGTTCACGTTGCAGAGAATGTACAAGGCGCAATGCCTCGAGGACGTGGTCGAGGACAAAGACGAGGACGAGGACGAGGCCAAGTTCGCACATAATTTCTCCATCTCTTTTTCCTTGTCGGTTTTCTTTCCTTGAGCAATTCCCCTCACCTGCGCATATGCAACACCTTCTCTATCCTTGGATCGCTGAAGGCATTGCCAAAAGCATGTCTATATTCCTCATCTTTCAATCTTCGTCTCCCAATCATCATCTTGTGTCACTTTCTCACTGGTTCATTGCTAGCTCTCTTGCGTTTCAATCTACTGTATATCAGATGTTTCTTGACTGTATCTTATAGTTACGGCCAGTACAGCCGCTCTCTCGTTGTGAATAACAATGCTATTGAATATCACCAGCCCCAGTCCATCGATTCGACACTGTGACTGGCTCGAGCTCGGTTTGGTCTTGGGATAATTCTTGCGAAAATCTAAAAATGCCTTTATTTCTCGGATGATATCAGACAACCGCTACCATCTCATTAATGATCATGCAACGACAGAAACCCTAGATAAATTGCATCGAAGTTCTTCATACATCGACAAAAATCAGTCAAGATCATTTCCTCGGAGCCGGAAGGTGCCAAGAGTCCAGTCGTAGCACTTTCTTAATCGGTGACCAACACTAAGAAATAAATGTTATTTTGGGTCAGGTAAAGACCGGTTTCAAAGTGTATCAGTAGCGTATCTGACATCTCCCCCGGTTATCCCGTCTTGTACCTGCCTGAAAATAGCGACGAAAATACCCTGAATTCGTAAAGGACACAGACGGCTCTACCATGTTGACATACCAACAATCAACCGTTTGTATGAGGCACGGAATTCAAGCTGAGCCCTTGAAGAAAGCCGGTGACCGGATGAACGCAGGTCGATTCCGTTACATCGCTGCCAGTATCATCCATATCCAATAAATCATGAACATAACTGCCAGCACCTGAGAGATGGGCAACCCGCGCACATGCTCGGTGAAGGGCGAGAAGCGCAGGGCTGGGGAGAGGAAGACTCTTCTCATCGGGGGTGGTGAAGGTGACAGGGTTTTCGGGTATCATATACAGAGCGCCAGAGTGAAAGGCCTCAATCTTGTAAGCATTCGGCCGTCCCTAAAAGCGAGGGGTTCATGACATGAAAATGCTTCACAAACACGGCCCATTACCTCTATGGCCGTGAGACACATATATAGCGCATCAAAGGACTCATGGATCGAGCTATTCAGTGTCATCATGTTACTCAAGTCGTCAACATTGAACTCTTCGAAGATGTCTGTCTTTCCAAATCGAGATAAGATGTTAGATGCCCTCGTTGAGTATTCATGCTATAAATTCATCTTCAGTTGTGCCGAGTGACAAGGAAAGTAGATGAATACCTTGCCTTGCTTTTTGCCGTCAGCAATGTCGGTCTGTCGTTTGGGTATGATGCGAGCCTCTCTGACAAAGCCAAACGGATCTGAAACACTGAGCAGAGGATGTTTGGGTTCAAAGTAGGAAAGATCGTCTATGTATTGGACATCGTAGTAGCGGGTTAATATGCATTGACGTCGGTCACGTTTCGAGGCCTAAAACAGACCTTAATGATGAAAACATATCGGACAAGTAGGCGACTAACATTTTGTTTTGTTTCCCAGTGGGTTTCTTCCATGCTACTGGGAGGAGTGTAATCTTCGTCATCAGATGAATCGGATGAATCAGATGACTCGTCCATGTCGTTAAGGGTCCTCTCGTCGTTCGCCTTGACTGAAAGGAAATGTTGTGAACATAACTACCTTCGAGTTCGGAGAAAACAGCTCACAGGTTTGAATGTATATTTTTGCGTAGAGCTGAGCCAGCTGCTTCAGTCGCGTCTCATCTCCACTGCACGATGCAATTTCGAAAGTAACGTTATCCCTTCCTTCCGCTGTTGGAGCCTCAAGCAGCATATAGCCCAGAAGTCGTCCCGCCATCTGTGGTGTCATGGATCCTGTTGACACGGTGACGGGAGACCATTGGGAAAGAGATTCGACTGCTTGGGCAACGGCGTAAGCCGTATGCTGTTGCGGTGTGAAGTTCTCCGCAGCGTTCGCAGGCAGTGGGGCAGGACCATGCGGGAAGACGAATTGCAAAGGGTCGTAATTGTGCATATCGACTGAAGAACCCTGTGGTAGATGATAGCAATGAGGGGGACCGCAACTTGAGACAGCCAAAGATTATCAAGCTTTAGTCTGAGGCACGCCACACAAAACAAGACAGAACGTGAGACAATTAGTGTTACACCAGATGTCCAGAGCCAAGTGGAGTCGAACTTGCAGAGCTAGAGAAGAATCCAACAAACATCAAACACACATTAAAAAAACCGTTCTCTTGGCATCCTTTTCCGTACACGTGAGAGAAAAACACCATTTCCGTGTTCGCTTCCCTGCCACGTCCCCCACTTTCCACTCCCCTCGCCGCTCTCATCCTCGTCCTCGCCACTCTCATGTCCCCTCCCGATGTCCGTTCCCGGCCGTGCTCTCCTCTCGCCCTCCCACATATGATGGTCCACGAGGAATCTGGGTGTAACTTCGTGTGGTGGTGGTTCAAACACTCTTTGGCAGCGGCCTTTTCACCATTTATCTCGCGTCCATTTCTTCTCATCCCGCTTCAGCGTGCATTTACAACGATTCTTCATTGCATGCTTGACGTCATGTGTCATCCTACCGTACCGTCTTTTACCATTGCAGTGCATTGTCTCAGTTCCTTAGCCAATCACCTCCTAATACATCGTCGTTCTTTGCGTTCCCTTCGTGTGGCCTGTCAATGTACCATGAATTTCACGTCGAAATCTCGTATGAATTTTTACTGTGCTCCTCCCGTTGATTGACTTAGGGACAGACCGCTTTCTCATGCGACCGATGCTGCACTCCGTTTAATTCAAGAGCAGTCCAGCGTGCGCGAGAACGTTGGGGCGCATTATGATGTCTTTGATGGCCTTGCTAGGTATGAACGGTGTTACCTTTGTGTCAGCCTTCATTGACTTTTCATCAGTGATCATAGTATTGCCCACACAAATACATCCCGCACCAGTCGTAGAAACAGGTCTCGTGAAAACCATGTTGATAATGACAATCAACATCGTCGAACAGCATTGGCAGCCCCTCAGCCAGGACACTGGTGGGATAGAGTTGCGGCTTTGAACAGCTCTGCAGTACGTTACAGTGAACTGAAATGGAGTAGGACGTGCAAGTACTGTGGCCTCAAGGTGCGCTCTCCCATCTTTCTGCAGACCTTTCACTTACGCTGTCCCCCCCTTTCCAGGTTCTGACTAATGAGCGTACTCATGATGAATGCTTCGTGTGCGGTCCCCATGGTTCTCATGTATTACCACCACTATCGTCCTATCCTGAAGAGTGGAAAGTTTTTCTCCAGAATCGGAGCCTTGGTTCCGTCTCACGACGATTCAATAACCTACTCTCGCTCACTGCTCTGGGTGTTCACGATGGTGACTTTATGCATTTCAAGACCGGGGTTGCTGCTGTGACACTAAAGGGTGGCCGTACCTATCACCGGCTCATTCCTGCGCATGAAGGTGAACACGCCATCCGATGGTTTCTTCACGAGCCAGGGACAATGTACACCAAAGGAGACGAGCATTCTATTCCCAGGGAATGGATCGCTGCCGCGCTGACCGGTCTCGAAAGGGTGAATCCATTCATCAAAGAATTGGAGAATCTACGCACCCAGGATGATGAGGAAATGGCGCTGCATATCGCTGAACCAGCTTCTATAGTTGGGCAGGATGTCGCGGCGGTGATCTCACTCTCTCCTAACGCACCTCCAAGCAGAAGAACTATAGTCATCAAACGTGTCGGCGAGACTCGCCATCCCTTCCTCGATCTCCTCTCTCCTTATGTAGAACCACTGCATTACATACTGCTGCTCCCCTATGGCACTCTTGGATGGTCGCCACAACGGCTCGCTGCTGATGGACAACGATTTACTCAGACACGGTGGTATCGAACCCGTTTCTTTGGTAATGCAGAGCAGATGTCTTTGTTTTCAAAGCTTATGGGTATGTTAACTCACTTCTGTATTGTTCAGCACGCTTATACTTCATATGCACAGGCGAGTACTTGGTCGACGCGTGGAGCTCAATCGAAGAGTCCAAACTCACCTATATACGTGCAAATCAGCATGAGCCTGATAGCGATGACGAGGAGTATATCGGGACAGGAGATGAAGAACCTACAGATGATGTCCGCCTACCATCGACCTTCATACATTCACCTGCATGGTCAGCTGCAAATGTTGCAGACTGTCTTGCTCTACGGAAAGCATACGGCAGTCCGACACTTTTCATTACTTTCACGACAAATCCAAATTGGCCAGAGATCACTTCCCAGCTTCTTCCTGGACAGAATGCTGCGGACCGTCCTGATATTGTGGTTCGTGTATTTCATCAGAAGCTCGCCGCCTTTGAAAAGGAGCTCGTCGACATTCTCGGTCCACTAGACTACACCATTCGCATCACTGAATTTCAAAAGCGCGGTTTTCCACATGGTCATGTTGCTGCAAAACTGAAGGATGTGTCACGGACAGCGGCAGAGATTGACCGATTCCTGTCTGCGGAACTTCCCCGAGCTGACAGTCGTCTTCGAGATGCAGTAAAAAAGCATATGACTCATCAGCACAATCCGCAGAAGGAATACCATCGTTGCGGCTGGTCGCCATCATCTCCAAAGTGCCAGTATAATTTCCCTCAAGGTGTCAAAATGGAATCATCATTCACCGAAAGAGGTAAGAGACTAATCAACGAACGTGTCATCTATAGGCTCATTACATCTATAGGCTATTTTGAACCACGCCGACGACTCCCAGAAGACGCTTTCATCGTGTCACATGTTCCATATTTCATTGCCAAATTTGACTGTCATATCAATTTCGAATATTCAGCCTCTGTCGCACTCTTTCAATATTTATTCAAGTATTTCTTCAAAGGACCAGATGAAGTCAACTGGAGCATCTCTAGGGTTAATACCGATCACACCCAGCCACTAGCGACATCACCGCGACGACCACCTATTGATCAGATACGAGATTACGAACGTGGTCGTTATCTCACTGCGACGGAGGCTGCATACAGATTAGCTGCCTATCACATTACTAGAAAACACCCTTCAGTGAAACACCTTCCCATCCATCTACCAGGCCGCCAACACGGACAGATGAAGCGGTCCGATGACTCACAGTCAGATGGTACACTGCTGGAATGATACATGAATAGACCCCATCATGAACAGCTCGATACTTTGACATACACAGAATTTGGAGCTCGGTGCTACATGGTTAATCACGACTCTTCAAAGCCTCTAGGTCCCCGAGACATTTTAGAGATTCGTTGCCATGGCCGGCCTCAGCAACGCATCCGTACCTATCAGGATGGGCACGTCACAGTCAGCCGGATACAGGTAGTTTATCCACGTCATGGTGATGTGTTCTATCTTCGTCTTCTTCTTCTCCATCGTCCTGCTTCATCATGGATGGACATTCGTACCATTGATGGAACTATTTATAACACCCATCAAGATGCTGCTCGGGCGCTTGGTTTGCTCGAAGATGCCAAAGAAGGCATGCTTGCTTTTCAAGAGATGATTTCCTATGCTGTCTTTCCCATGCAGCTGCGCTGGCTCTTTTGTGTTCTTGCTGTTGAGGGTGATGCTTGCACGACTCCGATATGGGAGCAATACGAGAACAGGATGTCTGAAGATATCAAGGATGATCTGCTACGAACTAGCCCATCACCATCATCTGCCTTGGTGCGGAACAGTCTGCTGCAAGAGCTTCAAAACATTCTGCATGGACTTGGCCGCTCTCTTGCAGATGTTGGCCTCCCTGAACCTTTTGATCGGCAAGAAGAGATAGAGTCAGAGCTCGGAAGATGGGGAGGAGATCCTGGAAATCTCTCGTCATTTGAAGCTAGCTTATGGCCAGAACAGGTCAGTTTGCCCTAAAAGTCTGAGTAAGATACTTATTATCAACGATCGTTCAGTGCATTGTTTACAACCATTTACGTGAAATCATAGACATGGAAGATCCTCACCCTGTCCATATTGATGGTCGTGCAGGGCGAGGAAAGACCTACGTCTTATATCCCATTATTGGTGCACTCCGAAAAGCAAACCAGATAGTTCTACTGTCTGCATCCTCAGCATATGCAGCTAAGAACTATCCTGGAGGTCGAACTGCACATTTTCTTTACGGTATTCCTGTCGACGAACACAACCCGTTTCTGACTTCAATGATTCGACCAAAATCTGACCGTGCCAAGCTGTTACTAGCAGCACGGTGTCATATCATTGATGAAATCAGTGCTTTACACTTTAAGGTGTTCAATTGTGCAGATCGACTGATGCGTTCTTTGACGGGAAACAACTCTGTCTGGGGAGGCCAAACACTTATCACTGTCGGAGACTTTCGACAGGTATGGGACAACATGTTTGGATCATATGATATTGTCTCTGATGTATATATTTGATGGCAGGTTGCTCCAGTCGTTCGATATGGTACACGTGTGGCCATAGCCAAAGCATCTATTCGGACACAAGCAGTCTTCAAAAACTTTGAGATCCTCAGTCTCACACAGTCTTTACGCCAAAGAGACGATCCTGATTTCTCCAATTTTCTTGACTCCATCGGTGATGGTGCGGACAATTCCATGGTCGATCTTGGTCGGCTCAGACACACGCACTCTCCTCAGGAGTGTATGGATTTTGTATTCCCAGTTGACATTCTCTCGGACCCTGCTACATGTGCACAGCGCGCTATCCTAAGCCCTTACAACGAATTTGTGGACGAGTTCAATTCTGCTATCATGGGTTGACTACCAGGGGAATCCCAAGACTACCTCAGCACTGATTCAATAGAGGGAGACGAGAATACGAGTAATCTTGAGGGCCCTCTTTCTGATCCTGACTTCTTGAACTCACTCACCGAGCCTGGTGTACCTGCACATGTCATCACCCTCAAAGTTGGGGCTATATGTCGACTCACACGCAACTTTGATGCCTCACGAGGGCTCACAAAGAATACACGTGTCATTGTCCGTCGCATGTTTCGCCATACTGTTGAAGTTGAAACAATCCCAGCTGTCATTGCCGGAGAAGAAATAGGATCAGTAAGAGCTTTTTGGATTTCTCTCTATGTCTTCTGAATACTGATTCAGCCTGGTTAACCAGGAGTTGATCACTCTCCCTCGCATTGATTGTCATTTCCAGCCTCAGAACATGAATATCATTGTTCATCGAAAGCAGCTACCACAGTTGCTCTTGCGTATGCCGTGACATTCAATGGCTGTCAAGGGTTAACAGTGCTGAGATTGGCACTGGACCTTCGCCGGCCAGTTTTCTCTCATGGACAGCTATATTCAGCGGCGACCCGAGTTCCCAATGCAAGTCACAAGTGATGTTATTATATTAAAAGCAGAAGGAGACATATCTACTTTAACCACAAATGTTGTATGGGATGAACTACTGCTGTAGCCTGTACTTAAAGTATTGTATTCATATGGCATCTCAGAGCGTCCCGGAGGCCGGAGGGAAAGCCTTGTTTGTTTTCAGAAAGGTGAAATAAACGACGCCATGTGAATATGTCTCCTTTTATAGCCACTTTTTCGCTCTTTCTGGTCACGCAATGACTAAAGCTTTGCAGCTCACTGAGCTCAGGCTGTCGAAGGCATTACCTTGGAACAACTGCTACCATCCTACCCTCTAGAATTGTAGAGGAGTATCAGTTCAAGCCCGTCGTTTTCGAGCATTCACCGATTGAGGATGAACCTCTCCCCAATAACTGTTCCATGATGTGCTATATTCTGATGTCGGGGGCATCCGGTAGTACTTCTACGGAAGAGCTATGTTCTGATTCTCCAGACTCTCGTGAACTGGACTCTCCCCAAGGTGCCGGAGCCTACATTTACACCGGAACCTTCATTGAAATTTGCTTCAATGAAAACGGAAAATCAGGTCGCTGTTCCGGCGGGCACAAATGTCGTCGAGGTCTGGAAGTGGCGCAAGTTCTCCAACAAGCTTTGATTCGGTCTGCAGGACAGATGCGCAAATTCCCACCACCTTCGCTTTGCAAAATACACTATTTTGTAGTACTAATCCTCTTGTACAATTCGCACTCTATATAATGTTAGCCTAAGCCTCTTCTAGACAGACAGTCAATACACACCTATTGAGGAAGGGACGGCGTGTGTGTTCAAGTCTAAGCTGCAAGTTAAACGCTTTGCTCCTGGATAGAATATTTGAAATAATTACTATCTGTATCAATCACACTCTTTTCAAACGCCTCAAGGCAGTCTGTGTTTTGGAGGCAAAGATAGATCCAGCTCCCAAGTCTCGATCCTATACAATTGTTCAGTTACAAGTATGATTCTAAACTGATGTAACTTGCCGACTGAGGTGCTTCTACCCGAGACTCGAAGCATTCACTGAGCGCATCAAGAGCCACCTGAAGGTTGCCCTTCAGTATTTGCACCTCTTCTGGTTTCGCATGGACGATCTGCCCGAAATTTGGTAACTGCAGAGTTGCAAAGTAGTGCGTATCTCTTGATAGGTGCATTAGCCTGGAGCGGCAGCTGGCCCATGCAGCAGCATTTGGACGAAGTTGTACTAAGGCCAAGATGTTCTGCTTTATTTTCCTGTGCGACTGAACGCTATCCTGCCACTTGGACTGATTGAACGCTAGAATCACGGCTATAGTGAAAAGATTGTTGGGCTGATAAAGATAATCCACTCGGGATCTGCTCGTGGACGATTCGAGATGAATGGTATCACTGGAGGATCTTCGCTCCGTCATAGATACCCTGGTGATATAGGCAGCTAGAGCATCCACGCATTGGTAGCGGCATCGATTCTGACCAAGAAAATCGACAACATCAGCTTCCATGAAAGCGTCTAACGCGGAAGCAACTTTGTAGCTGAAGCACGTCTCTAAAATCCTGAAGACAACGTCGATATATGTGTCCCGGTTCGAGTAATCTGAGTCTGCGTCAGCGTACGGTGTCGGGTGATTTAAGAGAGCCAATATGCGTTTCATCCGCGGCAAGGTGAACCAATCGCGTAATATCTTTTTCTGAGGCCTTGCCATCGTTCCCAACAGAGGGTAAGCACCGACGAGCTTTGCAAAAATTCTGATCACTGCAGTCCTCGCTTTCCATAGACCAACAAAATTACTAGAATCTGCTGGAAGGGTAAACAAGTCTGATTCAATGATTCGTCTAGCGGTATCGAGTACTGGGTAGTACTCGCTTGTGGCCGGGAAAATAGTGCTCGGGTCGATGTGGGGTATAATGCTTGTGAAGAAAAACAATCGTGCCTTTAAAGACTCGTGGTCTCCATTCAGAGGGGTCAATGAGGCGGAATGGCGATCGTTATCTGCCGTATACGGCGGCAGCGCAAGCAAGTAGTTGACGAGCGCTAATAGGAGACGGACCGGGTCTGACAAGTTGTATGACGAATAGCCGGTGTACGAGTCGAATTCGGCAATATTTTATAAGCAATGGGTAGAATGTCGGGGTATCGGCGGAGGACGTGGGATAAAGTAGCGCTCTGCTTGCTTACAACCGGCTCGTCAACGTGACCTTCGAACGGCAGTTGGTCAATGATGCCAGCACAGAGCGCCATATGAAAGGGGATGTTCCCGCCTACTGAGGCGAGATCACCCTCAAGACTTGCTTGCTTGAGAATACTAATCCAAACGATAGGATGAAGGCGTAGATCCTTTCTGTTAGCAAGGCTGTCCCTCAGAAAGTCGATGCCAGTGGGACAGTAAGACGGACGGTGTGCGGAGTTGGACATGACACCGGCCACTATAGCGGTGAGTTCGCGAGGTGCGGACTTCGAGAGGAGCAAGTAGTCCCTTGAGGTGTTATCTCTCGAAAAGAAGAGCTCGAAGCGAAGGAGGCGCTCAATTTTGCGCTCCAGGCCATGCATTGGCCAAGCTGTACTGCTGAATTCGTTGTCATACACAACACAATTATGCAGCAGTAAGTCTTGCTCCCATGCTATGTCCGACCCGTCGAATACCCGTTTCAAGGATTCCAGAGAACTGATTTGCAGTCCTCCGATGGCCTGAACCACTATGCTTCGAACAGTGGGATTGGAGGACTTGGTGAACAGCCAATGCAATGACTGTACATCCAGATCATGGCCCATGCCTTTCACAGCCTGACGCTCAGCCTCTTTGATGGAAGCATTTGTAGACTGTGAGTCAGCTGCCGAACTCTTTGTGAGCAAGATCAGCAGCGCCGGGATCGGGGAGCGAGTATAGAACTGTTGAACAAGGTAAGATAGCGGTGTTTTGTAGGGGCACTGAGGATATAGAAGGGGTAGAATATTTGTGACCACGTAGGCAACATAAACAACAGCTGCGGTAGTACCGACGACGCCTGCGATGGGACGACTTAGTGGCAAAAGAAACAGGAACAGCCCGACGAAAAAGATCGCCAATGCGGCATGCATGAGCACAGGAAGAAGACCGATAATGGTTGGTACCTGCCACTTTTCGAATCCCGCATAACGGTACTGACGGATGCGACTGCGATCGCGAGGCGTTCCAGAGGGAAGAGAGATGTATTGATGGAGCCATTGCTTCACCAGCACTGCACCAAGCGCCGTAGTCAGACTTAAGGAAAGACTAGTGAACCATAACCCATTGACCCAAGAGTCTATTGTCGCAGGTGTAAACGGAGTTGAGGGTGTGATCGCCGATGTCGCAACCTGATCAACTGGGACGCCACGGGCAATGGCACGTTGAACAGAAACGAGCTCAAAGAGAAGAAGAGCAGACATTTGACTGTAGGATACTTGCAGATTCTGGGATGTCTGCACGATGAACGTCGTGACCACCGCGGAAAAAAAGACCGGCCTCGCAATCAATGTTAGTCCTAGTCAACCACCGAGCAGTCCAGTCACTCACAAACACGAGCAGCACGTCGACTGTGTCCCGAGATTCTTCTACCATATCTATGTCGAAAATCTGTGACTCGTCGTTGTAAGTCCTGAAAACTCTGGCATTTGGCGCAGTTTCTTCGTAAATAGCATCCTCTGGATACTTGGATTCATAATCAAACGCGTCGTTTCCTTATTTCTTGCCTTCAGAGCGAATAAGAACTAAGTATATGGATACACATACCACCGTGTCCCGACGTGTAGCGCGTATTGTTTGTACTTCTGAGCCCGAGACGCCTAGTTTTTGCCCTCTGTCGCTTTGTCCCCTCGCTGGTATGCTCGTTCGTTTCTGCTTTATCTGGAATGCTATCGTCTGAATGTTTCGACTGAGCGTCAGGTTCATCTTTGCTGGTCAGAGAGAACAGGCCAGCGAGACCTTCCAAGGTCGTCATGGTATGGTGCAGAGTAGCAATACCGGTAAAAGCCGAAAGAGGAAACGGCGCCGAAGTACTTACTAGGGAAAAATGGAATGAGTAAACTTTTAGTTGTTTGATTGGCTACTCTACAAGATACAGTGACATCGTATAAGTACTTAAGTAGAACAAATAACAAGCATCCAGAGCTATATAATCCACTGGGTATCAAATCTACTTCAAGGAAGTCGAGTCCAATTACAAGACAACCAAGAAACCAGGTATATTTTACATAAATGCGAATAGATCAAACGGAGGGACTTCCCTCTCTATTTTTCTTCTTCCAAGTCTTAAGGAGCGCAGCCCCAAGGGACTTGCCGAGCGCCAACGCCAGCGGGACGGGCACTGCGTTTCCGATTTGGCGATATTGCTGCAGAGAAAGAACGTCAGAGAATAAAGATTGAGCGTGCATATAAGCTGCGTACATCGTCAATCATGCTTTGCGAATTGGCCTTGTTGATTGAACAAAAGGTGTAGTCGTCGGGGAATCCTTGGGCTCTAGCAGCCTCTCGCACGCTGATAATCCTTTTTTGCTGCATTTTCCGTTAGTGGATTCTGCATCTTGATTGTAGTAGCAGATACATACGTGAGGATGTAGCAATATGCTATGCTTGCTGTTAGGCGATACGAGGGTCATCGCAGTGCGGAAGTATCCATTTCCGTCCAGTCGTCCGTAAAACACTACCAGAATGCGTCAAAGACAAGACAATGTCAATATCACTGGTCCCAACCATGTTTTGAATTTATCATATGCTTCGAACACAGACGATCATCCATATCTAGAAGCAAGTATAAGTCACACGATATCTAGGTCAATAAGGAGGTACCCACCTTTCTGATTCGCATTCGGTTCCAACGGAACAGAGGTCGATCTTAAGAAGACGATTAGCTGTCACCGAGAATGACAAAGGAGAACGTACGCCTCCACGACTGGCCCAGAAAAGATCTTCGTGTGATGATCATTGACTGTGCGGAGGTTCGCTCGGCGCATCCACCGTTGGTATGCGTTTCTTGGCGAGCATATATATACGGCCTTATCAATTCCCGGTCTTCTGTGAGCAACACCTTTGGCAGCTAAAAACTGCTTGATCCCATTATCGATCCTGCGTTGAGTCTCTTGCTTTGTGTCATAGGTCGAAGGAATAATCTTGTGGGGGTTGATCCTATAAGGATCGTGTGAGCTCGAACGAGATACTGAAGAGCCTATACTAACCAATCCCAGGGAGGCTATATGTTTTGTCAGGAGACATGAGCAGAAGGAAGATAATAATAGCACTAACAAGGTCCCCGATAGCATCGTCGACGGTCACTGGCTTCAGCGGCGCGCACTGGTGGTCATCTTCAGGATTTCGAGACCTCGTAGCACGAGACAATGATTCCCCTTCAAAACCAGGTAACTTCCATCTCACTGCTAGCCTCTGGAAAGCATGTGTTGGGATTGGGAATTCGGGCAAGGGCAGCCCTCGTCGTGCTCCCCAGATGAGGATCCGGTTGCGCTGTTGAGGGGCACCATATGCACCGGCTTGAAGAATCTTTACGCGAACCTGGTACCTGTGACGGACTTGTAATGCAATCTATCAGCCAAGGAAAAGGCAATACTTACCCTAACGATGTCAGAATCCTTAGGATGAGCTTGATAACACCCATTTCCATCCCGCCGACGAGGGAGCGACCATGTGAAGCAGATTTGGCTCCCAGACGAGCCGTCAACATGCCCACGACGTTTTCCAAAAGGAAATACCGAGGTTCGTACCATTCCGTGTAGGCCAACATGACCATTGGCAACGTTGATCGGATATCGTCCGGTTTCTGGTCGCGTTTGAGCGTGACTGTGTAGATAAATGAACCTGGCTTACTGGGTTATGATTCGCCTTGCTAAAAGACTGGCATGGCGGGCCTGTAGGATACTGAATCAGTATAACTTCAGTTCACTCCCAAGTGCAGGTTCGAACCTCCGTAAATAAAATCAACTTCGCCTTTCTTCGGCATGTTCTCCAAGTACGTCCCATCGTGAGATTTAAGTTTACGAGGATGCTTGCCGTATTCGGTTTGTACAGCATGATCCAAAAGGATGCTAGCATCTTGGTCGTAGACGATAGTATCAGGATGATTGCGCCTAGGTAGAGAGACCAATGAGATAACAAAAGGAACCACAACGACAACTTTCGCACCTGTACGTCTGGGCAGCCGATGGCGAAAACTCAACAGCCCACTTCGTTTCAACAAACCCTGAAAACATCATGCCCGTACCTAGACCACCAGCACCTACGCAAACGTCAGTACTCGAATCATATAAATTTAATCTCATCAGGCCTACCACTGAAGAGTTCCAAACCACGAAGTGGAGAGTTCCGATCCCGCAGTCGTCGCACGTCACGGAGTTCTTGCTCGTGGTCGGCAAAGCAGCCGTGTATGCATCTTTTCCACGATTCGTCGAAAGAGGTATAAGCCCCCCTTCGGAGTCTTCAACTTGGTTCAAGTAGAAATGGTCGTCGTGCTTGATCCACGACCTGATAGCGGCCTGATCAACCAGGTGCTTGACGAAGCACACACCTTGTAATCGTTTGACGGCTACGGATCGCGTCCTCTGGCTCAGGAATAGTCGACGCTAAACATAAAATTACCGTCAAAAATTTTGTGTAGAGAAAGAGGAATAGGTTACCTCCTCTTGATCGCATTCTGTCGTAGACTCATGGTCATTGTAGCGACCAAGATACGCGACCTGTACTTCTTCCTCGTTGACGATCGAACGTACTTGCGCAATATCCAAAAGCAGGGTGTCAGGGTCTTCATTACGGACGTACACACAATCGTGAAGGTGGTAGTCTACCCCATAATGGGTGACACCGCCCTTCGTAGGGCTAACCATTCCATGCGCATCTTCTCGGGCTCTAAGCGCACATGGATAGCACTTGAGGTGCTCTGGTTGATACGACGTTGCCTCCAGCACCTCCTCAATAGATGGAAGATCTGTGAATTCGTGCTGTTTATGGTCCCAAACAAGACTGGAATTTGTTAGATAGGTACGTTCATCATGAAAAAAACACCAGTACCTGCAGAAATAATCCGTAGACTCGGGATCACCGTCATCAAGGTACTCATTGTCACTTTCCCCTAACATCTTGACATCCACTTTTCGGATGATGGATGCAATAGGACTGGCGTCGCAGGTCTTCATCTGAAAGAGGGCCTTTGAATGAGCGACTTCTTTCATCAGCGTTCTGCTGCCATGCTCGAACCAATGCCCGTGAAATTTCTTGGTGTTGTCCTCCGCATCGCAGAAGAAATAGCAAATACGACAGAACCTACATAGTATACGTGTCAATCTCAAAATTCCAGGATAGTGTCGTGGTACTGACCAGTATTGATTTCCGAAGACATTCTTCGATAACGGACGGAGAGGTTTACCGTCATCGACTCCTTTCTCACTAGATGTTGACGATTCATCATCACTACTGTCACTTCCCTCGTCGTCAGTACCAGACTTTGCGTTAGAGGACCAGTCCTTCGGCGGCATGACCATAACCACATCTCCTGCCTATGAAGAATATATCAGCCAGGAACTTGAGCAAAGAAGAAAAAGACAAACCTGATATTCCACACCGTCAAGGTGTACAGTAGCATAATGATGTTTCTCAATTCGCTCTCCCCAAATTATACTTTCCGGGTTATCATAGTGAGATTTGATATTCTCCTCCACCTCCCTAAGCGGCGTGTCATCCTTCTCCAGCGTCCCCGCGACCTCCATTCGGTTTCGGTAGAGCTTCTCAGCGATAGATCCGACGATGGGAGTGACGACCGTTGTTGCCCTGCACATAAGAACGGCTTTCTCTTGGTTTGAAGGCATTTTGGGGGCTGAATCTTTACGGGAAACCGGATACGGTTTGTGCTTTTTCTTTCTCGCTTGGGGGCTCGGAGACGTCGCCGTCGATGACGGTGTGGTGGCTCTGTCGCTATCAGAATCGGACGTTGCATCGGAAGAAGGCGTCTCGGCAGACGCATATGATGGGTCTCCGTCGTCGAACAGCTCCAGTTCCACGCCTGCAGCTTCGAAAAAGTGTTTGATGAGGGGCACAATTTTGAGGCGTTCATCGACGTTTGCACATATAACGGGCAACGTAGAGATTAGATAGGCAATCTGAAAAGCTGATGAGAAGTTGAGGGCACAAGAGGTTGTAATACACGAACCGTGTCATCGGATTCCACATCACTAATACTTATGTCACGCCCAATGATGGCATGAGATGAGACACAGTTCGTGCTCTCATGTATGCCGTCTAAGGAATTGACAAATTCTTTGTAGCTAGCCCTTCTATCTTTCAATGCATGAGAAATGACTTGATGGGTGACGCGATGCTTCACAAAAAAAGGGCGGAAAAACGGTGCATAGGCGTTGGAAGGAACATGCAGAATATACCATGCCATGTCCGTACAGATGTATATGTTCCTGAAATGCTGTCAGAAAATAAAGACATAGTGAAGATCAATATGTTCACCCGTCAAGTTGTTGGGCCTCGGAAAAGTAATGGACATTGAAGTCTGTAATGCATCCCAATCGCAAGCGCATACCCGACTCTTCCTCATCCAGATCCGAATGAGCTTGGACAAACTCATCGTCAAGACCCTCGACTTCCTTGGCTCTTACTATCCCACTCGCGTGGAATGTTCGCATTGCTTTGTTCTTGCCTTTCCTTCCGACGTTCGGAGGAGAGGTAAGCGTGTTAAGAGCTTCGATATCGACAATGTTTTGCTCGTCGTCGTAAATAACAAAGTCATCGAGGATTCGAACAGGTACATCGTTGTCGCCTTCGTCAGAATCAGAATCAGGCTCTATTTCGCCAGGAATTGCAACTCCGTCAGTCTCGTCGAACTCATCGTCCTGGAAGTGATAGGTTCTGGTGCTTGTCGCGTCAAGATCTTGGTCCATCGGATAAAAATCCCACTGGGTGCTGTCATCTATTCATCTGAAGTGAGCAGAAAGAACCGACGCGAAAGGTGGCACAGCGCACTCAGAGTTGTGCCCGACATGGTGGCTGCTGTCGACGGGCCTGCCTCGTTATTGTCAAAAAAGTCGGAAACCGTAGGCGAAAGGCGGAGCCCTCGCACGCGTGGGGGATACTACATGGTGGTTCAGCAATGATCCAAAGGATTATATTTGCAGATTCACATCGAAATCAGAGACAGTTGGAGATTGTCGTAGCTCGAGAACTGTATTCATCTACAAACGCGTCAAGTCATACAGTGGCAGAATGAAGAATAAGTACACACTACGGCTAGCTCCTCGTCGTTGAAAGCAGGCGACTCCACGCGTCTTTTCTTCTTTGGCGAACCATTGGGTGATTGGAAAATGGACCTCGTTGGTGAGGTAGGAGGGCTGGGGCTGCTTGAAGGTGATCTTTTCCTCGGTTTGGTGGCTTGAAGTCGACCTCGACGACGGCTAGCCGATTCTGGCGTCGCTGGATGGGACCGTAGAGGGAGTTCCACGTAAGGAACGAGTTGACGGACCCCCATCGTCGACGACTGTAGCAGAACGATCTTCGCCGTGGAAGTAGAAAGACAAAATTAAAACCGCGATGCAGAATGCATGTCAAGCACGAACCACCACCGCCACCACTACCCCCACCACCATTCTGCCTTGCTTCTACATCTCAATGCCTTCTCATGTCTTTCATACTGGATGTGAAGATGGAAGGAATTCGTCCTGGATTCGAATAAGGTTGCAATGCGTCGTCGTCGATGCGATGACTAGCCTGTAGGCATCTCTCACGGTGATATAATAAAACGGCGCCACCCATCATGTCAGAGGTGATGATGTCTGGCGTCAAGATGGAAGCAGAAATGAAGTGCATCGAGTCGGACATCGGGTCCATAGGAGGTACATACGTCTTATTTCATTTTTTCCTCTTACTATACTTATGCACTTACCACCAGCAACCACCATCTCCCCGTTCCTCTCGCTGCGACGCTGCGATCCTGGAGTGCTCTTCACATCGATATTTTCAGTTTCACAATACACACTAAACGATGCTGGAGCATTCAAGTGCCCAGAGACAAGCAGATCTTTTGACTATTCCTTTTTTCGTACCATCATTTCGTTCTCTGCAGCCGACGTCGTGAAGCTTGGCACAGGAGCAAATATTTCATGAGGTTGGACCACGAGTAATCGATAACTTTCAACGCTTGCTCCCACCTGGACACCAGTGCCAGCTGACTTCGACTCCGCCAATTTTTGGGCCTCCTGCCTTGACCATGTTCCCCAGTGACAAGGACCATCATGAGAGGCGGTTACAACGGTGACTTGCTCCCACACCACTACGAAAGCTCGGCTGGCGAGTCTTTTCCGTCTGTTCCACAGTCTAAACCCAGTTTTACAGCAGTATCGTTATCAGTGTTCCGTTGCAGTCAGAGCAGGCATAGCAGGCATAGACTACGGTCGTGCGACAGACATGCGGTTTCATGATGAAATTGCGTCTCTCTTTCCTCGCAGTTCCTGATGCCTAGCAGTCATAGGCTCTCGAATTGCGCCCATTAGCTTGTGCCTGATAGTTTGCAGTACCCTGAGACCTGCGTTTCTTTGCAGTCGTAGGCTCTGATACTGCGATAGGATACGAAACGCATGCTTGCTTCCTCGCGCTTTGTTGCTGTCATAGGTCCGTGCACCCTTACAGGCACGCTGTTTCTTTACCCGGACAGTGACCTGGGCTACAGAGTGCTCGGTATCTGCGTTCCCTATTACCGTTATTCATGTTCCGTGCTACGGTTTGGTGGTTGTGGCCCCCTCTCCTTGCATCGTGGGGTTCGTGCGTATGTCTCACCCTGTCTGGTTCAAGGACGCCACCCCCTTCATTGTGCGATGTCCTGCCGGTAGAGGAGAACTTGCTTTCGCCCTGCTCAATGATCGCGAAGTACGTATGATGTTGTATAACCATGTCCAGCTACTGATGTAAGCGTTCAGTCGTCAATCGTTCAGACGACTCCGTCTATTTCGGGCGTTCGACGTCGGGGTTTCTCTTCAGAGGCCGTTGCTCGCCCGAAGCTCAAACTGGTGTCATACTAAAAGATGGCGGTGGACTGCGATTGAAAGGAATGCCCGGTGTGTGTGTGTGTCCAAGTGGACCTGTCGCGCGAGCTCGTCTGATCTATCGTTCCTTGCAGTCGGATAGAGCTCGAAACAAGGTCAACTCAGACCCTGACTCCTAATGCCAAAGAGCGTGAAATCTGCAAATATTCCAGGTCTCACCTGAACTTCTCCCAAGCTCTGTCACCATCTCTTCGCTCAATCATCATATCTATTGATGGTAAGTGCTCGACTAGTGCTATGATATTCAAGCATTGCACTAATTGGTTGGGTTAAGAGCACCTTTGATTTCATCGATTCATGGCATCCAATAACGAGGTGGGACTCCTTTTCTTCGCAATTTTTTTATTGTGGCTTTCCCTTAACATGCAACGTTATGTACAGCATCCGACTTCTATTGCCGACGTTCTCCGGAGTCTGCACGATGCGGAGGAATCCTTTTTTCATGCGGCAAACTACTTGATTGCCCAAGCTACGATCTGCACCCCTGTTCGGGACAAGACCACTCTTGCCATCATCCTCCAGCATTTCCGTGATTCTGCTATAGATTTCCTATATCCAGTCGTCTGTGCTTGGAGAGAATTCTCGTTGTTCACGTATTACCTCTCAGAGCTTCCCCCCTCCTCTGCAGCGACGATTGCTCAATATCGTTCCATGCGACTAAATGCTCAAATCGCGAGGAAAAGTTTCCTGTTACTTGAAGCAACCATTGTCAACGTTGAGGCTACATTAACGGCCGAGCTACGAAGGACGTCACGCAGAGACTCGCTCTTCCAATGGCTCACTTGGTCAGCGTCGATGCGGTTAGCCCTGCTGGACGACTTTCCCCACCTAATATCTGCCCTCCGCCGTTATTGTTAGGAGACTATGCTATGTCTCAATGATATCGAACGCTTTGGTCTCTGTTTGGATGACCTTTTCAGCAACAACGAGCGTGCAGTAGCTTTTAAGAAAGACGAAGAGTCAGTCAAAGGTCTCTTGAATCTGGCGAAATTTGCGGGGGAAAGCCGTAAGGATACCTATTTACATCCATTTAAACTCGGGACGGAATATCGCTTACGTCCTTACATGGGACAAAATTATCTCAGGCTGCATAGAGACTCTATGTCAAGCTTTCTACTCGTACTTACGTTATTCTCTTATACCTGGTTCTTTCTTCGTCTTTTAACTTGATGAAGTCGGAACCTATTTACTAGGCGCATTCCCTGTAGATACTAGATATTCACAACAAACGGGTTTATTGAACCTGAACCTCAAAGCGTAAATATGTGGTACTCTGAAGCAACGATCTATAACAGATGTTAACCAAAGCGAGAAGTATATTTCAAAGACGCCTCACAATGATGTTATCTGGACTGCACATCAACGGAAAGTACTGTTTTCTTTCAAGAGTGGTGGGGACTGTCCTGGCCCGAAATGGTAGCGACGTCCTGACAACTTCTTGGAATATCAGGCTGAGTACAGCGTCATTGATTACGAGCATAGTAGGGTCATCTTGGTTAACCGGAGGCCGAAGTATCTCGTTGGGATTGCCATACTGCAAGGGACATCCGCTGCTCTGTTCCCGCCTCAAAGTCATCTGATTAAAATCATAGACGTTGATTTCCAAACGGTCGTTATCGAAAGCAACGAATCTGGATCCAAACGTAGCCCATGCAACGTGTCGACCAGCTCGTTTCCGGAAATCGAGGATACGCGTACCCTCCGGACCCCAAGCTGACCATTCAACTTCCTTGGTTCCTGTGACAAAATGGCGTAATTGTGCCAGCAACGTCCACCGCGGAATGAGTATTATGATCCTATATCGTCCTAAGCCTTCCCCCATGAGAAGTGTCACGGGATATAAAATTTCATCAGGATGAACATGAAACGGGATGGAATCATCCTGATTCGGCCAGGCGGGTGAAGGGTCACACCTGATTGTAAAGCCCGAAAGGATATGTGAAGGATGCAGATTTGGAAGACGAAGAGTAAGATAGTGCGTCATATTCGTGACCGTGACGCGTATTTGCTCAGACGATTCCGCAATGAAGTCCACGACGAGTAAGCGCAGCTCTGTGCCGGTAGATACGGCAACTACGACGTGCTTTTCGGTCAAAAAAGCGAACGAGTAGATTTCACGGCCAGTAAGGTACTAGTTCGTGTGATCCATCGGCGATTCAATAGACGATCAGGAGTAGCAACAACACACCAGTTCTTTGTGACCAGTCTTCCAATTCCAGATAACGATCTCTGAATCTGCTGTTGTGATATGATTGTAGCCAAACTCAACACCTAGGTGATCACCAGATATATGCATGGCGAAGACCACACCGTGTGCTGGGACGTTATGCGCATATTTGAGGATGGGTATGGAGGCAAGTTCATGTGCTTTTCCGCTGGACATGAACAAAAGACGGAACTGGAAGGAAGGATTAGGTTCCCTGATCAAAGAAATCAGCGTCTGGTGAAAAAGAGGACATGAAGGGCTGACAACCTTTCCGAGTCGACGAGAACTAGCAGATCTTGTGAAGAATCCATTCCAAACTGAAAATTATCCAAGCCAGATTTGAATGGAATTGACCATTCCTTTTGCCGGACGGAACGGCTCGATGAGGGCAAGTAAAGACGATCGGACCCCCTGGCACATCCCTCCGTGCTAGAACATTTCCGGAGAACTCCTGTGAAAATGGAAAGTTTGAAACGATTTCGCTCCAAGTACTACCATCGAGTCTGTTCCACGCATTGCTATGCTCACGCAATTGATCCAGGCGATACGGCAAAGGTAGTAGAGCAACCGCATGGTCGACGTACCCGTGCCGAGCGAGCTCCTTATTGTATTCAAGAGCGACCATGTCATTTATCAAGGCCAAGAAAGACTGACAGACCTGGACAGCTGTGAGAGCATAAGAGTATAAGTAGACTGGAAATTACCTGCTGGCAGGAAGCGAGGCTGCGAGCATCGAGAAAGCTGAAGATAGCGAGATATATCTCTGGAGGAAATTCTGGCATCGTTGAATGATCTATTACGATGACGGTCGAAGACACAGCGATTCTTGTTTAGCGCCCTGGTGGAGCAGCGGCTTTTGCCGTCGCGTGAGAATCTTCGGTATCACCCGTGGCAAGGACCCTGAACCAACCTTTCACCACCGCCAACATGTCGCTACCTGTGCACACCGTGTCCATCGACTACGCCGAAGAGAAAAGTGCGTTATAATTTCCACACCACACAGCTTTAAAACTTACTGCCTTCCAGCACTGATCAAAACTTTTCTGAGCACCTTCAAATGCCAGGACAAGGATATAACGAGCGGATTTGCCGACATCGACATTGAGGACGAACAGGACGCTTCGACGTCAGAGACAAGAGACCTCAAGTATATCAATCAACTGGTGCGCTAAAACTACGTGTTTGACGCGTTTTGCTGACCGTGTCACCAGCAACGGATCGCGAACCGCGACCAACAAATGCTAGTCATTGACCTCGAGGATCTTCACACAGTACGCGTCAAAGAGGCTTTCCTTTGACTCATTCTGACTCTTCTTTCTGCTCAGCACGATCCAGAACTGGTTCAGCGTATCCGAGGCAACACCCGGCGATACGTCAGCCTCTTCAGCGAGGTCGTCGACCAAATCATGCCTCTCCCCACAAAGGATATCAGCGACTACGATGAAGTTATTGACGTTATTCTACACCAGAGGAGAGAGCGAAATGCACAAATGGAAGGAGGGCAGGACGGTTTCCCGGAGCACTTGTTGCGACGATAGTGCGTTCACTGCCACTTGAGCCTTGTGTTTTATTCTGACGCGCCTTTTCAAGTAATCTCTATTTCCAAACCCTTCGGAGTGACGTTGCTATCGCTGTTCGTGAAGTACGGGGCTCCCAGCTAGGTCGGCTTATCACCGTTCGCGGAATAGTCACCCGCGTGTCCGAAGTCAAGCCCCTCCTTCAAGTGAACGCGTATACCTGCGACGTCTGCGGGTCCGAAACGTTCCAAGACATCTCCAACAAGACATTCCAGCCTATTGCAGACTGTGAAAACGTCAACGAGTGCAAGAAAAACGGCATCAAAGGCTCGCTTCACATGCAGACACGTGCATGTCGCTTCAGCCCCTTCCAAGAAGTCAAAATACAGGAAATGGCCGATCAAGTCCCCGTCGGGCACATACCTAGGTCTATGACCGTCCATGTTCACGGCAATTTGACGAGGATGATGAACCCTGGCGACGTTGTTCATCTTGGCGGAATTTTCCTTCCCATTCCTTACACAGGCTTTCAGGCCATCCGTGCAGGCCTCCTCACTGACACCTACCTCGAGGTACACCATATTCACCAACTCAAGAAGCAGTATCACGATATGGAGACCACACCCGAAATCCAGGCCGAGATCCACGAATTGACTAGGGACCCAGCACTGTACAGTCGACTAGCGATGAGCATCGCACCGGAAATCTACGGTCATGAAGATGTGAAGAAGGCTCTCTTGCTTCTCCTAGTGGGAGGCAGCACGAAGGAGACCCAGGACGGCATGAAGATCAGAGGAGACCTCAACGTCTGTTTGATGGGAGATCCTGGTGTTGCCAAATCACAGCTGCTGAAGTTCATCTCCAAGATTGCTCCCAGAGGTGTCTATACTACTGGTAAAGGTTCTTCGGGTGTTGGCTTGACCGCAGCCGTGATGCGGGATCCCGTCACAGATGAGATGGTTTTGGGTAGGTGTTCTGTATAGTGTCAGCGAGATGTGCTATTGACGCATTGTTCGAATAGAGGGCGGCGCATTGGTCCTTGCTGACAACGGAATATGCTGCATCGATGAATTCGATAAAATGGAGGAAGCTGACCGGACTGCCATTCACGAAGTCATGGAACAACAAACGATTTCGATCTCCAAAGCCGGTATATCGACGACTTTGAATGCACGGACATCAATATTGGCCGCTGCCAATCCTCTATATGGGCGGTACAATCCCAAAGTATCTCCAGTGGAAAACATTAACCTTCCCGCCGCGCTTTTGTCTCGCTTCGACCTTCTTTTCCTCATTCTTGACAAGCCGTCTCGAGATGAAGATGAACGACTAGCTCAGCACGTCACGTTTGTGCATATGTACAACAAACATCCTGAACTAGACCATGAACCGGTAGACCCAAATATTATGAGGTATGACCATGGTCTTGAAGCCATACACATTTTCTGACCATCCCGTTAGGCATTACATCGCCCAAGCCCGGACCATCCGTCCCACTGTTTCAGCCCAGGTGTCTAAACATGTCGTGGATTCGTACGTCCGTCTGCGTAAAATGTCCAAAGACGACGAGGCGCAAAACAAGTCACACACTTACACGTCTGCACGAACTCTCCTCGGCATCCTGCGTCTCTCACAAGCTCTTGCTCGTTTGCGGACATCATCTGTCGTCGACTACTCCGACGTCGACGAGGCGCTGCGGTTGATGGAGTGCAGCAAGGAGAGTTTGTACGAAGACGACGAGCAGGAGCGGGAGCCGGACAAGTCAGCTGTCAGTCAGATATACCGACTCATCAAGAGTATGAAAGATAACCTTGATGACGACGAGAATACACCGGTCAAGAGGCGGAGGACGACGAAGAGGATAGGGAAAGGCCCTGGCGGTGAGCGGGATATGGACGTTGATGAACCTGAGTCTGGTCCGGTATTGTCAATGGTAGATGTGCGTGCCCGAGTGACGACTGCCGGATACACGGAAGCACAACTAGTGGAAACGATAGATAAGGTCAGTCTAGATTCTGGTATAGTGCGTCTTATGACGCTGATTCTTTTTGCAGTACGAGGAGCTTGGCGTGTTGGCAAAGGTATCGAATGGTGCGAAACTGATGATCATGGCATGATATAGTTTTATTCTGGTCCTTACACCCTTGTTTTCGCCGCAGTGCTCTGTAGTATATACCTATATATTGATGTTGTATTCCACAATCTGGAGGTTTTATGGGAAAACTAACTTTAGCGCCAGCTAGCCCGGGTCGCAAGTTGATCAGTCGGTATCGAGTTGGCCTTGGACTCGTTTGACAGGACTTCGATGGCGCGGCAAATTAAGGCTTTGACTCCCTTTGAGGCTTGACGATGACAATAAAATAGTAAAAGATCTCAATAACCATATACTAGCAGCTCATTTAAAAGAGCATAAAACATCACTTTTATCTGCGGTGAAGATGCTGTGAACAAGGTCAATCGACAGAAAAACCCAGGGGTTACAACAGAGTGGGTTAATATATATACAAGTATGGGTTATTCAGAGGCGACTATAAACGAATAAATGTATGGTTCTGTCGTAAACGGACCAACCGGCAAAAACCGGACATGGTTTCGGTTAAGGTAGCCGCAATTCGTGGTTAGTACGTAACCACCTCTTTCGGCGCATATGTCAGGATCTAATAAGTTACCCTCCATCCCCCTTGTAATCTCAGTCCTCATAAAATCCGGAAGGACATTTTACGAGACTCTAAAGTACCTTGTCAAGCATCTTAAAGACGCAGGTTCATCGACAGCCCTCTCTATAATTACCCCTATGTGCCTCCTCGCTGCCAAGTTTGATAATACTGCGTGGTCAATCATCAACAAGTTCCATTTTGTGCTGTTCTACGCAGGCTGGACCATACGGGACGGAACGGGTGCACGCGAATATAAACAGTTCGAAGACCATCTCCTACAAATTGAGAGTACCTGCAGGTTCGCGAGGGAAGAGCTCGTCCCCGCCATCAAAGGAAACTTGGATAGGATCGAACTGCCCCTCGTGTCCGAACTCCGTGGGTCGTACGGATTGGAGACCTTCCTTCGCTTCATAAAGCATATCCCGGGGTTTTGGTCCGTGCGGATCGACCTTCTCGACGACATTCCAGATATTATCTCCTCGATCTATAATTCATGTAGGACAATGATGACCTGCCTCGATTGTGTTGAGCAATATTCGCGCCTCATCCAGACTCGCTTCCAAGACAAGGAATGGGTTTCTCAGCATCAAGGTCGCCCAGACTTGATTTGGTGCTTGTCAGCCACTAGGTCTTCTGTGACGGATTTGCTGCCTGGTCTGCGCTGTCATCGCGATCTGGAGGTGTACCTATCTGGGTACGTAAACCTAGTCTCATTCAATCTGGCCGGTTTCTGAGTGTTCATTTCTCCACAGGCGTTGCTAGTGGGATATTGGCGAACAATGAAATGCATAAACACGAAGATGTACCAGTATCAATTATCAATTATCATTTCATGAAATGAAGAGGACTTGAAAGATTTTGCGATTATCTTGTCCTGTTTGGCTTCCCACTCTTCCTGTATCTTCGAAGTCAAGAAGTTCGGTATACTTTGGTCCTACTTGCGTACGGTTTTTCAGTGCAAATCAGACTTGCTGGTGTCCATCTTCTACGCTCAGATGCAACACCCACAGAGGCTGGCAGACGCTCAAAACCAAGCAGAAAGGGGGCAGCTACCGTCCTGGGAGCAAGTGGGGTACGATTACGGTCGATATCTTCGTCCTACGGGGAGCTTGGCGTGATGGCAAAGGTATCGAATGGTGCAAAACCCATGATCATGGCATGGTTTATTGCACTTTCTCTGAGTTTCATTCTGGTCCTTACACTCTAGTATATACCTATATATTGATGTTGTATCTCACAAATTACAATCTCGTCGTTTCATATCGTCTCATGGGGAAAATAACTTTAGCGGTAGCCAGTCAGTCGATATCAAGTTGCTGTATGCTTGGCCTTTGACTCATTTGAGATAGTGCGGCAAGTTGACGCTTTTCCCTTTGAGGCTTGACAATGCCATATGCTTCCACGTGATCGTGTACGTGGAGTCTAGCCACGTGTACTTCATCAGTGGCTGTGCTGCACACTTGCATTGGTGCACTGCAGTTTCTCTTTCCTTTTCCTTCCCTTCAATAATGCGGCTGCCATGGTCGCTACTGGCCTTGTCTACGTATTATTCCTCTAGCTTTGTCCTTTCATCTACCACACCTCAATACGACACCCACAATTACTATGTCCTCGAGCACGACCCGCGCATTTCATCGCTGGACGATGTATCACATCTACTTGGAGTCGATGTCGTGGAGCCTGTCGGAGAACTCGAAAATATTTGGTTGGTTAGAGCAGTGATACCCGAGAGGCAGTTGAATAGCAGGACGGTCGGCGAGGACCTCCTTCTCCAGAGGTACAAACAACTCCGTCGTGCTGCCGGAGATTCGTCGGTATCCCGTCGGTCGAGTACGGTGTCTTCTGTGCGACATTTGTCTCGACAAGAGCCTCGCAAACGTGTTAAGCGAGCACCACCGCCCATCAGACCACCTCCAGAAACTTCTGCACAGAATGTTGCCCAACGTTTGGGCATAGAAGATCCGCTCTTCAACCAGCAATGGCACTTGGTGAATGACGAACACCCAGAGCATATGATGAATCCCGTACCGGTGTGGGATATGGGGATTACAGGGAAGGGCGTTATTACTTCCCTTGTGGATGATGGACTGGACTATGACCATGATGATTTGAAAGACAATTTCGTACGTCGTCAATCCTCATTGACCGTTCGTAATTCATTTCCTCTTGCCAGGACGCTGTCAACTCGTATGACTTTAACGACCACCAAGACCTTCCGACACCAAAACTCATAGACGACCACCATGGTACACGGTGTGCCGGACAAGTTGCTGCGGGGAAAAACAATGCATGTGGTCTCGGTATTGCTTATGATGCCAAGGTTGCGGGCGTTCGTATCTTGTCCGGACCGATTTCCGACGTCGATGAAGCGAAGGCGCTCAACTATGGTTACCAAAATGTATCAATATACAGTTGCAGTTGGGGACCTCCGGATAACGGTCAGGCTATGGAGGGGCCTTCCTACCTAATTCAAAAGGCAGTACTTAATGGTATCAACAAGGGTAGAGACGGCAAAGGCTCTATCTTTGTTTTCGCTAGCGGCAACGGTGCAGATCATGGCGACCAATGCAATTTCGATGGCTATACGAACAGCATCTATTCAGTCACTGTATCTGCCATCGACTACATGGGACTTCATCCGTATTACTCAGAGCCTTGTGCAGCGAATATGATCGTTGCTTATAGTTCGGGATCCGGGAAGCACATAGTACGTTCACGTCGGCTTTCCATGTGCTCAGAACTCATCGTATACTAGGTGACTACCGACAAAGGTCAAGGCACGTGTGCGACTAGTCACGGTGGTACCTCAGCTGCAGCACCGAACGCGGCAGGTGTGTTCACTCTAGCCATAGAAGCCAGGTATACTGGTTTTGATCACATCATCTGTCTTCTTCTGACGCATACGATAGGCCTGACTTAACCTGGCGCGATATTCAACATCTTTGCGTCGAGACGGCGCGTATGGTTAACGAAGACGACGAAGACTGGGAGACAACCGCAACGGGGCGTAAATACAGTTATAAGTATGGCTTCGGGGCGTTGGACGCATACCTCTATGTCAAGGCCGCACAGGATTGGGAGCTAGTAAAGCCGCAGGCGTGGATTAAAACGCATACCGTACAGCTGGAAAACGGCACGATGACAGAAGAAGGCGAATATTCTGGTGGCCAGTTCATCGGCGAGGGCGGAGTGACAAGCACAATCACGGTGACGGACGAGATGGTGCAACAACACAATTTTGAGAAGCTCGAGCACATCGACGTCAAAGTGTGGATTTCCCATCGTCGTCGGGGTGATGTTGAAGTAGAGATAGTGAGCCCGAATGGAATTAAAAGCATGCTGGGAGGTAAGCGTAAGAAGGATTCGGATCGCACAGGATACCCCGGATGGAGATTTATGAGCATAAAGCACTGGTGAGTGTCTTTTTGTGATGAGGGCATAGAAAGTAACAGTGCTCGTAGGGGAGAAAATCCCATTGGCGATTGGACTATCAGGGTTTTTGACCAAGGGAATCCTGAGAACAACGGTACTTTCCTAGGATGGAATCTGATGTTCTGGGGTTCCGCGAAAGATGCCGCTCTAGCGACACCTTACGAACTTCCAACTGAAGTGACCACGTTTCCCCCGACTGAGGATCCAGACGCCGATCTTCCTCCCACGACCACAAAGATCTACGACAAACCTACCGTTCCACCGCAATCATCCCCGACATCTACTACGTCCGAAAGTGCCAGTGCCTCAAGCACCCCAACAGTCGACGAGGGCTGGTTCAATGGCCTGTCGAACCTTGTGTCGCACCCCAAGTGGTTCTTTGCAGCTATTGGGGCCGTCGCCGTCTTTGGCATCGGTGCTTTGATATTCTTGTGGCGGCGTAGGCGTGCGGCGCGCGCAGCTAGGAATGCCGACTACTCCACCATCCCAGGTAGCGAAGACCTACAGATGAGCACAGTTGGGTCAACATCACAACGGCCACGGACAACCAAAGAGCTATATGACGCGTTCGGGGAGGTGTCGGATGACGAGGACGCCGATGAAGAGACCCATTTGCGTGGAGGGCACCCAATATCTGAAGGAATTGGGTTCCATTCCGGTTTCCTGGATGATGAAGAGCCTGAATCTGCCGGTGGCTCAGGGCTTCAACAAAAGTATCGCGACAATCCTGAAGATGAGAGTCGAGTCGATCTCACGGAGAAGGAAAGGAAAAGTTCTCCTGAAAGATCTGCATCCACCAGTCCGAGTCTTAGTGGGGATAGTTGGCAACATGCCAGCGAAGCGTGATACCCTTGCCCACGGAAAACATTTACGCATAGAGGATCATGATATTGGTTTGCACGTTATTCATTCATAATACCTTTCTGTTGTCTTGTTGTCTCGAGCAATGCTGTAATACTAGGTAAACATATGCACGCGTGGAACGGAAGAGTTAGGTCTACCAGAGCGACTTGCAGGGCCGAAGCACTGCGCTACGTATCATCTCCACAGTCAGGCCGTGGCCGTGGCCTTCTATGATGCGATAGTCGTTTTTGCCGGTCATGTGGGATATGTTTGGTGTCCATCACAGATAGGCTGAGTAGGTGCATGTGCCGGTAGTACTGGACCGAATGTTATTCCAATTGACTTATCGAGGCCCGTGGGTCCCGTAGCATAGTGTTTTATTATGAGGTAGTACACGGACTCTGGTTTGTTTCCTTCTGAAGGAACATTGATCAGAATAAAAACTACTACCACCCGTCGGACTCCGTCAAAGCCGTTGGACTGCAGCTGCAGTCGGGTTATTTGTGTTTCCAATAGTTTGACTGGTCCCTTTACTCTTGAGTCTTGATCGAGACGATTACGATAAGTGAGCTATTTTTACCGCGGGGTTCATATTCATTTTAGTTCCAACTTAGTTCTCACCGCGGTCACTTATCTTGTCTGGTGCCATGTGGTCCTTCCGCATGTTGGTACGGCACAGGTAGTCTATATAGTTCGCTCTTGTATCTCGGAGTTTCCTTACCTATCATGGCAGAAACCACCAAGAATTTCGCTGGCAGCGTTTCTGTCATCCAGGAAGATGCTCACAACAACATGAAGGTGTACTGGTTCCGTAGCACCATATTTCAAATTATCGTCGTTGGTGGGGTATTTTTCTGCGTGAGCATTGTTTATTCTGCTTTCATGGTGAAGGCATGTCTAACTGGGTTTTCTACCATCTAGGCCCCGGTATGTATCATGCTTTGCTGTCATTCTCGTCTATCGTGTTAATAGTGATTGGTAGGGAATGTACAATGCCCTGAGCTCATTGGGTGCTGGTGGTCTCGCTACACCGTGGTATGCCAACGCTACGGCTGCTGCTGGCTATGGTTCGTTACTCGGAGCTCGTCGGTTACGGTGCCGAAGATGTATATTTACTTCATTTCAGTGTTCATGGCGGTCCTATGTATAATCGGCGGGATCATCGTCAGTAAGATCGGTGTTCGATGGGCTCTTCTGGTGAGTGTGTCTCCCTTCTGTATCTTTGCGGCATAGTACTAAGTGGCCACGAGATTTCTAGCACTGGTGATATCATGTCAGTCCAAGTGCCCTTTTGGTCACAATTTCTCTAGTCATCCAATTGAACATACTATCTCCAGTTATGCCGGAAGTCTTTATCTCAACTCAAAGAACGGGACACAATGGTTCTTGATGTTCGGAAAGTCCGTCTTATTGCACGGCTGTCATGGTTGACTTATATAGTTCTTTCAGGCTCCATTATTTCTGGAATGACAGATGGGCTCATGTATTCGGTTGAAGGCCCCATTATCACTTGTACGCTTTGCTCAGTATGCTTTCTCTACAAATATCACTGAAGTTTATTTCTCGAATTACAGCCTACCCCGAGGAAGACAGACGAGGGCGTATGCTTGGTTTATGGGTGTTTATGCGCAATGCCGCACCCGTCATTGGTGGAGCTATCATCTTTGGACTGAACTCTAGTATCGACTCCACCGGCGCAGTTTCTTTGAAAACTTACCTTGTCATTATCGGTATCATGTGCGCAGGGCCGTTCATCGCGCTTTTGTTGTCAAATCCCGAGCAGGTGCAACGGAAGGACGGCGTCAAGATTGCGCTGAGGAAAACTGGATGGATCCAAACTTTCACAGAGTAAAGCAAATTTTCACTCCATCACCTGGAGCTCATGTCGGATTTATAGATGGTTCCACGTCGTCTCCAACAAAAACGTGAATTCGCTTTTCTCTGTGCCCGGCACACTCTCACTTTCACCTTTGTAGATGCTACTTTTATGCCCGCTTTTCTTCACGTCCTGGTTCTACGGTTCATACATCGGTACCTTGCAAACACAATTCTTCAATGTCCGAACAAGATCTCTCTGCGCATTCGTTATCCCTTGGGGTGATATTGCTGGAGGCTTCATGATCGGATACTTCCTCGACAACAGGCGTTTCACTGTGAAACAGCGCGCGCGATGGAGTTTCATCGCCTTGATGGTCTTAAACTTGGCTCTCTGGTTAGTATAGTCTTCCTATCTCATGCGTCACTCATTGACGCATTTTAGGGTATGGGCGGCCATTGTTACCAAACAGTTGGAAGACGCACAGCCGGAAATCGACTGGACTTCAGGGTCTTTCTTTGGCAAGACTTTTGTCTTGTTCCTACTGTTTGATCTAGCCACTATGGCGACACAGACTAGCTTGTACTGGATTATTTCACATAGTAGGTGTCCAGTTCATCTGTCTTTTGTCCCTCTATTCATTTCAATTGCTAGTGTCTAACGATTTTATATCCCTCTCGTATATGACGGGAACACTTCGAGGTGTTGAATGCGCGGGCCAAGCCGTCGCGTACGGTATCAAGTCTAGTAACACCACCGATTGGCTGTCTATTGGCCTTAACGTTGGTCTGAGTATGTTTCCGTATCTTGACGCAAGACAGTTTAAATCATAACCGTTTACAGTTGTATTTTCGTTGCCATTTGCATGGGCGGTCATCCGTAAGATCGGCGTTGAAGAATTTGACATTATTCGCATTGCTAGAAGCTCGGAATCAGTTGTAGACTCGAAGAGTTTGTCTGACGATGAAAAAGATAGTGTATGACGGTAGCCAATAGTTATTGTGGATTACGAAGGAGTGAACGCGCACTGCACTTATTGTGTACGATACATTACCAATTGAAATATATTGATAGAACGAGAGGGTGAGAAAATCACGCTATCGGTGAGTAAGCACGTAACTCATAAACCTTGTCACCTCGAACGTTATTCCAGGTTTCGATCATGAAGTCCAACGTCGGCGAAGATGGTTCAATAAGCTTCTTCCGGGTCTCTCTTCCTTCTTGGACGTCACCAAGATTACCTAGGAACGGCTCGACGAGGTCCAGAAATGCTAGATAGGCATCGCGATCATCACACAGATTAACACGCTTGAGGTCTTTCAAGAGTGGACCCTTCTTAATTGTTAGCGGCATAGCAATTGGGTTATTTAGACTACGAACCTCGTTCGTAACAGCGACCATGAGATCGTCCCCTCCGTCCTCCTCACCTAGTCGCAGGAACAGACGGTATTGGTATTCTAACGCTTGATCGTCGATGTCACATGCTATGCATTTCCTGTATTTTGATGGGAGGCTAGAATCACCTTAAGTATACATGCAATCCAAAAAGAAGTACAGATAACTTACTCTATGCTACACCTCGTGCATCTTGTAATGACACAATCTTGAAGCAGTTTGGGGAAATAGCTGACCACTTTGGCCTTCAGGCGGAATTTGTGGGGGCACTGGGTACAAGCTTGCATCTCCGAAATTGTAGCTCTTTGATAGCTTTCAAAATTCCCGCCGAGCTCACGGGGACTTTTAGCAGACTTCTTTGCTTGCCTTGATAAAGAATATCAATAATGTTCCATTTAGCGTAGGATAAAAAGGCGGCATACCCCGTTGGACTCGTAGCTTCAGACTTGATGATTAATTGGCCCGATTCTTCCACTGCTGCGTTCTCAGTACTCGGCTCGACTTCTAGCTTAACTTCTGCCGACACGGGCTCAGAAACGGGTTTAGTGTCTGAATTGACGGCAGGTCCGTTTTTGATGGCCACCTTTCGCCTGGTTCACACCAACATCAGCGTCGGCATGAAGAATAGCAGATAAAAAGCGTACGCCAACAACTGTGTTTTCATCTCCGCGTGAATAGGATTTCCATCGACCAGCTTTTCAATAAGACGTTGGTTACCACCCAAAAGTCCTTGGTAAATCTTTTCGCTATATGACTTCCTCAAGCGCAAATTCTTGATCGACAAGATCGTCCCAACCTCAAACCTTTTGGCCATTTCGACTTGCCCGTCAGTCAACTTTATCCGAATGACGCCGTGCTCCAAACCGGCGGCCCAAGGTTCGTCGAAGCGGGGAAGAATGTCAAGGCGGGTATAGTCCGAGACGTAAATGAATGCTTCATGCGTGAAGGTCGCGTGAATGAGCTACTTCCTTGTAAGTAATCATAGACGAAAAGAGATATATCCGAACCTCGACAATACAGCTGAAAAATTCATCAGGTTTTGCGTCTTGTATTAAATCGTACTCGGGCTGGGGCTCTACGGTATCATCGCTGCTCTGCCAGCGTTTCTTGCGTCTGGAAGATGAAAGGAGTCAAGAAGGCAACTTGTCTACAAAAGTGACGCTTACTCTAAAAATTCTCGCAGATGTACATTGTGTTCGGCCTCTTTCTCGTCAAGTGGTTGAATCTTTGCCTCCTGAATTTTTGCCTCGAGATATCCTCCTTTGCTGACTCTCATCCGTACGTTCTTCATGCTGTAAATTACTCCAGTTTGCATCGATGTCCCAAGTTCGCGCGCGCCATCCCACATCTGGATCCTTAGAACGGTGTCTGCCAGAGACGTTGAAGGACACCATTTATATTGCACTGGTGTGAGCTGCTCATTCTTGGTGTAGTCGGTGACATAAAGATCATATGGTTGATTGGCTGCTTCGCTTGCATATCCATAGAGCACCTGAAAGCCTGTCAGCGAGATTCAAATGAAAGATAGATATAAGTACTTCGACTGTACAATCAAAGTAGCCATCCGGGGGAACATGAGGGCCGGCATCGCAAATGAGCCTATGCTGACGCTTGGATTCAGCAGAGAAAATTTCCTTCCCCGACACCTCTCCGCCGATTTGATGGACGGTGCCTAAATCTTCACGTCTCTTCTCTAAAACTGCGCGCCACCAAGCCGTAAGTTTAGAACAATATGCAATTTCTTGCGGGCGGGCATCGTGAAAAGGAGAGAATAGAACACCTGTGCCATCCTGTCCCAGACGTACAGAAAGAGGCGCACTGCCTCGATTGTGACCCATCTTTCCCGTCTCTGGTTTGTACACAGCCCATTGAAGCGAGTCATGATATCCTATAGCAGATGGATTGCCATTGAATTCTGTCAGCTATGCCAAAGTCAGTCATTCGTACCAGCGGAATTACGATATACATCACCTTGACGTCTCGAAGAATGACCACATCGTTCACCTCAGGACGCGGGAGCCAGTGTTCGTAGGTCTTTGTAAAACAGTTGACTATGTATTTATGCGGATGCGTTAGACTTCCGTCCTCATGCGAGCAGACACTTGGGTCGACTATCGTCATGGAACAAGACCAATCTGGGATAGCGTTGGTAATGTAAAAATATGGTGAAATGCAACAGCGCACCTCGAAAGGGTTTCTTAGATGGACTGTCTACAGAACATACAACGCCTATGATGTTTTTCGTCCCCTTTGTTGCTTGCTTCAAGGCCGTGTATCGGTTCTAAGTCAAAGAAGTTCATTGCGCAGCAATACTATGTCAAGCCTATCGCTCACGTTGCCAGAATACAGCCCAGCGGCCATGGCAAGAGGACCTTCTATTGGCGCCTTGACAAGCATTTTTGAGTCGGGTAATTTCTCTGAGACAATGGACCTTTGTGTCGGTTATGGTTTTCTTTGAATGATACGGAAGCTTCACCTCGAGAGACGCTGGTATTGGCAGTCGAAATTAGCCCCAAAGAAGCTACCTTGAAACTATCTGCTTCAGCAGGACAGACACTGGTGGCATCGGTAGATGATTCGGGCTTTGAAGACGAGTCCCTAGACGCATTGTTGCGTGCTGGAGGCTTTGTTTCGTCGTGAACCCCAGAAACCCGTCGTTCATATCGTCGTTGGGCTCTCAAAGCTTTCCTTTCTTTCTTCGTTAGCTTTGTGGGTTCCGTCTGCTCAATTTTCTCCACAAAAATGTCAGGTTTAAGCTTCTTTACAGGAACTGGCGTGTCGACTGAAACGGTCGATGCACGCGAGCGTTTTCTTCCGGCGAGAGGTGTAGGTGGGTCAGACTCAATGAGCTTGGGTGTCTAGACACGGTGTCAGATTTTTGACGAAGAACTTTGATTGTGCTAACCTGCGGTGTTGAAGGAAGGTCCGCCTGAGAAGCTGGTGTACCGAACGTATCCCAGTGCGTGTTGGTGGAAGGGGAGATAGCTAAAAAGGATGAGCAACTGGGAGGTGTCACAGAAGAAAGGAAGCCCTCACGGTTCCACAGCCAAGTATCAAGAACGCGTCCGTTCCATTTCTCTGCCCGGTGCGACTTGATCACCTTCATACGAATACCTGTTGTGTATTCCAACCGTATCGGAAGCGATCCCGAAGCGCGGGACTTGTCTACGTCGGTGCAAACGGTGACTCCCTTCAAGTCAAGCGACAGCTCATCCTTGGCGCCTAGTTCAAGTCCCTGCACAGAAAAGGCGGCCAAACACTCTGCCGCAAGGACGACTTCGAAACACGTGTAGGATGCACTATCAGGACTTGTACGGATTTTAAGCAGCATTTTTTTCTTTCTGCCGTTATCAGGCCATGTCATGAAGACACATCCCGATACATAACCATAGTCGTCCGAGTCGTTTTGCAAATCAGCAGGAAATCTCTGCAGCGATAGGTCATCGAATATTGAGGAATTACGTTGCCGTTTTACAGGCGTAAGATACGCCTCGGCTATGCGTTTCATTGTGAATTCGACGCGACGAAATGGGGGACGAGAAGATCATTATTGTAGGACAAACAACGACAGACAATCGCACGCGTCAGATCACCTGACTTTATCGGCCCGGGTAACTCGGGCCGGTCAGCCCCAGTCCGAAGACCCCGAGCTTAACCAATTAGCAACAGAACTGAACTTAGCGTACACCATATTCAATGAGACGCCACTACTTGTACAGCACTTTGATAATTCTACTTCATCTTCGGCTATTCTTCACCTTTAGGTTCCGAGGACCCAGAAGGAGGGAAATACTCCGGAAGTAACTCCCTGAAAAAATAGTCGGTTACAGGTGATGTTTCCAGTAAAAGAGCACTCACTGATACACATCTCGATCTTTGTTACTCCACACTACCAATATAACCCGTTCCAGCTAGTAAAGAGAATGAGCCGTTTCAAGTCACATTGGAGAATCAAGACCAACCGTCGACCCAGACTCAGTTGTTACAAACCGGCGAACCTCCTTCAACGCTATATGGGTAGCATCTTCGATAGGGTAACCGTAGATGCCCGTAGATATCGAAGGAAACGCCTGTAAACACGCGGAACTACGTCAGTACTAGCACCTAGCTAGACGATAATAGGCGCACGATATGTTTCAAAGAGTTCTTCACAGCAAGCTCCAAGCTGGTCCTGTAGCACAATGCCAGCTGCTCTGCCTTTGTCTCTCTATCCTTCGAAGAGAATATCGGTCCAACGGTATGTATGATGTGTTTTCTGTAGATGGTTCGTTACAGAGTGTTGCGGTAGAGCTGATAGCACTGACGACGGAAGCTTGTATCCTTTAGTGATCTTCGACTCGCCTGTTTCGCAGCCATTCAAGCCTCTACCTATATACAAGGCGAAGATCGTTATCAGCGACAAAACCGAATTCAGGAAATATAACGCACACTCTTCCAAGAGACCCCTGCCTGCTGCAGCATGAATAGCTCCATCCACTGATTACACGATGTCAGCCATGTCCAGAATCATTCAAACATCGCAAGTACCGCCACCACCGCCTGTAAGAGAAGCATGATGAGAGCTTGAGCGACTACAAGATCGCACACGACCTACCTAGCAGACTTCTGTTGGCTGCGTTCACAATCGAGTCAACAGAAAGCTTCGTTATATCTCCCTGGCTGTGAGTCATCGTTCGGTGTCGCCATTTGACCCTTCGAGGCCGAAATCACGCACAACAGAGATATCTTATCAAGTAAAGCGGAATCAACGGGATATTTTGGCTTCTCCACGGCCTTGATTACGGCCTGTTTGAATAGCTGGGCAAGAGTTGGGATCTTTTCGAGTACGATAGGCATGTCCTCTGCGTCTATATCGGATCCGTCACTGGGCGAGGGCGAGCGAGACATGGATGATGGATGCCCTGAGTCAAGAAGGTGCCTTCCCTTTTCGGAACCATCGACTTCGCGCTTACCACCATGTCACTACGCCAGCCTCAGAAGGCAGCTAAGCCCGGCTCTTCCTGTAAATAAGTAAGGTTATACTAAATTATACGACAATCTATTCTAACTTGCAGCAAGACTCTATTTTTACTGAACATCAATAAGACTGCGAGTCGACTGCCTCTGCGTTCCTGTACACAACCGATAAGCCTTTATCACAGAGCTCCTTCTACTGGCTCAAAAGCATCTGGTCATGTTCAACAACCAACGGAGCTTCTAAACAGGCCTCCTGCAGCAATGCACACGGAACCCCAAGTGTCGACATTCTTTTGGTACAACGCGGAGTGCCAGTTGTCCTACCCGCTGACCCCGTTCTCCTCGACCAAATCAACGACAAAAGCCCTCTCATCGTCTCATCGCCATCTGCCAAAGTCGAACGATGCAAGTCAATCCTTTACATTCTCGGCAAGACATGGGTTCCTTTATTTCCTCGCTGGGAATAAACGAGACTTTTGAAGAACGCAGAGGGGATATCGTCGGCACCCATGATCAGGTTTTCAAGCTGGGTTAGGGACCGTAAGAAGTGCACAAATTCCTGGTAATCCTGTGGACGGGATAATCGGCAGCTCAAATCTGAGTATACGCTCTCCGTCGAGAACGAAGACTTTAAATGGCTGGTCAACGCCAGTTGCATGCAGCTCCCGTAGCTGTGAAGCCATGCAGAACGCGTCGATGGTCCCTGATCCTTCTGGAATTGGTCCTCTGATACAGACCGAAAGATGTTCCAATCCTCCCAAGAATCCATTATAAGGGGACAGAGCCTGAAACGATTCGTACGGCATGTCAAAATCGACGTCTCCAGCGGGACGCTGTGGGCACCAGCATCCAAAACAATTGATGCTTGGAGATATCCCGTGCGCTATTAATTCTCAGAGAAAGTGGGTGATTGAGTGCGCGTCCCAAGCATAGGCCTAGCATGAATGAACGCACGGCATCGTTAGCCTCATCGGTGACAACGGAAAACGACAGGGAGATGCGAGACCACACCCCCGGAGTGTGCATTGCAACTCTCCTCCACTCTTTGCATACTTGCGACAAGGTCTACGGGCATGTTCTCGAATCCAAAGAGTCTGTTCCTGTGGGCTGGGGATCAACGCAGTGCTTAAAGATCCTTCTCAGGACGTCCTCGTTGAGTTTGCGACTGGAATGAAGCGGTGACTGAGCATCTGTGATATTCGAAATAGTTTGATCCCTTTCTTTGACCAAAAAGTCCAGAGCGTCTTGCGTCGCTTTGATTAGTAGGTCTAGGTCGACGATGACGGCGTCGCCCCTTTGAACTATGGATAGCAGACCTTCTTACTCTGTCTTGGAAGGTGGCGTGTTAGATCGTGGCAACACCTTGACATTTCTGTTGCGGACTGGATGCGTCAAGTCTGGGATGAATGCTACAAGTTCCGCGTCAAACCGTGATTTATCTGTTGGAATGTTGGCGAACATGGAGGTGAGCCTATCTATAAATCAGCATCGAAAATCATATGACTATAATGAGGTTACTTTGTTTTCAACTTTTCGGAAAGAAAACCCGCCTGACAAAGTGGAAGGAAGAGACAAAAATGAGAGAAATCATCAAATTTGAAATTTGACGCGTTCAACTTGCTATCACGTGAACTTACTTCTTCCTTACTTGCTTTACACAGCCACTGATCGGTCCCTGAACCCAGGAACCAGATCTTAGAAGTTAGATCGACGTCGATTTTTGTAGGCGGTCATGGGCGGTCAACTAGCAAAGAGCGACAGGTTGTTATACGATAAAAGACAGATGGAAAACAAGACAATATGTGCTAGGTTGCTGGTGAAAGACTTCCGAGGTAAATAATTTCTCCCAGATTCTTCTAGTTCTCTTCGTCGTCAACATCCATCTTCGACGACAAAATCCTTTCCACAGTCGTCTGTCCGCTAGGGCCGGCATGCGCGGACGTAGGACCAGCTGCAAGTATTCCAACCATTCCAGTGCCTAGCTTCTCGTCAGAGTCGCGATCGCTCTGATGATTTCGTCGGCCGCCTTCTCCTTCATCATCGGAATCAGACAACTCTCCATCTGCCTGCCTCCTAGAATCTAATAATCTCCGATGTCGACGAACATCAGGAGGTATAAGCTCGTCCTCGTCCTCGTCATCCATATCCTCATCGTGAGGCAAAGACGGTATATCTGTAGGTCTAGGTGAGTACCCTACTTTGGATCTTGTGCTTGCGGCTCACCCTGCATCTGCACACTCGGAGGACCGCCCATATGCCTCAGGTTGTCAAAGACAATTCGCTTGACCCTATCCAGATATGTACGCGTATTAAGGTCGTCCGCGTTAGATGGCTTGACATTCAACTGGTATTCCGGACCGAAGTACTCGTAGTATTCGTTTACCGGGATTTCTACCAGAGGTGAGACCCGACAGTAGATGAATAGAAACTTTTGAACGTACCCGGACCTAACTCAACGCCTACCGCTAGGCCGGTTTCGTAAGCCCACGCACGGCTCACATTTCGCATGGTGTATCCTCCTCCCCCAACGAGCAGTAAGGGTCTGTTAAACGACCTTACGAATTTTACACAGTTGGCATGTCCTTGGGGCCTTGTTCAGCATTTTTCAAAATATAAAGAATTTTCACACCTTTCATCGAGAGATTGAAGCTTCCCAGCTTATCTCCGGACAGGGAATCGGTCCCACACTGTAATACTATCGCCGAGGGGTCAAATGTTTCTATGACCTTTGTGATCACCTAATCTCGATTATAGTGACACATTGATTTTCAGCGACTAGCGGACTTACTGGCTCGAACACAGACTTGTAATTCTCATCCGATATGCCATCCCTCAGCGGGAAGTTCATGGCGTGATATTTCCCCTTCTGGACGCCAATGTCCTATAGGGTTCATACCGGTTGTCATATGTCCCGAAGTCGATTCATTAAACACTCACCCTGAGCTCTCCTGTTCCCGGAAAGAACTCACCATATTTGTGGAAGCTGCACGTCATGACACGGTCGGTGCTATAAAACGCTTCCTCCACACCATCACCATGATGTACATCAATATCGATATACAGCACCCGTTGATGATATCTGTACATGGCCCTAAGACAGAAAAGCTAAAATATGTTGAGTAGTACGTACCTCAATAGTTCGAGAATACCCAACACTATATCTACAGCCGATCTTCGAATACGGAAAAGACTCCCTGAGAATCGAGATACGCACCATTCACGTAACAAAATCCACTAGCCTCGCCTTTCTTGGCATGGTGCAAACCTCCGGCCCAATTAATAGCTATATCGCACTTGTCACGACTAAGCCGAGCAGCGCCCTCTGGTTTTCGTGTGAATATACTAAGCGAAATTCGAACGCCACGTAAGCGGACTCACCCATAGAACCACCTGCTGATATCGAGCAGTAGTCGAATAGCCCGTCAAAGATAGGACAATCATCCCAAACGTTGACTGCATTCACTTATTCGTCAGCAATCCAGAGAAATAGGTATTGAAAACAATACCAACATTTGTGCTGCTGCTTAACAAACGACTTCATGTTGCTAGGCGTAACGCGATTGAGGAAGTCAATATATTCATCGGAATGAAACTGCGTCATTTCCCGCTTTGAAGCTGGCTTTGCCCGCTGATGTTATTTAGGTGAGGAATCGTTGCCATCCAGGCAATTTGGAAAAGCAGCGACGTACGAAAATTTCCATTTTCTTATAGAGACCGTAGTTCATCACCAGTGCATGGCACATTCGGACTCTGGTAGGCTTCATCCTGTATATAAATCTAGTCAGCACGGAAGCCATCTCGGGTTTCTAGGCACTGACGGATGACCCGGACCATAATGAAACCCTCCAATGTCTGAATCAAAAAAGTAGCACTACAACAATTAATAGCAGAAGTCAGAGTTTTCTTATGCATATAAGCAGAGGAACGTACGACGCGTTTCTTTTGCTGTTTCACCGGTCAGAGACTCCATGTTCGAAGTATCAGGGAAGAAGAGTTACTAATCAACATGCGGAATCAGAATCGAGCAACAATGAAATGCCGACGAAGCGGCCTAACTAAATTATCTCTGCCACTTTATGCCGGAGCCAATTCATTCGTTGGGCGCATGCAGGTCAGGATATATCGCAACTACCCACTTGACGACTCAACAATTGAATAAGAGACCTGATGAATTGCTTAAATAGACCGCCAAGGCAGCGCAGGCATACACGGCCAATCTGTGAGAGGCCTTTTTGTTTGGCCTATTTATAACCATTCCATCAATTCCTCAAGCGCTCAAACCTGGCCTCACTGCTTGACTTGCACTTCTACGCAGTCGTGTCAATAGCAAGTCTTCCGGCAGTCTATTCCATGTCTGTCAATTACAGAGCGACAGCTCCTAATCCCATATTCATTCCCAAGATGATTTACAGTATACTATCGAATTAAACATATAACAAATTATGACTCTTAACACACCTTTAAGTTGTTATCTAGCTCTGGCGTCCATTCATAGAAACCCTTAGAAGTGCTTTGGAACACCTCCAACCCGCCGCCCAACGCAACACCACTAGCTCTTAATCTCAGAATCCCCCACTGCACCCACCAGTTATCGGCGTCATCTTCCGCATCATACGAGAACATGTGCTTGATCTCCAGCCACCATTCACTTTCCTCAATGTTAAGAGCATCCGCGGCCGAAAGCACACTGAGTCCGGCATCCCTCTTCGCCCTCATGCTTTCATCCCGCATGATCTGTTCCTCTCCAGGAGGAAGTGTGAAAAAGGAAAGCAGTGCCTTCTCTCTGTGCATGACGGAACTGCATCGTGAATGACGTAGATCCTGGAAGGCTTCCAGAAAGAAAGGGATCTGATCACTTGAGCGCAGGTGAGAGAACAATCTCCCAAGCATGGCACCATCTTCGGCACACATAGCATAACTCTGGACTGCTCCGGGCTAACGGCGCAGATGAGAAATAAGTGATACGGAGTAGAAGGGGTATTACCAAGACAGGATGCGCCGCATCGCCGATTACCACTAAACGCCCACTCACCCATTCGTCAAGGAGCGGACGGTCAATGATTGGGACGTGCGTGAATGAAGTCGCTATCCTTGCCAGTTTATGTAGCCTATTTTAGGTTGTTTGGAGCCTGGCATGGCCGGTAATGATATGAAGCCTACCTTTTATCCGCCGTCGAAACAAAATCTTGGAGATCTTGGCATGCAATCAGCGACCGCTCTTTAGCTGGACCGTACAACAGCATAGAATAGGCGCCATCTCTTCCCTGGGATAATGTGTGAAAGGGAAAAAACCCTGAGAGGATCCGATGCTCACTGTTGGAAAGGTGACAGAATGGTACCCATTGCCACACCAGTTCGCCATTGCAACCTGTTCCAAGAAGGGAGTGAGTTATAACTGGCAAAATTGGATAGCGCGCAACATTACAGGTTCATCAGAGAGGTTGGCCAGGTCTGGGTCATTGATAATGCTGTTCCGATGTATCGTGGCGCTGGAAGCAATCAGATAGAGGGTGCATCAAGCAAAGAAGACGCACCTGAACAACGACATCCCGCTGTTTGGCTCTGAGCCCTTCGGAAACACGCGGCGCGTTATCCCGGATGGACCGTCCGCACCCACAACCACGTCCCCCTGCAGGACCTCGCCAGAATGTAGGGTTACACGACCATTTACGGGGTCGACGCTTGTCGCTACAGTATTGAAACGAATTTCTGTCCCACGACTGACAGCAACATCGTAGAGGAGCTGTAGAAGCGCGGAATACTAAGAGGTAGTGATACTCAGACAGATCCGATCGAGAGTGAATCTGTTTAGTGAACGCACATGCACAGTAAGAAATTCGCCCTTAGTCTCTTTCAAGACTTCAACATCCCAGATATGTTTTCCAAGCAATTCGCCTGTTTCATCTGTTATAACAATCAGTGATGATAGAACGGCAAATAGAAAATAACACACAAATGTACAGCTGTAGAGCCCGTGATGTTGCCGCGATATTCTTTACCTCTTGTTCAAGACCCCAATGATAAAGGATTTTCGAAAAATTTGGAGCCATTCGGATCCCATCATCTGCCTTTCTCTTTATCAGCACCTCAGTGTCAAGACCAAATCATGTGTACTCACTCCTTGTTCCAATGAACTACGTTTCTCCACAACAACGACCTTATGGCCGACAGAGCTCAAGGCTATCGCAGCTGTTAGCCCTGCTATTCCGCCTCCAATGATAACGAAATTGATGGGTAATTCGACCTATGACCGTGGAGATGTTAAGCAGTTGAACTATCATGGCGACCTTTCGAACCGCACCATGTACAATAGTCCTTCTGTTGCCAATGGCCCGGAGTTGAGAATTGGGAAATCGGTGATATGTGGGGAGAATATAAGACTTGCTGCAGAGGGATACTGCTTCTATCAAACCTAAGACATGAATAGATAGATGAACGTTGGGCAAGGAAGCACGAGAACTTCGAACATGATGCAATTGAATATCAGCGATGTTCCCGGTCAAATCGCAACAGTTGTAAAAGTCCCGTGTCCAGAAGTAGAAGAAAAGTGCTTTTTCGGCTGGAAAGAACCATATATGAAGGTGCAAATGCAAGTCAAATACGTAGAAGTCTGCGCTATACAGAGGAGAGAAGTGAAAGACTTCATTGAATGGAGCGGAGCTTGCCGGCACTACGCGGCATCGGTACAGCCGATCACTTCCGCTCTCTTCTTTCATAACCGTGACCACAAGGGCCAGTGATGGGTGCGCCATCATCTAGGCTCGTCGATGTACATGTACTAAGAAGACCTCATAGGTATAACACTATGGATAGTACCGTCTTCTACACGTGCAGCTAAACTGAAGCATATCATGAATGTCCGCCCGGTACCGCCTACTACTAGTACTACACCGTCTTCGTCCTATCCGAGATTCGACCCACACATTACCCTGCTATCTCTCCCTGCAGATTCCCCCACTCCTATTTCTGTCTTGAGAGATGCTATATCCAGTATCCAGCTGTCTCTCGACATAAAATTCAAATCAATCGATATCGGAACACACTTCTTTCGATCCGTATATATTGCTGTGCAATTGACGCCAGCGCTCACGGAAATTCACACACACGTACATAAGAAGGTTGGCGTGGAACCAAGGACACCGAAATATCCACATCTGTCGTTGTGCTACATCACAGACGAAGATGCACAGCAGGGAGGGAGAGAAGCCTTTTATCGGGCAATTGAAGACAAGATACGGAAGGAGGGCGACGGTGTAAGCCTCGACTGTGGGGAGCTTACCGAAGAATGGATGAGTGGATTTGTAGCCAGCGAAATTTGGATCGCAGAATGCAACGGTCCGATTGAGGACTGGAATATTCTGGACAAGGTTCCATTGCAGTACGTTTGACGGTCCATGAAATTTGTTGTGGTGCTCAGCGCTCAGCGCTTACATCCCTTAAAAATAACGACTGTTTTCTCACTTGACTGTAAATAGCTTGATTTGTATGCTTAAGCTCGGAAGCATACAAGGCTTGGGAAAATATGAGACGCTCGCTCTGTATTTTTATCCGGCAGTTTTCAGCAATCCAAAGACACCTAAGAACTCACCTAACCCCGCCCTTGGAGTACTGAGCCATCGGACCCGAGCTACTTCATTTAGAGTGTTGGAACAGGAACTACCTGCTGTGAGTATGTATTATCCGCTTCACATCTGATACTGATTCGTATCCAAGACGATTGTGCTTGTGATCACATAGAATCCATGAAGGGAGCCTTTCTATCTCGGTTCCCTTCTGCGATCCATGATTTCTGCGTGTATTCTTCAGCATCATTTTTCGACTACATAGTGAATGTAAGCCTGCTTTTCTCAATTGACGGACATCCCAATAATAATACTGTCAGTGTATGTTGTCTCTTCGCCGTCGCTCCCGTATTCATCGAACCTCTCATCTTCCCCGCAAAATTCAAATCCAGCAGCGCTCATCTCTGATTCTGTCTTAACGTACAAACACCTGCGTCCAAAACTCATGCAGTTGGAAGTAGTAGTTGCGCCCCTAGTAATCGATCGGTCTCGATAACCACGTGGATGTCCTTATCAAGATAATCACGAAAGATTTGCAGCTCTAACTCGAACTTGCTTGTCTACTCGTTTCCTTGAACAATATCTCGATTGTTCGATACCTTCGATTTCGAATGGATATGCTCTCCTCTGGGAGCTCCAGCACCAACAGGATGTTCACTAGCGGTTACTAAGTACAAACTAAGTGCATCCCTCGGAGAGTTCGTGATCTAAGCAACAACAAACACTGATGCGCCGGTTTCCTCGCGCGACAAAATCATTTCACCATCAGACGTTCAAGGAAGCGGTATTCTTCGACTGAAAGCAGCAATCGATTACGAAAAGCTCCTTATACAGTTTTGTGACGAGGCGATGTTGTACTGGGTGGAAACCCCATGTCCTCCTTAGGCGCGGACTGTTTTTCTCGCATAGATCCTTGGTCGAGTCCTGATCGCTAGCAACAGAGATCTAGATCGATATGAGCAGGAAATGCCTTTTTGTCGTAGCCCCAGCAGCGACAGCATGCATTTTGGCACATGATGCCTCATGTATTCAGAATCTTCAAAACGTGAGAGGTTCGAATAGCTCGTTTTTGTCCACTCAATTGCTGCCAGATGGTCACAAGATGTCTTTGACATACCGCTGGTGGTACAACTTACAGGCACGCATCTGGCTCCGTCTTGAATGATCCGATCGCCGCCTACTAGGTGACGAAAAATTCCTATTTAAATAATTCATAGCCGGAGAAGCCCAAAGCCTTTAGGAGGCGGAACGCCCGAGTTATGATCGCTGTTGGCTTCGACCTTCAAGACTGCGATGGATTTACCGACTCCGTTGACATCGGTCTCGTTCATTTTGCTGTCGCCCAAGCCGCTCCTTCATTCTCCAACTCCATCCCACAGATATATAGCACCATTTCCAACATCCACCGTGCTATTCTTTGCGCAGGATCCGTATTTATGTCTTACAAGAGATGTAGATAGATAGATAGATAACCGGACGAGGTCCCAAAAAGGAGCGCCAGAAACCGATCTCGCTGTATTCCAAATTCTTCCCCTCACCACAAAGAACCCAGACGAAGATGAGAGCCAGCGATCCCAATAGCAGTATCTACATGACCCACAAGCTGCCACAGATCAAGAACAAGATAAATAAGCCTTATTATCATTCCAATATACAAGTGCTGTGTATTCGTAACAACGTCTCGACGTAATTATAAGCACCAGTCTCCAGATATTACCTCTATGCAGTTGTTTGGGTATCGATGATAAAAATGCACTACTTTACACCATGAAATAAAGAATCGAAATCACGAGAATCGTCGGTGATATTACTACCTTTTCGAGGACCAGTATCTGGGACCCAGTCATAAGCCTCAAGAGCCTCATGTATTCGGGGAGACACAGGCGGCTTCGATGAATGTATGGGACTCATAACGGTTCCATGACTCTCTCCATCTCGCTCGTCAGAGTTCGTAAGACCACGAATTGGTACGATCCCTGGTCGAGTGACAGAGAAGAGGATGACGTTGAATAGGCCGGAACACGAAAAGCATACGCTTGCAAAAGCGGTGGCGCTAAAAGGCACTGACGTCCCTCCAAATTCAAGCCACCGGACAACTGAAACGGGGGTGACTGTAGCGATATAGACGGCTGGGTAGCTAAAGGATGGTGTCAACGAGGAGCATAGACCTGGTTGAGGGACACTCACAACAGCATCTGCACTGCGAGAGTCTTGGACCGCCGGGCTGTAGGATTGTTGACGCGATGGAATGTATCCACAATCGCCGACCTGTGTCTGAAGCTAATCTTATGCCCATTGACAACGATGAGGCCTAAGGATTCAGTCAATATATGAAGTCCCGAAATGTACGGTAGGGTCCACACCTCTGATCATCAATGCGATCAAAATGTAGCACACAATGTTCAGGACGGCGGTGGTCCAAACCCAGAGATACTCCAGCGCAATCCTCTCCGTATCAAAATTGTCGGTAATCCAACACCCTGAAGAAACGAGATCAACGTGCCCCAGAATTAGACTTGGGAAAAGCACGCACAATACTGAGTACTTCCATAATAGTTGTCACCACGGTGAACCCCTGCGCTTATCCCAATAATTAAAACAATAAATATCCAAATCCCAGCTATGACAAAAAGAGCAAGTTCTGGGCGCAAATAGAACCTGAACACTAGAACCAAAGAAGTGTGAATAGCCATAGACTATATTCATCAGCCTTGATTATCACTGGATGGAAGCAGGTGCGCACCAATGTCCTGTTAATGAAAAAGACGATGAGAACAGCAAGAACAGCAACAATCATGTTGAAATGACGTACGACAAGGCCACTCCCACATCCCCTATCTGTTTTATGATTCCTGATGCATAACTCAGCACTGCAAGAGAAGCAGGCGGGATTTTGATTCACCTTGGGTGGTACAAAGAGGCCCCTCTATCACTCGCTACGAATCGGTTCAGTATCGTTGATTCCACGCCAAAACCAGGACCACGCACGGACTCAACAACCCATTTAGCGTTCATTATAGAGCCTATCATAGCTTCTTAGCCCAGACATATGATTGAAAGGAATTGAGCACACCTATGGCTTGGACGAGATCGCAGACCAAGAGGTTTACAAAATAGTAGTGGACGTGTGTCGAGACGTGCCATTTTCGAGTTGCGCCTTTCTTAATCGTCACAACCGAATACTGAGCAAACCACTGGTCAATCAAGCAGACATGACGCATGGCTGTCTAGCCTACCCCGATAAACGCCAAAAGCGAAGACACTGCTGTCGCAGACAGACACGCAATTACAACGATTATGATGAGTCCGGTCCGTACACCAGAGTCAAAAGGGGGATCCAAAGCGGACATCCTGCCGCAGGGGCAGATGTCGAGAGGACGAACAAAACAGAGGGCAGAGAAAAGCGCACAAAGAACTCAAGGGCGTCCAAAGAACATTGCGCAATTCTTTAAATGACCACTGCCAAGCGCTGATCTGATGAGTGGATTGGATATCTAATTGAATTGCGTGTGCTGTTGTGCGTGCTCGTTGCCACACAACGTATGTACCTGCACGGGCCCTGACTGAAAACAGATGCTGTGTATTTGCATTTATCAAGGCGGCGGTCTGTGATCCAAGTCTAGAAACGCGGTAAGGTGCATATCCTTCGGTGGAAGAACGCGAAACAAAGTCCGTGCGCAAGAAGGTCGGAAAAAGGTTGCACGGCACGTATAGAGACCAGGCGGACAGCACTTAGAGAGCCATAGGCCTTGGACGACCGACCGATATGCGTTACATACTATGTATGTCTCAGCATGTCCGGTATGGCCTACGACACAATCATGGGGCATGACAGGTCACTAGATCGTGATGCCAACAAAAGTATCCCGGAAGTGATGAGCCAACGACTCACGATGGTTTCCACACCACATTCGGAGAATCAGACCCCTCACGATCCCTGATGTGTGATGATTGCTGACGAGGACCTCTCCGTACGAGTATCACCCGCCCCCGCAGCCAGCAGGTCGTGAAGTGTGGAGATAACGGTTCTATTTGCAGAGATGATGGGCGCCGGGCCTCTCGCGCGCCGCAAAGGGACACTTACCGCCGTCCCTGGGTCCAGAAAGTCCTCCAACACAAGAGCATGTGTTGATCTAATGGCTGACATTCAGTAAACGTGACTGTGCAGAGAATGCACTTATCTACACTATGCTATAACGGGTACATAGAAAGGTCAATATTGGGCGAGTCAACGTACATGTACGACACTTCGGTAGCCCATAAGCGACGGTGTTCTCAGGCTTGCCAAGTCCGCTGCTTCGTATAGCATTGGAAAAGAAAACCTCTGTCCCTCCCGAGTCGGGATATACGACAGGATAAAGGATGTTCGCCTGGCGAAGACAGATAACACATGGTCATGGTTCGCGACAAAGCTGCGTTGATTGCCAAAAGCGGACGCACCTGCGCGTTACCAGTGCCAGTCAGGAATTTCTGCGGTTCTTCGCCGTATCATGGAAACATGATGACAATGATGGAGGTCAATTGCGTGAAAAATTAAAAGCATCTTCGTCGTGCATATCACGGCGTTAATTAGATAGCTTTGGGATAGCCGCTGACGGCTCTTCAATATCCATCACTGGAACATCAATCCATGATTATCCATCACAGTGACACTGGCATTTACAGATATATGTTAGTCTCAGGAATATCGCTAATGGTCTATGAGGTGACCTTCGAGATCTTGATAGCGTTGGCCGTAACGGATGGCGCGGGAGCGGCAATTTCGGCAGCGGGAAGGTTCAGGCTTCTGCAAAGCTCAACTGTCGAGACATCACTACGTGCAGGAAGGACGCATGACTTGCCTAACCGTAGGCTGAACGAGATGTGCGCAGCTTGGAATAGAGGATTCGCTCCTGTACGGAATTGATGACTGCCTGACGAAAGCTCTGGCTTCGCAATGGACAGGTAACGATGGCCAACCTTCTTTTACGGAGTATTTTGTTGAGCAAGACAGCGTTGGATTACTCTCAAAGGTGCGCAATAGACCACAGTATGAGGCAGCCATATCTAGATACGTCTTCAGAGCGGAAGTTGACTACCGTGACGATACGAAGATTTATTAGCCTGAGGAGGGCTAAGAAGAGGCGCGTCTAGACTTTCTGGAAGTAATGCCAAAGCTCTGAAGTCGTGAAGCAAATCTTGAGCGCAATCCCAATAAACGAACGACCAGACCGTGCCATGAGGACACCGGGCCGAGCTTCCGACGTATACCTGGTCCGTCGGCAGTGGCTGAACTTGAAGTGGATATTAAGAGGTTTCGCTTTGATTTTTTGAGTACTGTAGAAGAATTCGATGCGCCTTCCTCGGAATCATGACAGAAGAAGCAAAAATAGTCTTGCTATTAGTAGATCTAGATCATCTATACATGTCTAAACGGTCTTTAGTACATGCAAAAGATCGGTGGGCTTGGGCCTACCGTTGAAATATGGAAGGTCGCTCAGCAGCCACATGACGATCCCTCCGGGTTTTGATCTGCGACTGGTGTCGTAATCTCAATTTCTGTGCACGTACGTACATAAGCGGGACAAAACTATCAAACAAATGAGACCAGAACTTACTTGTGTTAGCCTCCGGCTTCTCTTCCTTCTCCTTACCGGGTAGCGACATGGCTATCTTTTTGAACAGACTTTTAACATTGTGGCCTGCTTTAGCGGATGTCTCCATGAATAACACATCAAGCTCGGTTGCTTTCGCCGTGGCCTCTTCACTCGTTACTTCCCTGGCAAAAGTTAGATGAAGAACGAGAGCAGTATTTGGGACATACCGTTTGTCTGATAAGTCAGCCTTGTTTCCCACCAACACGACTATCACTTCTTTGCTTCGTTCTGAACGTACGTCCTCTATCCATTTTGTTGTCGATAGAAAGGATGATCGGTCTATTAACCTAGTTTTATAAGTGCGTCGAAGCCGTTGGACCATCGCGACGTACTTGTTATATCGAATACGATGATAGCCACGGAGGAATCGCGAATATATGATGGTATCAATGAACGGAAGCGTTCCTGTCGTGAATGTTAGCTTGACAGTCAGTTTCGACGACGCGTTCGCACCTGTCCAGCCGTGTCCCACAGCTGCAGCCTTACTGTTCGGTCTTCAAGATACATGGTTTTGCTGAGGAAATCGATACCAATTGTGGCCTGGTACGTGTTGTCAAAGGTGTCGTACATAAATCTGACCGTGTCTCAGAGCCTGGGTGCAGCCTAGGAGCGAGCTTCACGACGTACCGGGTAATAAGACTGGTCTTGCCGACACTTTGGTCGCCCAACAGCACGATTTTGGTCCGCTTGGGAGGAGAGGAAGGGAATTCGGAGGTTGTGGGAGACGCCATGGCGGTTGGTGGTGACTAAGTACTGGCCGTAGTGGCTGTGCAAAAATTGGAACTCTGGTTTTGACCGCCACCTTGCCTCCATCACGAAATTCCGATGGCTGCGCAGAAAGGCACGTAATCTTTATTTCTGGAAGGGCCATCACTGACCTGCTTGTAGTCAACGGTGATGACCTCCCATTCGAGTTGGTGGAAGAGATTATTGAAAATATTAGCGACGATATGGCCTCCCTGCGCGTCTCGTCGCGAGTTTCCAAAGCTTGACGCACCGCGTCCCTTCGCCACCTCTTTTCAGTGGCAGATTTCTCCTTGGAAAAAGATTTCACCCGCTGGCGCGACATCGGCGCGTCAATGGCGCACGTCCCTTTCTACGTTCAAAAGGTCAACTTCGAACCCGGAGGCCGTTTCAGGGAGAAGAGAATTCAGGATCTGAAGGCGAAATATCCTGAGGAGAACAACAAGACTGATATCATGCTCGAATTTCTCTTGCAGGAACATGAACACCAGGCCCCACCTCCTAATGTTCGCCTTCCTCTCATGCCGCGCGCAACCAAGTTCTTGTGGTCTAACATGATGACCGATCCCATTCGCTGGACTCCTCAAACGAAACGCTTCCTCTCTACCTTTCCAGCAGTCACCGAGCTCGAGTTCCAGGGCATGTTTCCTAGCACCGTTGAAGCCAAGCAGTTTCTCAGCATGTTCAAACATATCCAGTCCTTCACAACAACTTCCATTGATATTTTAAGTGTTTCTGCGAACGCGGGGGCTTTCACGGGAGACATGACGGACTTACGGGTCTTATCCCTTCAAGATTGCAGGATGTCCGCCGACTGGCTCGTGGATGAGGTCTTTGAAAAATCGCGTCCTACTAGGCTTCAGCATATATCTTATGAATTCGACATGCCCTTTTCTCCCAAGACTTTTATTCGTCTCCTAGACATGGCGGCTGATTGTTTGGAAGACATGTCCCTCCAGCCTCCTTCGCTTGGCGACAGTAAGTCGTTGATTAGTGATACCATTCTCCTTTCCACTCATATACTTTGGCAAGTCGGCTGGACAAAGCTCCCTTCTTTCAAGAAAAGAGCATTCCCATCCCTTCGGTCACTCAAGTTTGCCGTGATCAGTTTGGGAGCATCTCAGCCGCTCTTTCAGCTGACCTGGTGCGCAGCTGCGCTGCAGCTGTTCCCTGCTGCCCCAGGATTGACAACACTCAGCATTCATGTCTTCGCTGATGAACCCCACGAACTAACCGATATCTTGAAGCAAAGCTTTCCGTTCAAGTGGAACTTGTTCGCCGAAGTCGTTTTGCGGGTGTACCCAAATCTGAAGAAATTTGTGATAGTCATATCCATGCAATATGATTTTGGGAAGAAGGTCATGGAGAAGCTGGAGCTGTCATTCAAGAGGGTGCTTGAAGGGCTAGGGGAGCGGGTGAGGATTGAATGGAGTAGGGCTTCATTTCCCTGTTGTCGCAACTTTACTGATGTATGCTCCAGTGGATGAAGGTCCTAAGCCGCAGGATCCATAGATCTCTACTAATAGGTCTTACCTACCATGGAGCGCACTATACCAGGCCACTTACACCAACATCCTCGTCAATTTCGCGTTCCCTTGAACGTGACCATCGTCATGTGATAGCGTGACACAGCGCGTAATCTTGACTGGAAATTAGAATTTCTTTCCCAGCTGCTGCATTTAATGTCAAGTTCTTGTCATGAATTTCGCAGACTTTGTAATATAAATTGGTGATACAGTTTTTGAAGCTACAAGGCCTTGGTATCTCTTTGCTCAGCACCTGATTCCGCTACAGCCTTCGTCCGTTCGTCGCTACGGTCGATAATCGACTCTAGGTGCTCGAGAGCCGCCTACGCTCCAAGTCAAATGGAAAAAAAATAGTGTGAAAATGGATCAATATGGCTGATAACGAGAATCATTGATAAAATCACTCCTCACCCTCCCGACCTCGCTGAGCTCCTGCTCCTCTGTCCCATCAAAGACTTCGAATTCATCAGCATCGGCGAAGGCCTCATCGTCTTCGTCATCGGATGGCGATGGCTCATCGGGATGCAGCGAGGCGCAGAGGGACAGCGCTTCGAAAATCGCATCCACTAAGAAAAGTAAGACACCATTCGGTAAACATAGCAAGCAGACGTACACGATCCGCTATCCTTCGGAACAATGGTGAGCTCTCTCATCGCATCTTCCCCTTCTCCTTCTTCCTCCTCCGCCCCGATGAGACCGAATTTATCATTCAGCTGACAATAAATCCCACCCTCTGCTTTTGATATCGCATGGAGAGTGATGGCAGGGTACTCGATCTGCCAGCCCTGGGCGTTTTCCCCATCCTCGACAAATGCCAATACGGAATCGATCACGTAGAGTGTGCCGTGCCGCCACTCTGCTTTGTTCTCCAAGGGGGCGTCAAACCGGACTTGCACATCTTTCTGCTGGTGCCGGAGCACAGGAAGGATATCAGAGAAGTTCTGGGGGGTAGATGAGACGATATCAGCGTGTTCTTGGGGTGTAGAGAAGCTTGGAAGGGTAGATGTAAGATGGACGGCCATGGTAGAAGAAAAAAAGGAGATTGATTAGATCAAATTTGGCGATAAGATTGGATCCGCTCATGCCGAAGCCAATGCCGCTTAGCACCCGTCTCAAAGGTGCGCTCGGAATTTTGTCATGTCTGCATATCGTAACAAGAGTCTCTTCGATTCGACAGGAGCAACAAGCGTAGCACTACTGTGGCTACGCGAAGGGTTTTAAGCAACCATACGAACTCCCCCGTGAAAACTCCACATCTTTTACCTCGGCTCGCTACTGTGTCCGAGTCTCCCAACTGCACTTTTCCATCCAGTAGCATGTTACTCTTTTTCAACTATATCACTCTTGACTTGTATCTGTACCGCAGGTGGTTCAACCGTTGATACCGGTCCTGCGAACCAATTGATCCCGCCATATCTTGGAAAGTAAAAATAAATGGTGGCAAGAACCAGAACACCGCCTGCAAAGTCTGTCTTAACGCGCTGAATCAGAAAATTATTAGAAGAAACTAGCCTTGTACTGCGACTGTATAGTTCATGTTGCCTACCCCCGGAGATGGAGTAAGAGGGAACATGAACACGACAGTCATGAAAGTCATCCAGGTGACGGCAATCGCAGTAATCGGGAAACTCTAGAGTTCCGTTAACCACGTTCAAGGAGTGAGATTGGAATAACTGACCAAACGACCTAGCCGGAAAGGACCTGGCTTGATCGTCTTGCCGCCAAGAAACCTCGCTGACATCGGGATACAAAATGACACATATTGTCCAGTTACTCCGAGTGAGAAGACCGCCCCAATGGCATTATCACCAGCGAATGCAAGACATCCGAGTATGATGGACCAACATGTTCCAAACCAGATGGCATGGGTTGGAATCCTAGTTTGAGGATCGACGTAGTATACCCATCGGGAGAGAGGGAGGCCACCGTCTCGAGAGAAGGCAAAGATCTTGATATTAATGGTCAGTGTGAGTGAGCGTGGCAGAAGGTTAAATTTTCACTACCTGCCGAGAGCTTGTCATCATCTATGTTAGAGTCAACGTGAGTACCCAGTGGGACTATACTTAATACTTGCACATACTTGATTTGTACTGATGGCGAATCTTGGGGACAGCATCAGATAAGAAGAGAACACATGGAGTTGAAATATTTACTGTGTCAAGATGACGAATGACCACACAACTAGAGTGCCAGTTTTTCCTAAGGAATTGAACAAAATCTAATCGCCGGTTAACTATCCGTCTTATTTATAACAGGACCCGTTGAATACCTACCGTGGCCATGGGTTGTCCAATAGGACTATCAATGATGGTTTGGTAATCCCGGCCCATGCAGAAGACTAACGAGATGTTCATGGCTTCGTAACGAAGTCTCGTTAGCGGTCAAGACACGGCAATGGTATAATGGGAGGGAAACGAACCCCAACCGAGGATGGTAGCAGAGAGGGTAGAGAGAACGATAGCCACCGGAACGGCTATACTTGCATTAGTGGCTTCCTCACTCATATGGACGGCTGCATCATAGCCACCTATAGTAATATTAGCGAAGAATGTATTTGCACAAGAAATAGGTCCCACCAACACCCCATAAGGGAAATAAAAAGCTAAGGATGAACGCAAAACCGTTGGGCCATCCGGATACTAGTCAACATCATGAGCTGGCAATGAAGATTTCCTGTCTGAAAACCGACCATTGGTGAAGTCTTCGAAGGCAAATTTTGCGTCGTTTCTGAATTCCTGGGGAGTCGCTGCTGGAATGCCTATGATAATTACAAAGAACAAGCTGTGATATGGGGATTTTCAGTAAATGAGTAGGAAGATGGAAAGAGACTGACAGAACGTTCATTATTACGAAGAGTGTTTGCAATCTAGCCATAAAACTCAAATTGAGGCTGCATATCAGACAGTGACAAAGCGTAAGTGCGCAATATAAACCACTGTATGGGCTTGTCAACTCCATCGGATGGTGTCCGTGCGGCGGTTAATAACTCACAACGTTTGAGGGATAGTCGCCTGGAAAGCGAGATCGGACCCGATACTAACTGCCGCCATGATTTGTACAGCACATGCCCAATTAACACTCGCATTTCCAGCCACATTACTGATGGTGTTGGAATCTATCTCGAGTTAACGCAGACGCCGAATATAAGATCGAGGACTTACATCCTACAATCCAACATAAGAAACGGCGCCATTTCTCCGACGAGAACATGAAGGTCCAGTAATAGAGCCCGCCGGATGTCGGCGCCGCAGACGCTAGGTCTGCCAAGGCGAGGGCAATTGCAGCAATGAAGATAGAACAGACAGTCCACTATAAGTAAACAGTTATTCTACTTATTACGAGTCAGTGTAAATGAGGCGACTTACACCCCAGACCATGGCGAAAGCGCCTCCATTGGGGATGCCGTAGATTAACACGGACCTGTTTAAAGTGAATTAGAACACTACCTGATTCCCCTAGATAAAACTCACTGACGTGAAAGAAGGTACGATCCCAATGATACTGAAAGCAAATCCAAAAATCTCTAGCGGTGTGAAGTGTCTCTTGAGCTCTGACCAGATAGTGTAAGCCCGGTTAGCACGTCGATCAAGAATGATCTACCTTGTTTATATCCAAGGCGAGTGAGAAGGCCCTCATCACTGTCCACCGTCGAAAGGGAAACTGTCTCTGTGTTGCTATCTTTTTCTTGTAGCATGGCAGGAATGAGACTCCGGGGTCGACAAACCGGTCCTGTGTCATTTATAGGAAGCTCAAGGTCCAGCGTTATGAGATGATCAAACCATGATCACTGGGGGCGAAGGGCCAGTGCCACAAGCCTGATATCAATGACACTGATTTGCTAGCGCCGCGAGTGTGGTTATAGGACAAAAATATGTGATTGGTTGCGTTAAAATCTGGAGACCGTGTGAACGCGCTAAGATTATCTGTGATTTTAGGTAAATAATCACGTACGACGATTCTTCTTCATATCTGTATAATTCGCCAGATACATGGTGTGGGACCCAATTCCGATGTTCGAGCCTTTTCTGCTCCACTTTGACTTCCTGCAATGGTGCAGAGGCGTGTTATCTATCTTGGCTGCCGAATTCCAGGGCTAGCAGAGCGAGCTGAACATTTTCTGAGGCAACACCAGTCATCCTAAGTCAGAATGCAGATACGTATTTGTCTTGGCGACTTCCGAGTTTGAGGATTGACGTAGTATATCCATTGAGACAGTAAAGCCTCCACCTCGGGAGAACGCACAAAAACTGTAGCTCTCCAGCATCAGTCCGAGCAGGGCGGGGAGAAGTAAAACATTTTGAGTTATCTGTCGAGAACATGTGGTCGACTCTATACAAGTCCTGCCGCGTGACGCCATGGGGGTACATACGCTACCAGTTACCTGCACCCATGGCGGATCTATTATTGTTAGCATCAAATAAGGTTTTCGTCGAATTGCCAAGATGATTAATGACCATACGATTATAGTTCCCGTTCTTCCGAAGGATTTGTACCTATCAGTAGGTTCGTTCGATACGACTGCACATATAGTGGCCATAGGTCGGCCGATGGGAGTATCAGCAATACATTGGTAATTGAGGACCATGCAGAAGAGCAATGAGTTGTTCATGGGTTCGTAAAAATGCTCGTTAGCTACCAAGGCACAGTAGTGGTTTTGGTCTTCGATGAGATTGCCTCCGTTCATGCCGAAGTCGATGCCGCTTAGCACTGCCACCTAATATTTCAAGATTTCGCTCGCCGACACTGCCTTCCTCCATATATACCGACAATGTTTATACTCGGTGTTTTATCCACGCCAGTCTCGCCGGCCTCTTCTACAACTACCCAGCCAAAAAAATCTAGGGGTAATACTAGTAAGTTTTCGGTATCTGGTTTTGATATATCACGATTCACCAACTTGTTTACCCATAACGAAAAAGGCGAAGTTCAGGCAGCTAATAATCCCGGATTTCATTAGCTGCAACATGCCTGAGCCTCTAAATTGATCTCTGCGTCCGTCTTATGTAGTCTTTAACGATTTATGAATACACCACTATTCTCAGTCAACCCGACCACCATCATCGATTTTCGCGGTTTGCTCTCTGGGCCCGAATTCTCGCCTCCTTAGATCTGAAAAGCCTCTCTGTGTGCTGCAAGACGTTGCATATAGCCCTGAGAGCGTTTGCTTTGATGGATGGCTCGCAGATTGCCCGGATGACACCGAATTCGAAACTTTGGCGGCTGGGGACTACATCCTCGCCAGGAGCTCGTACCTGGAAGTGTTCGTGGCCTTAGCCTGATGCCTCTACCCAGGGTGCCAACGACCGAGGGCCGAGCATGTCGAAACAACTAGCCAGACGAGCTGCCTTGGCTCAGGTCGTCGTTCGGTCAGTGTGGTGCCGTCCCCTCACGTCTCACGCTCTCCAGACCACGAACGCCTTTGGAACACTGTTCTCCTGCATGTCGGTATCTCCAGTTGTTCTATGAGCACTGTGATAAGACACCAGGACTGTGGGAGGTGTACTTTACCCCGGTTTCGGGAGGCGACCTTACTCAAGCTTGTGCGCTGAGTAGGCCCCCTCCCCGAGACTGGTTGACTCCAAGCTTGTGCGCTGGGTCGCTCCAATTGGTTGCGTGGTGCTCAGGTTCAATTGACTGTCGGTGTCGGTCGCTGAGTTACTTTTGTTGACTTGCGGTACTCGTTGGACTGTTGATTGTCGGATATTATGCCAGACGGAGGTGGCTGCTGTGATTGGGGACACATCATGTACTTATTAACAGGGGATAACGTCCTTCTTCTGCTCCGTAGTCCTTCCCGTCCGATGATGATTCATTTTAAGGTTCATGGATAGGGGGTACTGTACAGTTCTCCCTGGCTTGTTGGGCCGTTGCTTTAGTCATCATCCTGACACCATGGCTCGGCAAAGCTCGTGGTAATCTCGTCTTGCCAATCAGGAGAGACCGGCGTACACGGACGGCGAGTTTATCTTGATACCTTTGCGCGGTAGACGTCACGCAACGGTTTCGTGTTTCGGGAAGCGGGTGAATCCCTGCAAATGCTGGATTGTACAAACCAGCCGCATAAATGTCGGAGTTCATGTTACCTCCTACCAGGATGACATTTTCTCTGACCATTTTGATCATAACTTATAACTTACTAAATTGGCATCGAAAGTCGCCGACGTCACTATCAAGTTTCAAGCTCTGGAACTAGTACTTGTGCATTCTTCTCTCTGCGCCGTAAATTGTCGACCAGAGGAACTATTCGTCACTATCAGGTTTCACGCGGTTGAACTACTTGGGCACTCTTCTCTCTGCACCATAAATCGTTGACCCAGAGGAACTATTCCGACCTACTGCTGAGGCTGGGTCACTGCGGGTATGAAGCACTACTGGAACAAGTAGAGCACAAACCGATTGAAGTATGATACACCCAGGCGTGACATCATAGTCGTCGTACTTATCTATAGAAGATCTCACGGCGTTGACGCTAGTGCTGAGAGGCCGTACCTTGCGGGGACGTGACTGTATCAGTGAGGCCCAACGTTCGTTCGGTACCGTAGCGTAGTGGATTAGGTAGGTAATGCACACGTAGTACGGACTCTGGTTAGTTTCCTTCTTAGGGACAGTGATCAGAATAAAAACTCCTCCTCCTCCACCATTGGTCCACCTGGTCTACCCTGTGCCGGACCAGACCGCGTCCATTGGCATGTTACTCCTTTTCAGCTGCATCATTCTTGACATGTACCGCGGGTGCTTCGACCGTGGATATCGGTCCTATGAACCAATTGATCCCGCCATATTTCGGAAAGTAAAAATAAACGGTGGCAAGTATCAGAACACCACCTGCAAAGTCTGTCTTAACGTACTGAATCAGAGGCTTAATAGAAGTAACTGGCCTTGTACTACAACTGTATAGTTCATGTTGCCTACCCCCGGAAATGGAGTAAGAGGAAACATGAACACGATAGTCATGAAAGTCATGAAGGTGACGGCAATCGCAGTAATCGGGAAACTCTAGAGTTCCGTTAACCACATTTAACGAGTGAGAATGAATCACTGACCAAAAGACCTAGCCGGAAAGGACCTGGCTTGATTGCCTTGCCTCCAAGAAACCTCGCTGACATCGGGATGCAAAATGACACGAATTGTCCAGTTACTCCAAGTGAGAAAATCGCCCCGATGGCATTATCACCAGCGAATGCAAGACATCCGAGCAGTAGCGACCAGCATGCTCCAAACCAGACAGGCGTGGGTTGGGATCCTAGTTCGAGGATCAACAAAGTACACCCATCGGGAGAGAGGGAGACCACCGTCTCGAGAGAGGGCAAAGATCTTGATATTAATGGTCAGTGCCCGAGTGAGAGTGGCAGAGGGTTAAAATTCACTACCTGCCTCGAGGCTGTCAGCATCTACTGTCCGGGTCAGTGTGAGTACCAAGTGTGACCATACTTTCTGCGTGCACATACTTGATTTAAACTAATGGCGAATCTGGAGTTCGGCATCAGAGAAGAAGATAACACATGGAGTTGAGATATTTACTGCGTCAAGATGATGAATGACCACACGACGAGAGTGCCAGTTTTTCCGAAGGAATTAACACTATCTAATCACTGGTTAACTACCCGTCCCATATAGGACCCGTTGAACACCTACTGTGGCCATGGGCTGGCCGATGGGGCTATCAATAATGGTTTGGTAATTTCGGCCCATACAGAAGACTAGCGAAATGTTCATGGCTTTACAAAGAAAGCATGTTAGTTGCCAAGGCAAGGTGGCGATATAACGGTAGGGAAACTTACCCCAACCAAGGATGGAAGCAGAGAAGATGGAGAAAATGATAGCCATTGGAACGGCTATGCTGGCATTAGTGGCTTCCTCGCTCATATGGACGGGAGCATCATAGCATCCTATAGTGTATCAGCGAGGAATGTATTTGCAAGGAATAGGACCCACCGACAGTCCATAGGGGGGTTAAAAAGCTGAGGATGAATGCGAATCCGTTGGGCCATCCGGATACTAGTCAACGTCATGAGCCAACGAAGATTTCCTGCATGAAAATTTACCATTAGTGATGTCCTCAAGGGCGAATTTTGCGTCATTTCTGAATGCCTTAGGAGTCGCTACTGGAAGGCCTATTACAATAGCGCAGAACAAGCTGTAATGTAGGAATTGTTCAGTAGACGAATAGGAAGATGGAAAGCGACTGACAGGACATTTATTATTATGAATAGTGTTTGTAATCTAGCCATGAGTCTCGGTTTGAAGCTGCATATCAGACTCTGACCAAGCAGAAGTGCGCAATATAAACCACTGTATGGGCTTGTCAACTCCATCGGATGGTGATCGGTCGGCGGGTAATAACTCACAAGGTTTGAGGGATAGTCGTCTGGAAAGCGAGATCGGACCCGATACTGACTGCCGCCATAATTTGTACAGCACACGCCCAGTTAACACCCGCAACACTAGCCACATTACTGATGGTGTTGGAATCTATCTCAACTTGTAAAAGCAGGTTGTCGAATAAAAATTGAGGACATACACCCTACAATCCAGGATAAGAAGCAGCGCCATTTCTCCGACGAGAACATGAAGGTCCAGTAATAGAGTCCGCCCGATGTCGGTGCTGCAGATGCTAGGTCTGCCGTGGCGAGGGTAATTGCAGCAATGAAGATAAAACAGACAGCCCACTACAAGCGAACCGTTATTCGAATAACTGCGTGTAGATGAGGGCAACTTACGCCCCAGACCATGGCAAAAGCGCCTCCATTGGGGATAGAATAGATGAATACGGATCTGTACAGTAACTTTGAACACTACCTGATATACCTAGATAAAACTCACTGACGTGAAAGAAGGCACGATTCCCAATAAGACTGAAAGAAAATCCAAAAAGCTCTAGCGGCGTGAAGTGTCTCTTGAGCTCTGGTTAGAGGAGGGTGTGAGCCTGCACATGACAAGAATTAAGACTATTCTACCTTGTTTATATCCAAGACGAGTGAGAAGTCTTTCGTCATTGTCCACCGTCGAAAGGGAAACTGTTTCTGTGTTGTTATCTGTCTCTTGAAGCATGACAGTGAAGAGATTCCGGAGCCACAAGTCCCCGGTCATTTATAGGGAGCTCAAGGTCTAGCGTCATGAGGGGTTGGAACCATAACTGGGAGCGAAGGGCCTGTGCCGCAGACCCGATATGAATGGCGCTGATTCGCTAGCCCCGGGAGTGTGGGATATTCGGGCTTCTCATGGCAGACAGTTAGTTGCCGTTTGGTTCTGATATGGATTCACTTACGTGTTTGCTTATTTCCGCGGGGATTTCGTAGTATATAAGCTAGTATATTTTGTAGTTAGTCTCCATGTCGCGTTTGCCACAGATGTAAACCATTTTTGCCACTCACTTCGTTTGAGAACGGCCCCGCGATTCTGACAGGGAGTATAGGACAAAATATGTGATTTGTCGCGTTGAAATCTGAAATACGGACTCTGTGATTTCAGGTAAAGAATTAAGTGCGATGATTCTTTGCCTGGGATACTTCATCCGATTAAAGGTATGCACAACACCTTCCGGGACCTTAACTGTTAGTCCGACCCATTTCTGACGAGCCGTTTCTATTCCGCTTCGACTTCTCCCGTGATGGTTCAGAATTATGTTGTCCATCTTAGCTTCCAGATTCCGGTGCTAGCTGACCAGATATCGGGGTGCTTTCTGAGGACTAGGTATTATAGGTCAGAATGCAGATACGGAGGTGCCTTGGCGACATACCCGATCCCGAGAACAGTATTTCCCCACTGCTTCTCCGTCTCGAGATTCTATCAAAGGACATCATAGGTAAATTGCATTCCATCTTGAGGACCTGTTGACGTTCACCCACGTCTCTATCCGCTGTGGGGTACGCGTGAGTCTGTCAATGAAATTCCGCATTCATGTGTTAGTCACTCGTAATGTAATATCAATATGCTCATAGAAACGTTGTGCGCGAATAACGATCTGTTTCTGATACGAGGTCAGCCAGGCCCTGTTAAGGTTGAGATACCATCTACTGGCATATTATTCCTTTTCATCTTCGCCGTCCTTGACCTGTACCGCAGGTGCCTCGACCGTTGTGACCGGTCCCTTGAACCAATACATCCCGCCATATTTCGGAAAGTAAAAGTAGACGGCGGAAAGCACCAGAACGCCACCTGCAATGCCTGCATCAACGCACCGAATCATTCGTTGGAAGAAACTGACCTTGTACTGCGACTGTGTAATTCATGTTGCCTACCCCGGGAGAGGGCGTAAGGGGAAACATGAACACAACCGTCATGAAGATCATCCAGATGACGGCAATCGTAGCAACTGGTAGACTCTGGGGTTACAGGAGTTACATCAATCACCTTCGAACCGAAAAGATGACTGACCAAAACACCTAGCTGGAAAGGACCTGGCTTCACTGTTTGTCCGCCAAGAAACCTCGCTGCCATTGGAATAGAGTATGCCACGTATTGTCCAGTAATGAACAGCGAAAAGACTGCCCCGATAGCGTTCTCACCAGCGAAAGCAAGAATCCCGAGTAGGAAGGCCAAACACGCCCCAAACCACACAGCGTGAGATGGGGTCCGAGTTTGAGGATTGACGTGGTATATCCATCGAGAGAGAGGAAAGCCTCCATCTCGGGAGAACGCAAATATCTGAAGTTCTGGGCATCAATGCGAGTGGGGCGGGGAGAAGCAAGACATTGGAAGTTACCTGCCGAGAACATGCGGTCAACTATTTACCGATCAGTTCTGACACTGCGTGACGCCATCGGGGGACTTACGCTACCTGCACCAATGGCAAACCTAATTGTTGGCATCAGATGAGAACGTAAGGTTTTATGGACTCGAGACACTTACTGTGCCAAGATGATGAACGACCATACAATCAGGGTTCCGGTCCTTCCGAAGGAATTGAAAAATATCTATAAGCAGATTCGTTCGTTATACATGCAACACATGAATAAGACTGTTGGTTACGCACAGTGGCCATAGGTTGGCCGATGGGGCTATCAATGATACTCTGATAATCCTGACCCATGCAGAAGACTAATGAGATGGTCATGGCTTCGTAAAAACGCTCGTTAGCTGCCAAGGCACGTTTGTGATATAGTGGTAGAGAAACTCACCCCAGCCGAGGATGGTAGCCGTGAGGATGGAGAAAATGATAGCCATTGGAACGGCTATGCTGGCATTGGTGGCTTCCTCACTCATATGGACAGGAGCATCAAAGCATCCTATGTATATTAAATAAGAAGGCGTTTATGCAATAAGCAGGACCCACCAACACTCCATAAGGGGGTTAGAAAGCTGAGGATGAATGCGAATCCGTTGGGCCATCCGGATACTAGTCAACATCGTAAGCCAATGAAGATTCCCTACATGAAAACCAACCGTTAGTGAAGTCCTCGAAGGCAAATTTTGCGTCATTTCTGAATTCCTTGGGAGTCGCTGCTGGAAGGCCAACGATAATCGCGAAGCACAGGCTGGAGTAGGAGTCCATTGAGCCAAAAGACCTGAAAATGCAAAGAAACGTACAGGATATTGAGTATCACGAAGAATATTTGAAATCTGGCCATATATTTAGGATTGGTGCTACATATTAGAGCATGGCAGAGAAGAAGCGCGCAATATAAACCACTGCATGGATTCGTCAACCGTAAGTCAGTGAATACTTGATAACACACAAAGTTTGGGGGATGGTCGCTTCAAATGTCAGATCGGATCCGGTGCTGACCGCCGCCATGATTTGTAGAGCACATCCCCAGTCAGTGCTCGCCACGCTAGCCACAGTACTGATAGTATTGGAATCTACGTCAATTTAGTGCCAGTGGAAGGCGGCGACGATTTGAGCCATACACCCTACGATCCAACATAGAAAACAACGCCATTTCTTTGAGGAGAACATGAAGGTCCAGTAATAAAGCCCACCGGATGTTGGTGCTGCCGACGCTAGGTCTCCCATGGCGAGGGCAATTGCGGCAATGAAGATAGAACATACAGTCCACTAGGAGCGAAGCGTTCATTATTCTGATACTCCCTGTAGAAGAATGTTCCTTACACCTCAGACCATTGCAAACGCGCCTCCATTAGGGAGGGAGTAGATAAGTACAGATCTAGCCAGTGCATGAGAATCGAGATAGCTTGGACTCTATTACTAGGCAGAACTTACGAAAACGCAGGTGCAACCCCAATAATGCTGAAAGCGACCCCAAAAATCTCCAGCGGTTTGAATTGTCTCTTGAGCTCTGAATTTTAGAAGGAGATCGGGGATCAGCACGTAGCCTATGAATGAAGGTAGAGTGAGGTACCTTGTTTATACCCGAGGCTGGCGAGTAATCCCTCGTCGTTGTCCACGCCCGTCGAAAGCGAAAGTGTTTCTGTATGGTTATCTTTCTCGAGCATGACAGAAAAGACTACAGAGTCACAGGACAGACGGGCCTTCACGTCATTATTTATACAAGAGGCTCACGGTCCAGCGTGATGAGACGGTAATGCCATATCTGTCCGCCCGACAGTCAAAGCGAAGAGCCCTATTGAGCCCGATATCAGTGGTGATTTGCTAGCCCCGGAAGTGTCGTTATAGGATAAGATATGTGATTGGTTGGCATACAGTTGGATCTGTGCTCTGGGCAGTGTGGAGTGCCATGATTAAATTGCGATTGAAGGCTTTATGTTTAGCGGGGAAATTCAGTGAGTCGTAACGTGTAGATCGGAGAACAGGATAGCTTCTCCAGTACCTCTCACTTTTCCTAGAAGTGCAGGTCAGGCATCGGACCTGCAACGAGGCTGTTAATTCAGTTGAGTTAGCCTGGCGAGCCGGCTTTATAGATACTCGCGGTACTCGGTTGAGTCAAGCACGCGTCGATCATCACATGATCCCATAGGGCTTTGCTTCCTATTTCCATCACCGCTCCGCGTCGTCCTTGTCGACAGTCGTCTAGTCAGTCTACCTCCTCTTTTTCTTTCGCAGATTACTCGACCTTTCTTCTTCTCGAATGAAGCCTCTAGCTATACCTTCTGCCCCGCGTTTGTGCAGGTCAACGAGACGATTCTCAAAACGACACCTGTGGGCGCGAGAGTTGTTCCTGCTGTGGGCAACAGTGTAGCGCTGCTCACCGCAGCGGCCGAAGACTTCTTACTGGTTGTGTCACCTATGGCTTGCCACGGTGTCTCCGAACATCCTTCTGCTGCGCACTCGGTCGATGGATTTGAGGCAACCATGCGAAGGTTTTCTGGAGAATTCCCGTCGATGTCAGACATGTCCTTTTGTTGGCATCACGGCGGCGCAAAAGGGCAAGGGGAGGCTATCAGAGTTTCCATCGAGGGGTCCAGACGTCATCCTTCTCAGCTCATAGCCAAACGTTGGCCACATCCTGCAACTAATCCTTCATGCGACCTAAGCCTTCCTTCCTCAACAAGATAGCGACGGGAGATGGCCAGACCCACATGACTCCAGCAAGAATCATAGAAGCCCGAGCTCCTGTGTCCCGACGGTTCCATTATTGGAAATTGCTGCCTCTCACCGTTATTGGCGACGTGGCCTAGGCCATGTCTAAAGCTGGCACCTCGTTTTCCAGTTCGTCCTCTACCACAAGCAGCGAGATTCAGGAGTTTTTAGACGCATATAACGAGGTTCGAGGTGAACACGGGACTGACCTGGAGCGATAAGGCTTCCGCGGTCATTCAAGCATGGGCTGATCAGGGAATTTGAACATCGGCTACTCTCCGGAAATGCTTAATTTACTTCCAACTGGTGGCTACAGTGCCGAATTGAGGGTCTGGCTATTGACGCTGTTACTATATCTGCCATGATACAGCTGTGGGTTGATGAAGTTTTCATGTTCTCGTCCTAGTATCCCCTTGGATGTGTATACTTATAAAAATTAAACGATAACCAGATGCTATACATGAGGGTCGCCGGATACGGCAAGTCTCGTCATCGTGTGCTGCACCGACGCCAGTTCTTTACGAACTCTGGAAACGTCGAAGGGGAACAAATGCTCAGTATTTGACAGCTGCATTGGATGGACCACTGAATTGTTTGTCCATAGGTGAGCTGCTGCAGGATATGCTTGAATCTTTCAGTGAATCTCCGCATTCATGTGTCAGTCATTCGAAATGTAATATCAATATGCCTATAGTAATGTTGTAGATGAATAAGGATCCATTGCTCCCGATATACACAGAGGTCGAGACCCTGTCTACTGGCATATCATTCTTTTTCATCTTCACCGTCCTTGACCTGTACCGCAGGTGCCTCGGACCGTCGAGACCGGTCCTTTGAACCAATACATCCCGCCATATTTCGGAAAGTAAAAGTAGACGGCGGAAAGCACCAGAACGCCACCTGCAAGGCCTGCGTCAACGCACCAAATCGCTCATTGGAAGAAACTGACCTTGTACTACGACTGTGTAGTTCATATTGCCTACCCCAGGAGAGGGCGTAAGGGGAAACATGAACACAGCTGTCATGAAGATCATCCAGATGACGGCAATCGCAGCAACTGGTAGACTCTGGTATTACAGGAGTTACATCAGTCACGTTGGACCGATGCGTGAACATAAAATGACTGACGAAAAGGCCTAGCCGGAAAGGGCCTGGCTGCACCGTCTTTCCACCAAGAAACCTCGCTGCCATCGGGATGGAATATGACACATATTGTCCAGTAATCACCAGCGAAAAGACCGCTCCAATAGCGTTCTCACCAGCGAAAGCAAGAATTCCAAGTAGGAGGGACAAGAATGTCCCAAACCACACAGCGTGAGATGGGATCCTAGTTCGAGGATTGACGTAGTATACCCATCGAGAGAGTGGAAAGCCTCCGTCTCGGGAGAACGCAAAAATCTGCAGTTCTGAGCATCAATGCGAGCGGAGCGGGAAAAGCAAAATGATCAAGTTACCTGTCGAGAACATGTGGTCAACTATGTACCAGTCAGTTTTGATGCCGTGTGATACCATTGCTGGGACTTACGATACCTGCACCGATGGCGAACCTAATTTTTGATATCAGATGAGAAAATAAGGATTTACGGATACGGGGCATTTACTGTGCCAAGATGATGAACGACCATACAATCAGGGTTCCCGTCCTTCCGAAGGAATTGAAAAATATCTATCAGCAGATGGTTTGTTACATGTGCAGCGCATGGATAGGACCGGAAGTTACTTACAGTGGCCATAGGTTGGCCGATGGGGCTATCAATGATACTTTGGTAATCCCGGCCCATGCAGAAGACTAATGAGATGTTCATGGCTTCGCGACGAAGGCTCGTTAGCTGCCAAGGAACGGTGGTAGTATAGAGGCAGGAAAACTCACCCCAGCCGAGGATGGTAGCGGCGAAGGTGGAGAAAATGATAGCTATTGGAACGGCCATGCTGGCATTGGTGGCTTCCTCGCTCATATGGACAGGAGCATCAAAGCATCCTATACTAAGTTTATTAGCCAAGAAGTCATTTGCACAATGCACAAGACCCACCGACACCCCATAAGGGGGTTAGAAAGCTGAGGATGAATGCGAATCCATTGGGCCATCCGGATACTGGTTAACATCATGAGCCAATGAAGATTCCCTGCATGAAAACCAACCGTTAGTGAAGTCCTCGAAGGCAAATTTTGCATCGTTTCTGAATTCTTTCGGAGTCACTGCTGGGAGGCCTATGATAATCGCGAAGCACAGACTGGAGTAGGAGGAGTCCGTTGAGCCAAAAGACCTGAAAATGCAAAGAAACGTACAGGATATTAAGTATCACGAAGAATATTTGCAATTTAGCCATAAATCTAGGATTGATGCTGCATATCAAGGCATGGCAGAGAAGAAGTGCGCAATATAAGCCACTGTATGGATTCGTCAGGCTCGCAAGTCCGTGAATTACGATATAACGTACAAAGTCTGAGGGATGGTTGCTTCGAAAGTCAAATCGGACCCGATACTGACCGCCGCCATGATTTGTAGGGCACAGCCCCAGTCAATGCTCGCCACACTAGCCACATTACTGATAGTGTTAGAATCTACTTCAAGTTAGTGCAGTGATCTGGGACGCCGATTTATGTAAGTCATACACCCTACGATCCAACATAAAAAACAACGCCATTTGTCCGACGAGAACATGAAGGTCCAGTAATAGAGTCCACCGGATGTTGGTGCCGCCGATGCTAGGTCTCCCATGGCGAGGGCAATTGCGGCAATGAAGATAGAACATACAGTCCACTAGAAGTGAAGCGTTCGTTATTCCGATACTCCTTGTAAAATAATGATCCTTACACCCCAGACCATCGCAAACGCGCCTCCATTAGGGAGGGAATAGATGAGTACAGATCTACAAGGTCCATGAGATAGATGTCCGTAGTTAGGGTTCATAAACAGAACGTACGATAACGCAGGTGCAATCCCAATAATGCTGAAAGCGATCCCGAAAATCTCCAGCGGTTTGAATTGTCTCTTGAGCTCTGAATTAGAGAAGAGTATCAGGGATTAACACGATCAAACGAAGAAACTGTTAAGTACCTTGTTTATACCCGAGACTAGCGAGCAATCCCTCGTCGTTGTCCACACCCGTCGAGAGAGAAAGTATTTCTGTGCGGTTATCTTTCTCGAGCATGACAGAAAAAGCTGCAGGGTCACAGGACAGAGGAGCCTTCACGTCATTATTTATACATGGTCAAGGTTCAGTGTGATGAGACGATGAAGCCATATGTGTCCGACCCACAGTCGAAGCGAGGAGCCTTTAGTATTGGATCCGATATCAGTGGTGACTTGCTGATAGCCCCGAAATGCCGTTATAGAATAAGATGTGTGATTGGTTAAGATAGAGATTTGGGTCTGTTCTCTGGAGTGCCAAGGGTTCCGTGATTAAAGGCCTCATGTCTACAGAGGAAATACATACCGTGATACAATGAGGCGTTCGTCCTCGTATCTAGGTATTTCTTCACTCCCGATTCATGGTATTCCCAGCACCTCTCGGGTTCTCATCCGTGTATCCGGCTAAGTACCCGTCCTTGGGCCTCTTCACTGGGGGTCCTCGAGTCGCTTATAGGAGGGTCCAGTTTTGCCTGACGAAGGACGTAAGCTTTGTGCAAGCGACTTCGTATAAAGCGAAGATAGGAAGAGTCGCGATTCTAAAGTCGATTTCCAGTCGATTACGCTCCAGCATTAATTTCAGCTCGGACGGTTAATGGCCGGGGCAGGCTAGAAGCACTCCATCGAAGATGCGACTCTTGTCAACACGCCTACGGTTCCGGCCCTGAAAGTGACATTAGACTCGCCGTTGAAATTGTCTCCAGAATCATCGATTCTGGTGATTCAAGTTATGGAGATCATATGGTTGGTTGAGCTAGGAACGCTGGAATTTCGATCTGTGTTCTGAATAATAACGCTCCATAATTAATGATTACAGACGAGGGAATACATACAGCGGTGCAACAAACCATTCTTCTTCTTCTTTCAATTTCGTCAATCAGCCTCGATTCATCGTGTTCCCAGCACCTCTCGGGTTCTCATCAGTGAACCCGGCCCAATTCTCATCTTTGAGTCTCTTCTCTTCTGCTTTTGCTTCTCCCTCAACCGTGCCATCCATTTCGGCATTCATAGCAAGCTGCTCGGATGATGTTGGCGCATTTTCAGAGCCAGGGCTAAAAGGCGTATGTTAATGTAGAGGATGAAAACGCTATAGCAGCCGACGCACCCTCCTCCAGAAAGAATATTACCCCGCTGTCTCTCCACTTCAAGATACTGGTCGATAGTCATTGTCGGCAAGTTGTATCCCGGCCCGAAAACCTGTGCCTGGTGGCGAGCACGATCCGACGCGCCTGAAGGGAGAATCGTGAATGGTCGAAGAGGCTACATAGCACGGTTAGTAAGTGATATATTTAATTCCACTGAGTAGCAGACCTTTCCTGCAGGATCCAGCAACGGCCCACCGCTCGGATTAGGTTTCGGGACTTCCAGCTTCCACATGTCCTCGTCCTGCCTCTCCTTCTCTTTAGTCCTTAGATCATTGTCGTCGGGTCTTGGTGAGTATGGAAGTGGCGGGGGTGCTGTCTTCAAAAGCTGCAACTCTGTATCGATGTGCGCGAGCTGAGTCTTAGAAAGAGAGAAGAAAAGACGTAAAAGAAGAAGGGTGGTTTCCCGTAGCACTTCGTCGTCTTCGTCATCGTCTCCAGAGGCAGTTGCGGAAGGGAGGAGGGAACTAATGAGAACAAAATCGGTGATGCTAGACGCTGACTCCTCAGTAGGCTGTTGCCTTCTGCGTTTGCGAATGACCTAGCAGAATGTAAGCGTCGATATATGCATTACAAGAGCAACGCACCTCTATCCTCGCGCGCAAATCCTTCTCATGGCGGTATTGCTGTATCTTCTGCTCTCGCTTACTTGCAGCATTGGCGGCGTTACGCGAGAACAGCTTCGAGTCTCCCTCTGTAATTATTCCGTAGTTCTCCAGGGTCGAGCAGTACGTTTCATAGTAATTCTGGGTATTGCAAGTCAGGTCGCTCCAGAAAATACAGAAAGAGACGGACTTGAGCTTGAATAATGGAAACAAACCGATCTTCTCGTTCCGTCGTCCGTACGCGTCCCTGTACCTCCGCACACACGTAGGGTACGGTGAGGTAGATTAGATTCTGCGTGGAGATGTCCTCGAGCGTTTCGTTGCTGCTGAAAAGCGCGAGGTCGGCTATTCGAGCTTGAATTTGGCGGAGATCCTCTATGCATGACTTGACGATATCCTGCAGGAACATTATTTTCTGTTCAATCTGACGATGCTGCAGATAAACACCTGTGTCGAGTCCTCAATGGTGGGAAGGTCGTAGGCATCGGATGCCGCAGTGAGTACTCGGGCGTATAGCTGGGGTAAGGGTGTGGTCATAGTAGCTGGGTAAGATCAAAGCCACTCAAGTGATCGATCACGGAAGCAATGAGCAAGTCCACAAAATTCTATACGACAGTTTTTGCATATACAAAGGTAGATGTACTAGATACATTTGGGCCCAACGTTGAAGAGCTTGTACAGGTTTTATACTACATGTTCGTTGTTTCAGTAATGTCGGACAAGAACGTCCATAGGGCTTCTGTGTTCTTATAGTCATGATGCGTGATGCTGACGAGCCATCGTTCTTTCTTGACCGAATCCAGCAATGACCTCTCTTCAGACCCCGGGCGATAATGCGATGCCCATTCTGACCAAATCGAAAAGGCTTCATCCTTGGGCGAATGTAAGGACACCGCCGAGCTCAATGATAAATGACAATACCTTCCACGAAAGGAACGATTCGCGTTCAATAATCGTCGTCTGTATGATCTCTTGGCCCGTGAAAACACCCCAAGTTACCGCATTTCTTCCATCATCAGGTATATTACCTCGGTAATCTCCCTAAGACAATCTTTAGCAATATCCATGCCAATGTGTTTCAGCCTACCTTCGCGTTGCCAGCAAACCAGTGTACCCATCCTTTCCCGTTGTCTGCTACCTCCCTCTCAATGATGTCCAGATCATCTTCAGTGCAAAAAAACTCTACGAATCCTTTTTGAAATACGAATCCGGCACGAGGACCCCATCCGAATACCTCATCGCTCGATGGTGCACCATCAACAGCGGGTTGCGATCCCACCGTCCACCAGCCACGCTTTGTGAGTTTCTCTAAGTGTGGAAGAATCGTCAGCGATTCAGGAGACAGAGGCGTGGGCGAGAATGGAGTGGTTAGTATCTTCGAATGCAGATGATCCAAGAATATTGTAGTTAGGTCGTTGATAGTCTGTGGGTGTCCCCAAGGGCCCAAAGTCTGGCGTAAGGCTCAAAACGTGGCTCATTACACTTTACTGTTTTGTAACTCACTATAGTTCCAACGTTGCCATACGGGTCCTGATCGCCATATGCGGGACTCTTGAAGTCACCGAACCGACCGTTAGGAAAATCGTCCCATGTAGCGGCATTGTTCAACTCTCCACTACCAGCCTCGCCGTCGGTGGTAGATATAGTAGCCAATCCATATTTTGCCGCCCGGCTTGCAGAAGACGGTGTGACAGATCTATCATCGTGGGTGTCTTGCTATTGTCGAGACGTCAGGAATGCACTAAACACATGGGACGAGACAAATACCTCGATCAATTTATTATAAGTTGGGGGCGCGGCACCAGCCCATTGCAAAGTCTCTAGAACGCGCTGTACACTCTTTTCAAGGTTAAGAGTACTGAAGTGCACGCCAGGAACCTTTCCTTCAGAAGTCAGTCGTCGTATCATGCTGACGGCCAGCTTGACACCATAGTCTTTAACAAGTTGGTCGTCATGCTACTTTATGGTTATAATTTCTCTGATGTGGACAAGTAGGTACGCACCTTGATGGGATCTAAATCTGACATGATAAACGACGGCACACTTGTGCCACAAAGCTTGATTAGCCGCAAGAATGACGAATAGGTTTGGATCGGCATGATACCCGGGATGATTGGCACACGGATACCTGCAAAGAGTCAGCTTTCAAATTCAAAAACAGCTTTAGACAAGGACAGAGACCTTTCGCTCGAACTTTCTTCTCCCAGCGAAGGAATTGGTCGACATCGTAGAAAAGCTGAGTGACGATGAATTCGGCACCAGCGTCTACTTTTGCTTTCAGATACTCGATTTCGGTATCCTCATCGTGGAGGCTATCAGGGTGCCGATCGGGGTACGCTGCGGGTATCGTTCAGAAGGGAAAGAGACGCTACGAAAGATCTAACCAGCAACACCGACGCAAAATTGGGACGAGTATTGAGGCGACGAACGGATATAGGAAACAAGGTCAACACCGCGTTGGAAACGGGGATCAATAGGAATCCATTCCTCCTTCCCTCTCGGTGGATCTGCTCATCGATAAATTTGACGTGACAATCCAGGGTCGTATATGACGTACCGCCGCGCAAAGCTAGTACGTTTTCAATCTTCCTGCTCTTCGCAGCCTAGTACCAGGTGTTAGTTTTGAGGCAGATGTAGAAAATGAATGATACATACCGCCAAAGCATCATCCACCATCCCTTGCATCATATTCGTACATGTGAGGTGAAGAATAGTGTCGATATTATATTCTGTCTGCGACAAGCCCGCAAGGTCCAGACTGCGATCTCTGGTACTTCCACCTGCTCCCCAGGTGATGCTGACTGCCATAGGCCTCAAATTTGACAGTCTGGATATACGAGAAAGGAGGTTCTCGAATCCCTGTTAAGACCGTACAAGTCAGTTCCCAGCGATGGCGGATAAGGAGAGGACCATGACTTGATCCGTTCGCGGTGGAAAAAACTCGAAAAAATAGAATGGATGAGGCCCATCGTGCGCTGTTATTTTGTCGATGATTTTCATTCTTAAGATGATGGTGGTCGGAAAATGGGATAGGTTGCTGTAATAGAAATAGTTTCCCACGTATGTCACCAATCACGTGCTAGGTCACACTTCGCTCATGTCACAGACTGCACGAATTCGAATTCGCTTCCTTTGTCGTCCTTTGTTCAACTGTTGCCTTTGTTTGTTTCCGGTATCTTTATGATGTATCGATTACTTCCTTGACGGCGCTTAATGTGCATGTCGCCTTTGGTTTCTTATCAACTCTCACCATCTCCCCCCATTCGCCATGAATATCGCTCTGAACTTTCTTCCAACCACCGTCAATACATGGGACGTCACCAGATCATTGGCCGAGGTCCTTCATTCCGACGAGTTTCACCCTGTACACGAGAATGAACGTCCCCTCAACTTCAAGGTTCTGCTGAACCAGAGCAAAATGAGCGATGTTCGCAACGACGGCACCGGCTCCTTACACCTTCCCACAGAGGCGATTGGCCGAAAGTTCCTGAAATGGGCGAAGGAAACTCCTATACGGATTAAAAACAAGAAAATCAAGGTATACGCGAAGGGTACTGTTCGCGACTATGTCGCTTTGACGCTGCAAAGGACGCCCTTTGTCAATCCTGATATTGAAGAGGAGTGGGAGGATAAGTGCCGGCAGCTGGACATGAGGATCCGTGTTGACGTCGTTCAATTCGGTGCATATTATCGCCCCTCGTACCCCACTTCCCCCAAACAGCGACTTGCGTCGCGTGCGTACTCAATTGAGTGGGAGCGTGACTACGCCGTGAACAGTGCCGCCTGGTTGAAGTTTGAATACGATCACAAGCTGATTCGTATCACTGTCAGTCATTCTTGCATTTATACGGTATTCGTACGTTTGACCTCGTTCCTAAGCTTGGAAACGAAACTACAGAGACCGAAGGACAAACAATTGCCATCAGTTTCTCTAGCATCAACAAGATAGCTCTCGGTTATGATGGCAAACCTTGTACGCTTTTTCATAGATCGTGCTCCCTAGTGTGGTATTTCTAACATCTCTCTCTCAGATATATGCTTCGACACCATATCACCTCCTGTCTTTGAAGCTATCGACTTGCACAGGTCATTGACAGGCGATGACAAAATTGATAAGAACAATTACAAACGCCGTGTCGGCTCTCTCCATCCAGGGCATGCAGCCATTTCACAATACGCCCAACATCTGCGGTTGCTTCTGTACAACGATCCGAATTGTGATGTCATTGAGCAGTTCAAGAACCTCTGCGTCGTAGCCGGGATAGCGACCAATCTTATCATCTCGTTTACAGGACCTTGGAACCTGGAAGCTTCCAAACAAGGGTTCTTCGAGCAAAAACGACTTTGGAGATTGCGAAGGGACATTCAGACCTTTAGTTGGCCCATCGCGTTCCAACTGGAGTTATTACTTCACAATTGTCTACTCCTTACGCCCGATGTCGAGACCCTCATACCCCTTGTGAAGGAAGCTTGTCGCCAGCATCCTAGTCAGAATGATGACTACGTTGGCAGTCTCTTACGGAACTACGGCGAAGCTCTAGAAAATCGTGATGCTCGTGAATCACCTCTGGACTGCTTCCGTCGTGTCAACCGGGAATTCATCTACCACAAACAAACCCTTTCCTCAGGACATTTCCTGTGCTGCCATGTCACCTTTGCGCCGACTCGCGTGATTCTGGAAGGCCCTTATGCCATCCAATCCAATCGTATTATCAGAAAGTACGCCGAATATGAAGAACATTTTATTCGTGTAGACTTTCGCGATGAAGATAGGCTGTCATATCGGTGGGATCGCGCGGTTGATGGGAAGTCTTTTGTTCGTGAGCGAGTAGGTCCCATTTTGAAGGAAGGGTTCGAGCTGGGAGGCCGAAGATTTGAATTCCTGGCCTATTCTTCCTCAGCATTACGCGAGCATGCAGTATGGTTCATCAATCCCTTCCGATACCAGGACCCGGATACTAAACACATATTCTATGTTACCGCGGAGTACATTCGGCACTCTATCGGGGAATTTAAGGGCACAAAACTTATGACTCAGCCTTCCAAATGGGCAGCGAGGATTGGCCAGGCTTTCACTGCGACGGATCCTTCTGTCAAAGTCAAGCGTGAGGAATGGACGGAGATGCCTGATATGGGCACAGAAGAGAATTTGGCCAAAGGAGAATACTTGCATACTGATGGCGCGGGCACGATATCCAAATCTCTTGGAGATGAGATCTGGGCATGTCTTTGCAAAGGTCGTCGAGATCACGGTGAAAATGCTGTTCAGCCTTCTGTCGTGAGTGTCTTACTGTTGTTAGTTTTACGATGACATAGTACTGAATGACGCATGTAGTATCAAATCCGGTTCTTGGGATACAAAGGCGTCGTTGCAGTTGATCCTGAACTTGACCACGACCCTAACGGCATCAGGATGAAGCTGAGACCTAGCATGAAAAAATTCGAAGACTCTCGATTGTCGGAAGCAGATATAGAGATTGCTCGGGCTTTCGATAGACCTAATACTTCATATCTCAACAGGTCAGAGAATCCCTCCGTTCTTTATCACCGAATGCTGACACCTTACATTGAGGCCGTTGGTGATGATATTGGAGGACAAGCAAGTTAGAAGGGACAGTTTCCAAGAATTGCAGGATAACGCGGTCGCTGATATTTTGACCATCGATGACTCCATAAAGGACCTCAACAGTATGCTCAAGGATCACTCCTTAGGCTCCCAATATCGATTATCATATATACTTGATAAAATTTCCACCCTAGGCTTCGATCTTGACCCTCAGGGACGTACTCCCGGCATCGATACACCCTTCTTAAAACAACTACGTCAGGTGGCCAAAATCGACCTATTGCGAGAAATCAAACATTCAGCCAGAATCCCAATTCCTGGAAGCCATTTACTAGTCGGTGTGCCAGATGAAGGACCAGCGTACGAACAAGACGGATACAAGAACGTTTTCACCTTGAAACAGAATGAAATATATGGTCAGTCACTGACATTGGGAGCATGCTCGCTGGTACCCATCTTGTTCTACATTACAGCTTGCGTTCAGAAGCGCCCCGGAGATGAGCCGGAGTGGATTGTGGGTCCCTGCACTATATCTCGCAGCCCGGTGGTTCATCCAGGAGACAGTGAGTAATTGTTAACGTTTCAATGGCCACATTTTCTGACACCCATCAATAATAGTACAACAAGTTATAGGTGTCAAGCCCCCTGATAACAAGTTCTGCGCGTTTTCCCATATCCGCAACGCGGTCGTCCTTCCATCCGTCGGTAGGTTCCTTCTGGCCGGGCCGATACAAGCTTCTGAACAAATCTGTAGGCGGGAGGTCCTTGGCGTCAAAGCTTGGCGGTGGCGACTTGGACGGGTTCGTCGCGTTCGTTCCAGAACCTTGTCGTTGCTAATCGCATACTGTGTAACCAGTGATATCTACGATGTTGTCCCCAACCCGGATCTCATGCCTCCAGTTATTAATGAAGCTGCGTCTTATGCTAGCGCAGGGACTAAAATCGCCCTGGATGAAGATGGTAACCCGAGAGAATGTGGTGTCAATGACATCGCCGACTTCATTGTTGAATACATCAACTCAGATGTTCTGGTGTGTTTTTCGTCTCGACAGGAAAGTTTGTTCATCTGTTTAACTTTTCGGTAGGGTCTGTTGTCAGATAGATTGCTCGTTATAGCTGGTGCGCTCAATGTCAAAGACGTACTTACAATGTTATCTAACCTTCCTTGCATGATACAGATCAATCGACTGTAGGTATATTTCACGTGTTTGACCGTTGCTGCCCGCTTACTTTTTATCTCAGGAAGGAATCTATGACAAAGACTGCGAATGGTTAGCGGGACTTTGCGCCCAGGTCGGTCACGCCTGGTCAAATTTTGGGGGTTCTACTAAGAACTGTTTGTAGGCTGTCGACTATCCTAAGCAAGGAATTGCCGTTGACATTGATAATGACAATCTACCGCGCACGCTTATTCGGTGCAAACCCGACTGGCATGCCGCTGAGGTGGTCGATCCACGCTCGACAGATTACTATGAGTCAACTCGGGCCCTTGGACACATGTTCCGCTCTATCAAATGGACGGATCCTGAGATGCTGCCCTCTGACACGTCTACTTCAGACAAGCACTCTGTTTCACCACTTTCCACGGATACTTTGTCGATGACACTCAGGACTTACATTCAGCACCAAATTTGGCCATATATTGAACCTGACGGCGAGTCCCGCGAAACAGTAACCCTCTTCCGCCAGTATGAAAGTGAATTACGGTACATCTGTGCCACGCACACGCTCTCAAACACTCCAGGGGTCAGATTGTTGGAAGCCGAAGTCGTCGTGGGGACAATTCTAGCCAAGTGCACGCAAAGGAGGTGGAGGAAGGATCGTATGTGGCGCATGCGCGGTCACGCTTCGCAGCTTGTGAAGGACATCAAACAAAGCTTGCTATGTCTCACCGGCCCCCAGCTTGATTTCAAGGAAGTGATCCCCCCAGAGACGTACAGAGACGCACTTCGACTTGCATGGGACGCCTGGGACTACAGTCTCCGCCATTCGGGCGAATTTGGGGCAAAGAGTTTTGGTTTTATTGCCTTGGGAGTCATATTTGAATGTCTTGAGAGGCTCAATGTCGACATCAAGCCAGGCGCATGAAAGCGTCTTACTGTACCCGTAGTCGCATATGATTTTGTTGGATTCATACTTCTTTCTATACTGCTTCGCTATCGTCAATCGTGTAATCAAGTGTTTCCAGGACTGAACTGCGTCTTGAGACCCCACATACCCCACAATGCTTTTGTTTCAGTTCCGGGATGCCAGAGACCCCACGTAATAGCGTAATGGTTAAGGACCAGATCTAATTCTTCCACCTCATCCAGGAACTCGAGAGTTGATATCCTGCGTACCAATGAGCTTAGGGAGCAACTTCTGGAAGAGTAGAAATTCACCTGTTCAATTCTGCCCGACTGATGTATTGAAGACGGATGTCTCGAAGTGTAAGTGCCCGAGCAGCTGTATATCCAATGCCGGTAAAACGAGTGGGAAGCGTTCCAACGGCGGAATACGGTTCTGCGCCGGGAAGAGAGACATTGCGTGCCTGAAAGAAGTGCCATCAACGTTTGAATGCAGATATCATAGAGAAATAACACTACCTTGAGATTGTCAACCATCACGCGGCCAAAAGAGTCTTGAAGACCAAACATTTCATATACGATAGTCCCAAGAAAACCGTTGTTGCCAGACTGGGAGAAGTAATGCAAGAACCACTTGAGAAGAGACTCGGAGGCAGATGGTGACATGTACACAAGAACACATTCGAAAAGTAAGAGTGTCGGGAGTGAGGGCGAGAGTAAAGGTTCCGAGTCCTGTGTTAGAAGGGGACCCAAAGTCTCTTGCGGGGACAGTCTAAGGTCGGCAGGTAAAAGGTGGTACTTGGAAGCATGAAGAGCAGTTCCTCCACCGGCTGATGCGGGATGAATATGTTACAGAACGCGACAATGTATAGGACCCACTGACAGACTTTAACATCGGCTGGGTTCCCCAAGACAGCGCTCAACTGTTTACTCTTCCGGATTGCCATCGCTTTCTTGCTTGTTATTTCAGGAAAATCAATCTCTATATAGGTAGATAGGGCATCCTTCTGAGGTCCTGCCTACTGACCGATCTTTAATCAATCAAGGTATCATAGAAACGGTTCTGACGTACCGCAATTCGCCAATATCGAGTATCACTGCCTGCCCCAAGGCTCACTACCTGACACTGTTTTCCTTCGTCATGGGATAGAGAAAGCCACTGATTGACAAGATCATCGATAGCCGCAGTGCGAACGTAGGTTCCAATGTTGATCAAAGGCGGCCGAGCGGGTTGGAGATGAGCACGAGGAACGAAGTATTGGATGTACGGATCGCTAAGGTATTGCTTTTGAACTGCAGATAACTTAGCGAGCGCAGCATCGGAGTCCGTGGAACGTATTGAGGAGTCCGCGTCAGTGGAAGGTGGTGGAAACATAGATCGTCCAAATCTGGACATCGCCGCCCGTGAGTGAGTACGTATTGCCTACTTCTGGATTATTTAACTATCCTGAGATATTCAGTCAGAAAATCCGACGAACGTTACATTCCACGAGATTCACAAAACACGAATTAAAAAGATAGGCTTAGGGATAATATTATGACAGTGACCGACGAGGTGACCGTTTGCGTTTTAATACATGTAAATCACTGCCAACTCCTGCCTCCTCCACTAGTTCCCGCCACATCGCATCTGCATCTGTTGGAGTTTTCCCCACAGTTTCTCTAGGCGTCTCGAGAGCGTAACCGCCAATCTCTTCGTCGTTTCCAGTTTCAAGTATAAACTCTGATGGCTTTGTATCCTGCATCCACTTGAATACATTCACGGAATTGCGCTCTCGATACTTCTCCTCGTCCTCTTCTTCAGACAGATCCTCTTTTCTGCGTTTAAAGGGTCTGATACATTCAGAGGAAGAGGAGTCAGCGAGTGCGGGGATGCGGGAATCCGATTTCTCTGAAGCAAACTGCGGTAGGTTGCAGTAACATTGTGGTAGCTCTCGGCCGAACTCCACTCGCCGGCTCCCCTCATAGAACTTGAGCGGCGCTAGAGCATGTGATCCGCGAGATAGCCGCACGAGTTTCGATGCTATCGTTGAGTATACAGGAATCTTTATTGCAAATATGGTGTAGCGAGAAGCAAGTGCTGCCACAAAGAACGGGTTCGCTTTCGATGTAACCACGAGATCATTGAACGGATCGGCGAAGGAGACAATGTCACCAGAGGAAGTTTTACCAAAAATCGGGCCACTCGGACGAAGAGGCATTATGGTGTATTCGTACTCTTTTGCAAGAGGACATACCTGAGATACAAATGAGCTACTCGCAAGGAAAATAATGTTGTAGTTTACTTCATAGAAGGGTATACGGTTAGGAACGTCCCTCTTGAGGTTGTGATTGTAGCAGTCAACAATACGGTCGAAAGTTTCTCCCACGGGAGCCAAAATCCAATCAGGCTCTTTGAACGAATCGAGCAAGGATGAATCCACTGCAATTTATTTTAGAGATAGTCAGGATAATTGCTGCCAAACGACATACACCACAAAGTATTGTCGGTTGTCGCGAAATACGCATTGATGTCGCCGCGGTGAAGACCCCAGGAATGTTCTATGCCATCAAGCTAAGAAAAGTCCTTAGTAAAGGGTGTCATCGTAACCAAAGAGGACTTCACTTCTCGTTCCGAAGACGAGGACTGAATAAGCGGGTGAGACACCAGTATATACGGCGATGAGGCGGTACACTTAAGGAGTTCGAGGGGAAGGCGTTCCGGCATCCCGTCGAAGGAAAGATATCGGCAAGGTGGATGGTGGATGGTCGTTGAGTCGGTTGACCATTGACAACGACTCTGAGTGGCTATACGACGATCATGTGATCAGTGTTCCGTCGGACTCTTCAAACGATACTAAGTACACCAAGTAGTTTTTGTCCCACCTTGTTCAAATAGAATGCCACAGCGACAACGTTCGGCTTATATAAGAAGGAGTCCGCGTCAGTAAGCACTGGAGGGTGGTGGAAATATAAATCGTGCACATTTGGACATCGCCACCCGACAGTGCGTAAAGTTATACTTTTGGATAAACCATTAGCCGTACATCTGAGATATTCAATCAGAAAAAAATCCCACGGGCGTTGCATTCCTCCAGATTCATAAAACACGAATAAAAAAGATAAGCTTAGCCAACTAGATGGTATTATGACAGTGACCGACGAGGTGATCGCTTGCGTTTGAATACGTGTAAATCACTGTCAGCTCCAGCCTCCTCTACTAGCTCCCGCCATATCGCATCTGCATCTGTTGGAAAATTTCCCACAATTCCTCGTGGCGTCTCGAGAGCGTAACCGCCAATCTCTTCGTCGTTTCCAGTATCAAGTACAAATTCTGATGGCTTTGTATCCTGCATCCACTTGAATACATTTACAGAATTGCGCTCTCGATACTTTTCCTCATCCTCTTCTTCAGACAAATCATCTTTGCTGCGTTTAAAGGGTCTGATACATTCAGAGGAAGAGGAGTCAGAGGATGTGGTGAGTGCGGGGAGGCGAGAATCTAATTTCTCTGAAGTAAACTGCGGTAGACAGCGGTAGCTGTCTGGAAGCTCGCGGCCGAAGTCTCCTCGCCGGCTCCCCTCATAAAACTTGAGCGGTACCAGAGCATGTGATCCGGAAAATAGTCGCAGAAGTTTTAATGCTATTGTTGAGTAAACGGGTGCTTCGATTTCAGATCTGGTGTAGCGAGAAGCAAGTGCTGCTACAAAGAACAGGTTCGCTCTCGATGTCACCAGAGGAAGTTTTGTCAAATATCGGGCCACTCAGGCGAAGAGGTATTATGGTGTATTCGTACTCTTTTCCAAGAGGATATACCTGAGATGCAAATTAGCTACTCGCAAGGAGAAGGATGTTGAATTTACTTCATAGAAGGGTATACGACTGGGAGCATTCTTCTTGAGGTTGCGATCGTAGCAGTCGACGATACGGTCGAGGGTTTCCCCCGTGGGTACCAAAAGCCAACGAGACTCTTTGAACGAATTCACTATAAAACATTTAGAAACAATCCGGATATTTGCCAAAGAGACATACATCGTAAAGTATCGTCGGCTGTGTCGAAATACGCGTTGATGTCACCGCGTCGAAGGCCTCAGGAATATTCTATGCCATCAAGCTAAGAAACGTCCTTAGTAAAGGGTGCCACCATAACCAAAGAGGGCTTCACTTCTCGAGCCAAAGACGTGCGTCGTGGACTGAATAAACGGGTGAGACGCCAGTATATACGGCGACAAGGCGGTACGTCGAAGGAGTTCCAGAGGAAGGCATTCCGGCATCCCGTCGCACGAAGGAAAAATATATGCGAGGAAGATGGTGGATGGTGGATGGTCGTTGACAGTGACAACCAAGTGGCTATGCTACAATCATGTGAGCAGTGATGCGTCAAATTCTTCAATAGATAAATTTTAATGATACCAAATCACTGTCAGGACATAATGTACTTTCTACGATTGCATTTTTGTCCCTCCGTACTTGAAGTTAGTACAGGAAGGTACAGGATCATCGATCAAGGGCTTACGTCAGATTCGTCTGGGAAGATTGTCCACGTGCTTCAAATAAACAGCTATCAACAGCTTGTCAGCACCGCCACCCGGCTTACAAGTTCTACATTTCCTTCATGGCTGCTCTCGCTGCGTCAGTCTTTTGCTTTTTCGATATTGGTCTCCACTAAAGAGATTCACTAGGCTACTTCCAAAACCTGTTTACGAGACCGTTGTTTCTGACGATGAGGAAGACATCGTTCGGCCTTCTGCTCCTTCACAGTCGCAACAAGTAATATCTACACGTATTCCCGTTCCGCCATACGGACAGCGTCAAGGATGGAAGCCCACTAGACCAGAGGATTACGGTACGTTGATCTTGCTGGCGATTTCCCCCGTACTTATAGTCGGCCAGGCGATGGTGGTGCGTATCCGGAGTGTCATGTAGCGCAGTATCCGTTGGAGATGGGCCGGAAGAAGGTGTGTCTCTATTTTCTTTGTGAAATGATATATCTCATCTCGTTCAGGCTTCGTCAGGGAACACACTAGCATTACAGGTTGACAGCGAAGGCAATGTCCGTTACGATGCAATTGCTCACCAAGGGCAACGACCCGACAAGCGTATCCAATCCCAATTCAAAGATCTCGTCCCCCTTCTCCACCGCAAAGACCTTGAGGATTCAGACCGCGCAATGGACCGCCCTTCTGAAGAGGAAGTCCAGGCGACCGCAGACAAAACGCGCGCGGCCCTTGAAAAGCTCGTCAACGGAAAAATCAAAGCCGCACAACCGAAAAACGTTCCAGATAGTCAAGGGAAGACGTCGTTTATACGTTATACACCGGGGCAACAAAATGGTGACGGCTTGAAGCAGCGGATAATAAAGATGTCGGAAATTGTGGAGGATCCTCTGGAGCCACCCCGATTCAAGCACAAGAAGATTCCTAGAGGACCACCCAGTCCCCCTCCCCCGGTATTGAGGAGTCCTCCAAGGAAAGCGACCGCCGCTGAGCAGAAGGAGTGGATGATACCGCCATGTATCTCGAACTGGAAGAACAACAAGGGTTTCACCATTCCGCTGGATAAACGATTAGCTGCAGATGGTCGAGGTCTTCAAGATGTTAGTGCACTAAACTGTCCATTTGGTGTCTTAGCTAATACCGCTTAGATCCATATTAACGACAACTTCGCCAAATTTTCAGAAGCACTGTTTGTTGCGGACCGACATGCGCGCGAGGAAGTCCGGCAGCGGTCGCTCATGCAGCAGAAACTGATGCAGAAGGAGAAAGCTTCGAAGGAAGAGAACTTGCGTATGCTTGCGCAACGGGCACGAGAGGAACGTGGCGGCGTTGCTCCCAAACCAACTGTTCAAGGTCAGGCAGCTATGAAAGCATCTTTGGCCAACTATGGAAGCGATAGCGAAAGCGATTCCGACTCTAATGACAGTGCTGAGGACGAGGATGCTCGAAGAATACGCGACGAGATGCGGCAGGAAAAGAGACGGGAGCGAGAGCGGGAGATGAGGATGAACAACATGGGCGCGGAGCAACGTGCCAAGCAGCTTGCTCGTCAGCAAAATCGGGACATCTCAGAGAAGGTCGCACTCGGTCTTGCAAAGCCAACATTGTCCAAAGAATCTATGCTGGATTCGCGGTTATTCAACCAAGAATCTTTGTCGGGAAACTTCGCTGATGACGATGCCTACAATCTCTACGACAAGCCTCTATTCCACGGCTCTACTGCGGCTGCGGCGATATACAAAGCTCGAGGCAATATTGCAGAGGGCAACGATGATTCGTTCGGCGGTGGTACCGATGAGGGTATTGGGAAGGCTTTGGACAATGATCGGTTTGGCCTGGGCCAAGTGCAGGTTGGGTTTGAAGGTGCGAACGAGCAAGAAGTTCGGGAAGGTCCGGTCCAGTTCGAGAAGGATACCGGTGATGTATTTGGTCTCAACCAGTTCTTGGATGAAGCGAAGACTGGCAAAAAGAGAGGGCTGGATACTGCAGCGTAAGTGGTAATAACCCTTCCTGAGCCATACTAACATTTTCTTCTTCTGGTAGTGGCGGGTCTAGAAAACGGCAACAGCTGGAGAAGGCTTCAGAGAGGGAGTAACTGTATTTTTCGGCCTGATGTAGTTTTAGTTTTTCTATTAGTACGTTTATTCTCTCTTGCATACGTTAATGCATTATTTTACCAAGGTATATTCGATTCAAGGGGATGCGATCAGCCATGGGTTGCTCGAAAGGCTTCTAATTTCTACTTTGTCGTATCATATGATGGACAACTTCAGAAGGGGTTTGCTCTGCTCGACCACCAGCAGCGTTTCTTTTGGTTCTGGGCAAGCTGAAGAAGCGCCTGTAAAAGTCCATCTGACTAGTTCAGCGCAAAGCTTTGGCGAATTCATAAAACATTATGCAATGGTGCGTTCAACGCAATATCTCTGCAGACGAAGTCTTCTGGATGTATAACCAAGGTACCAAGTAAGTGGACCCCAGCGGGAAACAGGCTGCGGAATATTTCACTCGTCTGGTACCTCGGTACACTGGTGTAGAGTTCACTGATGAGAACTAGGCGTTTTCTACTAATCGGGACATCACTTCGATGTGCCATTCTGGAAAGTGCTCAACGAGGTCGATAGCGAGCTGTCCCCCGAAGTCTACACTACGACGCCGTCGTCATTACCGTCCGAGAAGTTAACCAAAACACTCAATTAACCGGTCTCACCCTTACCCAGTCAACTACTATATCGATTTGGAGTACGTTGAATACTTCTTTAACGCGTCCAATCACGCCGAGGGTATCTCCAGCTCATTCATTCCAATATTGAGGCCGTCCTGTTGACATGTTGACAGACCATGTAGTTTAATACACCTATGCCCGCCGGGAAAGTCGCACCTTGCTGCCACAGCGGTGGACATTGGAGGGGTGGAAGGAACTTCAATCCAGGTCGTCGATCTGGAGAGCAGCGGTGATCCTTTGAACGACGACAAATAATTCTGCTCGTCGGGCGGCTTTATGGTGGCTGCTGATTTGGAAAGTTGACTTGAAACTGTAGAAGAGCTTATGATGAATTGTCTTTGATATGCTAGATAAATAGTACGTTCGGTAGGTAGTACCGTACCAGGACCAGCGATTGTAAGAGTTTACACGTCGGGCGCTATGTGATGAGGCGTCCCCTAGCAAGACGGAGTATCTCGCCGTCTACGTGTTACTGACACCTACTTGGAAAGCATTGTCGATATGTATTATCTCAGACTCTAGAAGAAGATTGAGAAATATGCAGCGAGGAGTAGAGTTATATGTTGCCATCGTCATTATATTTGTCCGTTGCCGATAAGTGAACTGATTCGGAGGTCAAAGCCTTCACTTCGAATGGGCATCTCTGGAGTGTGAAAAGGATTCTTCATCACGGCGTCGGCGTACGCTTCGTGCACTTTCTGCAGTGTTGTTTCTGCTGAGAGCTCTGCCAGGGATGTCAAAAGGACAAATTTCGTTCCTAGGCAATATTAGAAGCGTATAGAGCACCAGTACAGAGACGTACCTGTAGCCGTGAGTAATATCGTCATCTTGAACGACTCTCCCTCGATAACCTGAGCACCTGAACTAGACCCCATCGGTGACAGACGACTCGTAATAGCGTGGATACCATGCAGTGTACCGGCGAGGACGAGGTACTCATTGGATGTCAGCTGGGCCAAGCCATCTACCGCAGAAATGAGCACAATGGACACTACGACGACCGTATTCCGACCTGCAAAGTTTCTTTGGTACACAAGGCCTCCAGCCTTATTGATGACCTACATAGGCGACATTCCGGCAGCCATTCGCCAATAGAGAGGGAACACGTACCCAGAGCCCGAAGATGGCCATGATGGTGAGACGCCAAGGGCATGAAGCGTGAGTACGTTATTTGCTCTCTCCCTCAGCTGCCATGAAGGCCGACCACCTTCTGGCGCCTTCAGTATGGCTGCTGCTCCTTCTCTGGGCGCCGTCGCCGTCGTTCCAGGCTTCTACGTTGGGCGAGCGGGCGCTGACAGCGCTCTCTACCGATGACATTTCGATATTGGTCTCTACACCCGACCCGCTCAAGAACCTGGATCCGTCAAATCCTTCCTCGCATTTATCCAAAATCTTGATACCTCGTGCACGTATGTTGGCTGGCAATGCATTCGGGGACTCTCACTGACATTCATACAGCGGATACAGACAACAATACCCTGGTCAGGAACTACATCAAGACCACGCTTGAGGCTCTCGACTGGCACATCGAAGAGGACGAATTCACAGGACATACACCCGTAGGCGAGAAAAAGTTCACGAATCTCATCGCGACAAAGGACCCAGCGGCTCCACGGCGGGTTATTCTGTCGGCGCACTTTGACAGTAAATATTTTCCTTCGTACCCCGCGAATCAGGTCTGCGCTTCTCCGTCTTGGTGCCCTAGGATCTGACGGGGACGCAGTTTTTAGGAGCAACTGATTCTGCTGCACCATGCGCGATGATGCTCGACCTCGCGGGAGCCTTGAATCCGCTCCTGGATAGTCGGCAAAAGAGAGTGGAAGAAGGCACCGAAGACGATGAAGATGTCGCTGATATTACTTTGCAACTCGTATTCTTCGATGGAGAGGAGGCCTTTGTAGCCTGGACAGATACTGATTCAATCTATGGCGCGAGGTGCGTTGTGCAAAAGTGATCATTTTAGGTGTCTGACCGTCGTAAAGACATCTAGCGGAGAAATGGGAGACAACATATGTTCTGCCTCACTCGAAACGGCGTCTCCTTGGTCCTCAAATGACTGAGATGCACGGCATAGAGCACCTCATTTTACTCGACCTCCTTGGTGCACCCCAGCCAAAGATAAGGTCCTACTTTACAGAGACGGGATGGCTCTTCGACGCAATGGCGTCTGCGGAACAAAGACTGGGTGACCACGGCTTCTTTCAGTATGATGATTACCCTGGCATGGCTCCCGGACATTGGGCTTCGTATTTTACGCCGAGAAATGGGGCCGAGAGGAATCTGGGGAACATGGGTGATGACCATGTTCCCTTTTTGCATCGAGGTATCAGTGTTCTGCATGTAATTGCTGAACCGTTTCCTCGTGTCTGGCACACTTTAAAGGTAGGCCCTCTCTGGTGGTGTTCATTTCTTTCTTGACTGATTTCCTCCCCAAAAGGACGATGCATCTGCGCTCGACTTGCCGACAATGCGTCGATGGAATCTCATATTGCGTGTTTTCATGTCTGAATATCTGAACCTTCGGCCCGAAGATTTGCAAAGTAGAGAACGAAACTCTGTATCGCGTTCTGACTCTGAACTGGTGAGCACATTGGCTATCGTCGTTTCTTTAATTCAGTTATCTGCTAGTAGATATCATGACCGGATCAAGATACATTATTGAGCCTCGTAGAAGATATGGAGCGTATAATACAGAGCATTGCATTTCAGAAGACACGGAAGCAGAGCAACAAGTAAGCATAGCACGTCGAGCCAGAAGCATCAGCAGAAAGAAAGAATCCTCAGCCGCGAAGGAGATCCTTATAGTGTTTGATAAGCCTTGAAGCATCAGTCGCGAGCTGTAGGAAAGTCAGCGTTGTAGGTTGGCGAATAAATCCGCATACTTTTTCTTTTTCCTGACTCTTGATCACTTGTGCATGAGCGTTTCTTCGGCATAGTTCTAGAGCCTGTTCCCGTTTCGAAGGATTAGATTTCACTAACATTTAATCAGATGGTGAGTATGATAAAGGAAGAATCAACGAACGCATTTCGCCAGCGGCTTCGAGCGCTTGGAGACGGCGAACAAACAAATCTTCTTTGACCGTAGGACATATTTCCACCAACTTGGCAAGGGCTTCCTGAGAATGAGGTTAGATGGGAAACATGAGGTGGACAGCAGCGAGTTGGTCAAACATTGCTGTCTTCTCCAAGTTGGTCGAGGCCATTGGTATATTTCTCGTAGGATATCTCTTGCTGTTTCGTGATCATGGCCTGAGCCTTTAATTCTTCCCTAGAGAACAATGTGAATGATGCTGTTGCAGAACGTGTGGGCTACTCACAGGTAAGCGACGCCGTCTCTCGATATCTCCTCAGCAGTCTTGCGCCCCGACGCAAACAACGCCTTCTTTTGTCCATCGAAAACGACGGATCGAGCGGAGCTCTTCTTTGCCTGCTGCTCTGCATGAAAGATTAGAGTAACGAGAGCCCATCGTTCTCAGACGTACTCTTGTATTCTTGGAGAAATTTAGCCATCCTGTGGTGGAGGTTAACGCAGCGAGCATAAAGGTATCCAGCACACTCACGTTTTAGCGTCATCATCTGAGTTTTCAATGTCGCCGTCGTCGTCGTCGTTCTGTCTTTGGCTACGAGAGGCTCCGGTAAAGCCAAAGTTGTCGTCGTCGGCGTCGCTATTTTCATTGACGAAGGACGTCGGTGCCGTGTGGCGAGCAGGCCTAGCTTCTAAGCAAAGCAAAGAGAATGAGTTGAAAGAAAAGCACAGCAGGGAGCAACATGCTGGGCGTTCGTGGCATATTTGTTGATGAGGGTTGGGTGGAAAGACGGCGACGCGACGCGTTTGTTTGTCTTGGACGGATATACCCGAAGGCTTTCGCCAAACAGACATCTGACGCCGAACTTCCACCTCTTTCTCGGCTGGAACATGGACTGGTGCATACATTCACATATTTATCGCCAAATTCTCTCAATAACTATCCCTACAGCATAGAACTCAACATACATCAGCGAATTCTCTCCGACATCGCTTCGAGCGTCAGTGAAACCGACGACGACTATCGCTATGCCGGGACCCTCATAGCTTCAAAAGTCCAGACCAGAGTAGCCGAAAAGAAAACCGACTACGTTCCCAATGGATACTCCCAGCCGAATGGAAAGGTGGACGAGGAAGGTACCGATAGGGTGTTCATGGTGCGTCACGCTTTCCAATACGAGCCCCGCCTAAAAGCTAATATTTATATTTAGCCCGCATCCAGAGTCCACTGCAACATCGCCTTTGGAGAACTCGTGTTCAATTTTCCTGAATCACATATTTCCGAGAGGATAGGGACCATAATGCCTGTGCTCATTGACGTTCTTCGAGATGTGCCCTATATCGACTTTGACCACTGTCTTTCGTGGGAAGGTGTGAATATTATTCAGGAATTGCCTTGGCTTTTGTTAATGTGGTTTCAGACTGGTCACTTCCCGATCAACTAGTATTTTCGACGGTCTCCGCGCTGCTCAGGGTATCGGGCCTGCACCCACAGTACAGTGATTCAGCAACTGGTGCCATTGTTGCATTCATTTCGGATATTCAAACAAAGATACCAACTACTGCTCGTACGTTTGAGACTAAATCCTATTGTCTGTTCTCACATGTCATGTTTCAACAGCTTTGGATATCCTCACGCAATTGGCTCCAGCTTTACACGGCCTTTATCGCGCAATTAGCTCTACGTCGTTCGCCTGGAGTACTTCACAATGGCAACAGTTGAGAGAAGCCCTTGGTGGTTTATGCTCTGTCGACAATATCGACCGTTTGAATCGACTTATTGGAGACATAGTCAATGAAGACGTAGTCGACGTCGACACTCAGCATTTCATCGAGACATTTTTAGCTCGCTACGTCTCTCGTGGACGACCTCTTAGTGGATATTTCATTGTCTGCTGTGTACTCGAGACCTCTTGGACTGTATTGGCTCAAGTCCAAGCGCCACCGCAAACTGGCCCTATTGGTAATTCCACAGAAGCAGTAGCAGCGAACAAGGCATGGAATTCATTAATGAAGCGGGCTGCCATAGAGCTGGACGTCGCTGAGGAAGCGACAGTCGCAACTCTGAAGTCAACTATCCAGTATGCAATGCAATGCTTCAACGATCTACTGATCCAGATTGAGGATATGGATACTGATCCTCCACCTGATACGTATGCATGGGAAACCATGTCGGAAAGCTTGGTGCGAGATTTTTATCTGCCCTTGAAATTGCATTTTGACATGGCTTCCTCCAGAAATTGGCTTCAGTTTGCTCTGTGGCTCTGCACGAACTCGACGAGGAATTGTATTCGCGACTTCTGCTACTACTCAGCGAGGAGTCACCAATCTTTGATAATCTTGTCCAGGAGGCTGCGCTGAAAGCAACGACCGTTCTTGTTCAAAAGTAAGTGCCAATTCATTCGGAAGCGTTTCGTCGATTGAGCGGCTTTTTGAAGCTTTCCTGAAATCGCTGCCCGGATGGCGGCTCATCTGCGACGCTTTGTTACTGCTCCTTTGTCAATATTTGAATTCGAGTTTGCTTCTGAGACCAGGGCTCCTCCCCCTTTGGCAGCTGCAGCGAAGTGCCTTGCTCAGTGCATCAAGGTAACGTACCTTTCCCTGTGTATGCCGCACTATTGTGTCCCTGACGCGTCTGTTCTAGTTGGCTCCTGGTGACGATCTTATCATGTCGAACATGTATTCCCTCTTGAATTACATAGCTGCAACGAGCAAGGAAATATATGAAAGCTCCAGCAATTCTCAGATATTTAATAACCCCCTTTACTCCGGGCAAGATCAGGGTACGCTACACTCTGTCGAAACAGGACTTCATGGGTTGTCGGAGGATGAAAAGAGGCTTGTGGGTATCAGTACAATATCTGTTGTGACTCGATTGGCACTCGAGTTCCGCATGGAAGAGGTACTTTCTTCCCACACACCTTTCTCACATCTTTCTGACATTTAACCAATGCGAAGGTCACCCGTCTTACTATATCAATGCTCTTGCAACGTCTTCGATCAGCAGAACCAACGATGGAGGCAGCGATCGCCTATAATCTTGTTGATTTGGCATTGTCTGCTCCTGAGAGTGCATTTGTGGATATAATACATGTCTTCTCGACTATCAATCGTTCTGCCAATCCGGACGACCCCAGGTTTTCGAACAACATGGTGATGATTCCAGCGTTGTCTTCTGAACCGTAGGGCTGATCGTTTTATAGGTGCTTGCGGCACAAACGAGGCTGGCCCAGGAACTGCATCGTCGCCCCGAACTTTATGATGTGTACTTGGTTGAACTACTTACCCTTTTCGCCGACAAGGGTGTCGCTATCCAGAACGTGAAGATTGCGAATCATCACATCAAGGTCCTGAGCTTTTATTTCCTATCTTTGGTTTTGAAATACTAATATCGTATAGACCGATGACATGATTGAGCAGCTAGCGTCTCTATTATTGCCCATCGATGCCCTTCTATCCCATGGTGACTTTAATCCTCACGTTGACGCGTCACCGGCAGTCGTCGCTCTATTCCGAAACATGTGGTTCCTTTGCATCCTGTTCCACTTCACGACCGACGACGCTGTGGATTCGAATGCTATGGCATGGCAAAAACCGGCAATGGCTCGTATCGCCATCAAGACGCCCGCTACTGTAGTCGAAGAATCCCAGGATGCTGTGGCCAGTGACGTCGAGTATAACTCGGTGATCCGTCAGGAGTATGCGCATACGGTGCTGCTTTTATTTCAATGTCGCGTTGTTGTTCCGTTACTGACTCATCTACAGGTGATTCTCAAGCATAAGACATCGCTTACCAGGCATATACCACTTCGAACTAGTGATATACGCTCGCTATCGTCGGGACAGATTGTTTTCTTGTTGACGATGCATGATATGGAGACAATGCGCTCTGCGGCAGGATTGACATCATCTCTTGTTACCTATTTTGTCAATGATAGCCTTAATCGGCATCTAGGGCTCAGTTCCTGCATGGATGCTATTGCAGAGAAGGTAATTCAGCACCCCGTCGTCCCGCATAGTCTTTGACAAATATGCTGTTAGGTCATTCGAGGTTGTATCAATGACTTGAACGCGCAAGCTGCTCAGCAGGCTCTTCCTGAGGCATTATCGTCTGAGCTGCGCGCGTTGCTCTTGTGCAGCACTCATCCAGTGGCTAGAGCAAGAGATATCGCATTCAAGTTTCTCAATCGGCTGATATCATCTTTTCCGTCCCTCATGTGTGACCCGCCTCTCGTATTTGCGATTCTGGAGGTCCTCACGCTATTGCGCCGGTCTTGCGAGAACGAGTTCACTGATGAGGTATGAATTTGTTTGACGATGGTACCTTCTTGTACTCACAAGCCAGCAATGTAGTACAACCCAGTCTACGAATACACTTCTACACGCGCAGGGATCACTCTTGAACTTACGGATAGCTACCAAGTCCGGAACGAAATATTGGCACAGCTGCATAGGAACGCTAACAACTGGTTCGAGTTAGCTCTTGGGCGCGCCCCGGTCGAGCTGCAGTCAACTTTACAAAAATATCTAGCAGTTCACCAATCAACTTCCGGAACAGATGGTGCCGAGCTTGGGGCTTCTGTCGCCGAACAATTTGGGAAAGCGATTGGTCCAGTGCAACGCCAACTGAGTAGGTTCAAAATTCTCCGCTCCTTTCGTGCTAACCCGCCTGTAGTTTCACTTTCAGCTCTTTCAAACAGAACCTTGGACAAGGCCAACATGTTAGCGAGCCAAATTGCGAGCAAAGGCTACTTTGCTGGCGAGGCGGCTGGTATCCGGTTGGCGAGTCGGTCAGGTAAGGATGACTTTATATTCGGTATCTTCGACTAATTGTTTTTCAGGTGCTGACAGGTTGGAAAAACTGCCTCCTCAGTCGGCTCCGTCTGGTGAGATACTCGCCCTCAAAGAGAAATTGGCGCACACCATGGAGGAAATACGGGGTAAAACAAGTACGCTGACAGTCCAGGATTTGAAGCGCCTGTTATTCCGATGCACTGCTATGATTATTTCCCTTTCAAATGTAAGCCTACAACGGAGAGCGTGTGCTTTGGCTTTTTTAACGTCTCACAACAGTGCGATTACGAGTTGCTTCATTACCTGGTAGCGCTCCCGTTTGAAGTCGCCACACCGGCTGCCATTTCCACGGGCATTGAAGTCTGGACGTGGGTTATCGCAGAGAAAAACGACATCGAGGTCGCTCTCATGAGTGAAGTTTTGTCTGCCTGGTCCTATACTATTCGACAAGAGAAGGGTATCTTTTCAACGTCTCTGAAGTTAGTTGTGTTGCCCTCTTCCTTGTGTTTCTCTGATCTTTCTCTACATAGCTACGGTGATCCATTCTATCAGCCTGTCAGTTATAGCCCTACTGAGAAGGGAGAAATCGATCGCGGGATGCTGAATGCTCGACGGCTGCTTATGCCTCACGCGTTGGTCCTGCAAATGCTCTTCAGTCGCTTGCAAGCTGCTCGATACCGCCGGCCTGGAGTCATGTTTTTGATTCAGCATCTCGTCTTGTTGTCAGCGAGAGCATACAAAACCTTGAGGTCGGTAAATAACCGTGTCATGGACAAGTTTACTCACTTTCTTATTCTAGTACACATGCGTTGGCGCGAGAGGCTCGGTTTTCTTTTCTGCTTTTCGGATTCGAAACACTCAAGAGTTCTCATCTGGACTCATTTTGTGAAAGTGAAATGCGTGAGAACTTGTATTCTGCTGCCTACTCATGGTTCGCAGTACGGCCTCAGTATGAATTTGCAATATCTTTTACTGCGGCCAAAACTAACATCGACTGACAGATGGACGTATGGTGCCAATCGGGTACAGATTGATGCCGATGTCAAGGTGCTCTCTGAATTCTTGTCGTATCTTCAAACAGATTCGGTCCGAGCTTCTGCTGTCATCTCGAGTCTGTCACCAGCTCAGACGCCATCTCGAAGTACATGTACGTGTCGCAGCTGCTTCCAACGGTACAATAGATATTGAAGCGTTCAAAAGACTATACCAATAGGCTTCGTACGATCAATCAACCTCTGAAGTTCCTGGTCGAGAGCGAGATCTATCGACTTCACGTCTGGGCTAACCCTGCCAATGACCCCCGTCGGGGCACTGACCATATAATTTCGTCAGAGCGAATTTTATTGGATGTCGGTGTTTTGCTTGTTTAGACCTGCACCGTATGTTCCTAACATCCCTCCGTAGACTGCGTGGGTCCAAATCCTTAGGACGGCATGGAAGATCGACCCTGCCATTGCTGTGTACATGACCGAACGTTTTAAGCTTCCTATTCTTCGTAGTGAAGTTGGAAGACTGGTCAAATCAAGCACCATTGAAGTTCTCGACATTCCGGAAGCTCTACCTTTCCTTGTAGAGGATAGGGTGGACCCGGCTGTACGCCGAGATCTTAGGGTGAGCTGGTGATAATTTCTTTGCTGGCTTCTGTTGTCCTAATTGATTGGGCAGTATCTTTTGCTATGGGCACCTGTTCCTCCAGTAATAGCCAACACGTTCTTCGAGCGACGATATAACAGTGACCCAATGGTTTTGCAATATGCCCACCGGGTTTTGGAGCAACATCCTGTGGAGCTCACTTTCTTTTTCGTCCCACAGGTGGTTCAGGCGCTTCGCTACGATGACCTGGGTCTGTCCACTTCTCCCGCAGCTGTAAATCATGCTCATTGCATTGCAAAGGATACGTTGCCCGGTTCATATTTGAGACTGCAAAGATATCACAGCTCTTCTGTCATCAAATTATTTGGAATATGAAGGCCAATTGCTTCAAGGATGATGCTGGTGAATTGGTCAGTATCTGTTATCTGTCATATTGCTTAATGCTCAATCAGGCATCAGGAGGATCCCCTGAAGCCTATCCTGGACTCTATGACAAATCTCGTCGTTGAATCTTTGTCTGGGGAAGCTCGGAAGTTTTATGACCGCGAATTTGGCTTCTTCCATGAGGTTACGTCGATATCCGGGAAACTCAAGCCCTTTATCAAGAAAACCAAGCCTGAAAAGAAGGTGTGTCTGAATCGTACATATGCGCCAACAGCAATTGAATCTGGACCCAGGCTAAAATTGATGAAGAGATGGCCAAGATCGTCGTTGCCATCGGGGTGTACTTGCCCAGTAATCCCGACGGGAAAGTCGTTGATATCGACAAGAAATCCGGACGACCTCTGCAGAGTCACGCTAAGGTAAGATTTTGTGTATTATGTTGCTTCCCTACTTATCTGGTCCCATAGGCACCATTTATGGCCACTTTCAAAGTCAGAAAAGAAAGGGTCACGGTCGACACGGATCCTGACTCACTTCTTGATGGCGAGGGTGGAGGAATTGAAGTCCGCACTGAATACGATGTATGGCAACAAGCCATCTTCAAAGTCGGAGATGATTGCCGTCAAGATGTGCTCGCATTACAGATCATTGCCATGTTTAAAAATATTTTCACTAGCGTCGGGTTGACCTTGTATCTGTACCCTTATCGGGTGACTGCTACTGCCCCCGGAGTCAGCCCATTTCTCTCTCTCTCAAGTTGAATTCCCAATTTGCTGATCTGCGGCATAGTGTGGCGTTATTGACGTTGTGCCCAATGCGACATCTCGGGATGAGATGGGTCGTGCGAAAGTTAATGACTTGCTCGACTTTTTCGTTGCCAAGTATGGTGGTCAGGACACGATCGCGTTCCAGAAAGCGCGCATGAACTTCATACAGTCCATGGCTGCGTATTCCGTTGCGTGCTATATCTTGCAAATTAAGGATCGGCACAATGGAAACATCATGATTGACGGGGAAGGTCACATAGTGCATATTGGTAGGCCTCTGTGGAAGTTTCTTGATGCAGCAAGCTGACGCATCTTTACGCGTCAGATTTCGGGTTCTTGTTCGACATAGATATGTGTTTCCTTATGATTTGTACTATCTGGTCTAAACTAACGATGTTATTTTTCGCCTTTACGTCCAGGAGTAAGCCTCCCCTTCATGCCGCCTATTCGCTATTCACTGTTTATTCCAGGGTGTCAAATTCGAGCCGCACTCGTTCAAACTCAACCATGAGATGATCGTACTGATGGGCGGAAGGTACTCGCAAGGATACCAACTCTTCCAGCACCTCACCGTCAAGGCATTCCTCGCTATTCGACCACACGCCGAGCAGCTAATAAGCACTGTCCAACTTATGCTCGACACGGGCTTCCCATCGTTCAAAGGCGAGGGCACGATCAAGCGCTTGCGCGATAGGTTTGCACTGACGCTGAATGAGCGGCAGGCGGCGGAGCATATGATGGCTGTGGTGAGGAATGCCCATGAGAATGTGAGGAGTACGGTATATGATGAATTCCAGAGGGTACGCTGTTCCGATTTTTGTGATGATATATATATTCTGATCATTTTGTTAGCTTCAAAATGGTCAGTTAAAGATGCACACGCGCGTCGACCCTGACTTATTCTCCCTCTTTAGGCATTCCTTACAAGTAATAGATATCATCAGCATTTTTTGTTTCATTTTGGAATCCGGCTTGTACTCCATACACAACCATCACCATCTGGAATTGCTCACTTCTTGGCCCTACTGGGTTCCTGCTCGCACTGAAACTACAATGTTCGCCTACTAGACGCCTCGGGGACAAATAGATCCCAGAATTGTCTCTTAAGATTGTCTCCAAATTATTAAAACGAGTTCCGCGCAAGAGGCCTGCGTGCAAAACCGCCCACGACGCTACAGTGTCATACTAGCATCCGTAGAGGCAACCATAGGCGGTCGATTTGAGGCCACCGTGTCATGTATTGGTTTTCCCCTTGTCGAAAATCTTTTCGGGTTGCTTTGTTTAAAGATGGCGAGCTGAGATCGATACCACAATCCGATTGAACGACAAGGTTCCTTTGCCGGAATCCGACTCGGACTGCTCGGTCCGAGTCAGATTTGGTCAACACTTATCGATGGTTCGTCCTCGTGTTCAGTACAGAGGATACTACGTCTTGCCAGTGAGTACCGTTTGACGGTAGTGTTACTTGCTCAACTCTTTTTTGTAGATTTACACCCCTTACTATGATGCTTTCTCATATCTGTTCACCTCGAGTTTGCTCGGGCTGTGACTGTCCAAATCATTATTCTCCCTCCATGGCAACCTCGTGCGACAAAGAAACGGTCCATGCCGACCCTGCATTCGACAGCAGCCTTTTACGCTCCAATGATCCTCCCTCTCCATCCGAAGAGTGTGGATTTCGGGATAGCGTATCAGTGAGCGAAGCCCACGTTGTCGTGATCGACAATCATGTCGCTGCTCTGAAGAAGCTCCAGCAGGCGCTGTCCGGCCAGCTTGCCTTGATTGATGCTGAATTGGAAGGCCTTGACAGCGAGCGGGGAAAGGTGGTAGCCCGCCTAGCAGAGTATAAATGTCTTCTCTCCCCAGTCCGTCGTCTACCTTCAGAGATCCTATCCAAGATCTTTCTCGGTACCATCACCCTCCCCATACCGCGAGCGCAACCCCAGAAAGCTGGATACTCGTGGGTTTTTCACCCTAGCGGGAGCGCGCTGTGGTCAATTGAGCTCGTGTGCAAAATATGGCGCCGGGTCGTCCTTGATTTCCCAGAGCTTTGGTCGAGCATCAATATATCCCTCAGTGACGAAAACTTCACATCTTCTGATTTTCGCTATGTGCGACAACTAGCGCGCCAGGTTGCACGAACACGATGCCATCCATTGTCAGTCAGGATATGTGCAGAATCGGGCCAGACTTCTTCAGGGTCCTTACCGCCGCAGCTTTGCATGTTCTTGATCTCCATACAAGACCAAATACAATCTCTTTATCTCTATCTACCCGCTGCGATGTTTGCTTTTGTGGCAACTCTACAACTTTACCTACCCATCCTTCGTACCCTCACTCTCCTATCCACGAATGGTGACAAGTTCCAAAAGCTGTCTCGCCGGAAACTTTTTGCAGATGCACCGCTTTTAAATGCTCTTGATACCGTCGATATACAAAACGTTGTTTCTACCCTTGATTTGCCCTACCATCAGATCACACAGTATTCCACCTTCCACGTCTTTCACCGCCATCGTTATTTCGGACCTAGGCCTTTTGACATCACTGGTATCCTTTCAAAAGCTAAAAACCTGGAGCAATGTGATTTGCGATGTGAGGATCAGTCAAGCACTCCTATTCCACAATCTTGTCAAAAGCTTCGAACGTTGACGTTGAGCTCGTGGGCATCCGAATACCCCGCTTCTGTCCTCGCTCAGCTTCTTGATGCTCTCGTAATACCCCACTTGTCTACCTTAAAAGTGGACTGCTGCGTGAATGAGGGACATCAGCGTGATACCGAGAAATCCTTTACAGCTATTCGAGGGCTCATAAGCCGGTCGCAGCCGCCTTTGATCACATTTCACTTCACTCACGGCAATATAGATGAAACGGATCTTCTTGGTCTCTTCCGCAGTGTTTCATCCACCCTCCAGGAAGTTCGTCTCCTTGACGTGGGTCCTATTGCCTTGACAGACGGCATCCTCACTCCTCTAGTGATATCTGATGCGGATAACGTTCTCCTACCGAGACTGCATACCCTGCATATCAGCGGCGAAATGCGGTTCGATGCCAATCTTTTTGTGAAGATGGTGGTGTCGCGCCGGACGTGTAAGCTGCCTTCTTTCCAGCGGCTGCGAACGATCAAGTTGTGTCGAGTATTCGACGCAGAAAGAGTCAGGAAAAACGGGGAACTTGGCCGCACCTTGATTTTGTCCAAGCTGGAGAAACACCTGACTGAAAAATTGGACTTGTCCTACAACATTCTCTAAGTCTGAGACTGGTTCGTCTCAGTTCTTGCTGCGGATAGTACTAAGCTTACACCCCGCAGCATATATCCCTCGCCAATCAGGCCAATTCCTCCGTCTCGCATGTAATAATTCACTGTTGCTAATCAAAGAATATATATATATATCGTGTCGAGGAGACCTTGGGCAGTTTGGCTCACCAGTCGTACTACCTATCAAGGGGCCGCTGCCACATGTTCGTCGGTCACTGACTCGACGTACAAAACTGCTCAAGGTACTTACTTTTCAAAGAAACTAACAAACGTCTCCTTCGGGACGGTGACGTACGAAAAAATTGGAACGATACAGATATTCAGGAGATTAGCATGCCGCTACACAAGGTGGTGGTTGTTTTTATTCTGATCAAATGTCCCTGAGAAGGAAACGAACCAGGAGGCACGCTTTCCGGAGTGGTCGATCTATTGGTCGATTTACGGATATCAATCTCAATCTTTTTTTATTTTCCCACCGTTGTGACTTTTTACCGGCATACCTTTTGACATCAAGCACATTTTTCCTTCCCACTCAGTACTGGGATATTGAGAAGTCCTCCTGGAGGAGCTCGGCATTTTCCGTCTCTCTCTTTCTAACCACCACGCTAGTAACCTTTCCTTGACGATCTACTATCAACGGACGCGATTTATGGGCTCATCTCATCTCATCAGTACGTATACTTGAAACTGCATGAACTGCACGTCCTCTTCACCCCAAGGAGAATATTCACCGACAAACAATCTCTCTTGAACGTTGTCGTCGTAACACATAACCGATCATAGTTAGCGAATGGGACACTCTCTCACTACCGGACTCTGATTGAGAGGCTGTCGAAATGTATCATCCTAGAGACGATCTCTCGGACATTTTGCGATTGCGATTAGGTTTGTAATTCATACACCCGAGCGCCTGTTCTAATCTGCGGCATATTTGCTTGCTGGGTTAATAGTTGTGTTAGGTGGGTACCATATAAGATCTTAAGATGTAGTACGTTTTCGTTGTTACTGATTGTAACCTTCTAATTTTTAAAGTACTTGCAGGCGTTTTCCTGGTCCTGAGCCTAAAGGCAGTCGTGTTGCCTGTCCAGTCTCCAGCCGTTGCAGGCCTCGAGTTCAAGATTGGGCGGACGGTGAGTATCGTCAACTGACGAAGGAAAGGAGAGGGCTCAGTTATCCATGGCAAAAAGCATAGACGACAAGAGTAATGATACAACATTCATTGAGACTGGTTTGTCCATCTATCTTGAAACATATCGATTTGATACTAGTTATTTACACACACCCATGGAAACGATACTCTAGCTAGACCGAATAGGTCTAGCGCTGTTTGACAATAGCAAGTACATATGACATCAACAAAGCACAACGAAAGAGCGAAAGCAGTCCAAGAATCCGTTTGTATCCTACTCCATGTCCGAGTTGCCGTCGTCGGGATGGCCGCCACTTTGCCAATTATGATATAACCCTGGCGTACCCTCCGCATACCCCTGATCGCCCTGGTGCTGTTCCTCGTCTTTCTCCTGCCGCCTCGAATACGAGGACGAAGACGTGGCTCTCGATGAAGTCTCCTTCTTGGGCGGCTTGATCCTGATAGTCGGAGCTCCCGGTTGCGCAGAGAGTCTGCGGCTCGGAGGCGCCGATACGCTATCGTTTTTCCCAGCCGCTCTTTGTTCTTCGCGAAAAGCTGAATGCCGTGTGAGAGAAAAGGCAAAAAACGAAAATCATGGCCCACTCACCCTGCAGATCCTCCTGAATCGTCTCGATCATATCGCCCAATTCGAGGATCTCTAACGCCCGTATGACATCGGCGGCTGAGATGCTCTTGTGCTGCTTTGACATCGCGACATCGTAGGCCCTGCAGCGCAGTCAGTGTGGGGTCGAGTCTGATTGCGGGGTACTTGCGTTCCAGCTGGGGAATTTCAAAGGGTCGGTCGGTCGGTAAGGGCGAGACGCGTCCGAGTAGAGCAGATGGCGTACCTAGGTGATTAATGAACACCGTAGAGCCCTTGACGAGCGCGAGGATCGTGTCCTTGGGCAGCTTCGCGTTGTCAGGGAGCTAGTGGGAAGAATCGAATTATATACTCAGTGACGACAACGACAGGGACGTACTGCTGATCGTGCGATACTGGTTACCAGGCTCTTCGGCAGCTCAAAGTTATCGAGACCCTCAGTGACGAGTTCCTGCTGTGCTTGGGCGGATACGATCCCAGAGATAGAAATGAGGTCGACTTGGGATTTTCGAGGCATGGAGGGGGGAGACTGCAAGGAGATAGATGCCGTTTCATTATGACAACGCCATGCTGCCCAGCGACAGCCATCAACGCGCTCGTCGCTTGGGAAAAATCAGAGGCTGCACCGAGAAAGCTGGAGATTTTATTTACCGACGTGTTCCCTGTGGTTGATCCTGGCGAGGACCGTGCATGTGCAGAAAACTATGTAAACTAATAACTACATATATGTAATCTTTAAAGTTGCTCTTCGGCTGCGATAACGTGATGCAGGATGTATCCTAAAATATATCTGCTGGTGGGAACCGGCCAAAAATTGCAGGTATCACAGCAGAGGCCAGTATATTTTAGCTGGTAAAAAAATGAAGCCTTGAAAGGCTTGTTCTAGTGAACCCTTTCTCGGTCCTGAAAAGGCCGTCAGTAAAACAGTATGAAAAACTTCCCCCCCCCTGGAACAATGGACTTACAAAGGTACCTTCTCGCTTTACAGCGTGCAAAACAAGAACGTAAAACTGAAGCTGAAATCTAAACCTTTTGACGTCTTATTTTAGGCTACAAAGAATGCACCAGTTTCTGCAGTGCATACAAAACTGACGAGAACAGAACTCTAGAATCAATAATCTGGCTTCTCAAAGGATATAAAACATACCAAGGCCACACGACCACAGTATAAAGTTGAAGGGACCGTCTATTCCTCCAGCGCATCGGAGACCAAGAAATCCTCAGCATCCGAGGACTCTTCAGGCTCCTCGTCCATATCCTGCAAGCTAGCATCCATATCCTGCATACTAGCGTCCATATCCACCGAGTCGTCCTCTTCGTCCTCCTCCTCCTCTTCAATTACGGATGGCGGACCATCAGAATGCATAGAGTCCTCTTCACCATCTTCTGCCTCATCGAGCTACGCATTTCATTCACAAGATGAAGCGACAATGAGGAAAGCATACGCACCTCTCGTTTCTCTTCCTGCTGCGTCTTGACACGACCAATGGGTACGATGGTCCCGAAACCTCGATTACGAATGTTGTTGTCCTGCCGCAGAGTCAGAAAGCAAGAGGCTGCTAGCTAGAAAGGGAACGCACCAATTCCTCTAGCTCGTGTTCCTCCTCGCTTAGCTCGTCCATCTCGCGTTGCAGGTCACGGTAATCGTTCATACGACCGTAGATAGCCTCATAGCCAACGTTACGCAGCTGCATAGGCCGGATCCTAGGCACTGGAGGTAGCAGGTGCGGGAACCTGGGATCCCGGGGAAGAATTGTAGGCGTCGCTACCGACATTTTAGCTGACCATGGTCGTCAAGAAGCAAAATGTGTTGATTAGTGAGCACATTCCCGATATGGGCAAAGGTTCCAGTGAGCCATCATAAATACAAAACTGCTAACACCGCTAGCGTAAACGTTCATCTAATAATGTCCCCTTCGGGGTGACATACGAAAAAATTGGAACGATACAGAGAAGATTAGCATGGCCCCTGCACAAGGATGACACGCTTTCCCGGAGTGGTAGATCTACGGATCTCAATATTTATTTTATTCCTCTTACTTTTTTCGTTTTTCCAAGATCTTTCATCTTTCATTGTAGCATTTTTCTTTCCAACTTAGTGCTACTGAGGAATCCTCTTTTCAATGCGTACGGCCATGCTGATTTTCCCTTGATTTATGGGTTATCACTTTGAATACCCATATGCCCTTTTTTTCTTCCTGCTTGTATCTTCAAACCAGCCTGGCACAATCCCCGGCAGTGGATGGCAGATGCTCCCTGTCATAATATTCACGAAGCAGCCTGTAGTGTTGCCGTGGCGCGGCGAAACCCAGCGCGGCGCGGCCAATGACGGCTTTGGAAATTTTATTAGCCGAGCCGAGCCTAGCCATAAATTTGGATGCGGCTACGGCTCGGCTCAGCCGGCTAAAGGCGCAGGCCACGGCGCGTCATCATAAAAGGAAATTGATTACAAAAAGACGAGTTCGCCTGCTAGCTACTTAATAAATGCATGTATATCCTCTGGAACAGATGCCTGATGGCCGATTAGCTCTTCCAGTCCCTGTAGCTGTGTTTCCTCATCCATGCCATGTGTCCCCACCCATTTCGAATGGAAAACTTCCAACATCTGAAGTGCTTCTATTGCTTCCGGGCTTAGTCGATTTCGTCATAAGGCATCTGTCTCTTTCGCACTAGAAAAAACTCTTTCTGAAGGCACTCTTTGATGGTGTAAATTATCTGCCTCGTTGATCATATCTATGCCAAGAATAGCAGCCACATGTGCAAGGGCTGATAACCTTTGTAAAGCTCAATGGTATATGTCCTGAGAAATGATGGTTGGGAAGGAAAGGGGAGGCCAATGCAAGTTAAGTCAACGAGGGTGTACAGTAGATGGGTTGTGCACCGTCACTGCAAAATCCATGCCCATTTTACTTGTTATCATCCTCAAGGCCTTGGAGTTGATTTAACAGGCAGCTGTGGCAGCAGTCAAGCTGAATGGAAGAGTCACACATGCAGAGAATAGGCTGAAAACATATATATTGTGAGGCTATAGAGTAACGAAAGGGATTTCGGGTTGTACGGATGAAAATGGAGGGTCAACGACGAGGAAAGGAGATGACGCGCCTGCTCTCCTAATTTGGTATTCAGCCGTAGCGAAGCCGAGCGTAAGCCACGTGCGCCGGCTTAAACTCGGCTTCAAGCTCTCTTCAGCCGTGAGCCAAATTTACGGCTCGGCTAGGCTTATTGTGGCTCGGCTCGGCCCGCGCGCCATATTTAGCCGCGCCACGGCAACACTAAGCAGCCTGTGAAGGCAATACTTCTCGAAGCGGTAAAGTCCAACACCGCACATCTCAAAGTATTGGAAGTCTGATCCGTCAACAATATAAAATCGTTCTGTACGCAACGTTCTCGTTGTGGAAGCATTGCCACGCTTGGGGCCGTCTCTGAATACACTGCGATTAGCTTCATATCCAATGACTTCCTGCCTCTACTCCTCAGTAAAGGTCTGCGAATTTTTATCTTTCCGTATCATTCATGCTGTATGTGATCATGCATCTCGTTGAGCTATGACTCGTCGTTCGTTAATGGCCATGTACCGATACTGTTCGTAAATTGTTATCAGATCCATTTTCTTAGCAAGAGATTATTCTCAAATATCTGCAATCACCGACTTCAAACCAGAATATTTGATTCTTCAACACAATATTCCAGCATATATACTTGTAGAAGTAAAGAATGAAACTAAAATGAATGTGATGAAGATATCCGGAAGGAGTTGCTCAAGTATCTACGCAGCCGGAACGGTAATAGCTCCCCAAGGTGCACTGCCATACTTGCCCACAACTGTAGCATCGCTCCAAGTGCTGTCGTCGGTCGCGGGGAGCTGGAAGCCAGTAGGTAGACTGGTGGATGCCTTCCAGGTGGTGTCCGTGACGTAGGAAGCCGAAGTCCCATCGTTATAGGCGACTAGGATGGTAGCAATGACACCGGCCGGACCACCAGTGTTCTCTCCATCGACTGCAAAAACGTTCTGGTCGGGGTCCAGCTGAGGCACAGAGTATGCTTGGGCGGTGTTGAAGTCTGTGCCCGATCCGAGGGACTGACCGTTGGCATAGAGAGTGTACGCGTTATCGCTGTAAAGGATTGATCAATTACCACCAGTCAAACGAAGAGTGAAACGTCCTACACAGTGATGACAACCTTCGCGCACACCGCGCCTTTGCCGTACGGCGAAGTGACTGTCTTCCTGAACGCCCTGTGCCCAATCGGGGCGCTCCCCGTTGAGTCGGTCTCGCTGGTCCAAATCCAGTTGCTCTGCGTCATATCAAGTGCGGGAGGAAGCGCGGTCTGGCCCCAAGGAGATACCCCTTCCTTGCCCTGCCCGACCGCTGCAATCCATGCCGAGTCGTCCAAGCTCGGGTTCGCGAATCCAGCTGGGGGAGCGGACTTGAGGGTCGTCCAGGACGCGTCACTGACAAAGGTCTCAGTGGTGCCGTCGGCGTAGTCAACGAGGATGGTGGCAATCAGAGCGGCGGGTCCTCCAGTGTTAGTACCATTGACCGTGATGACGTTGTCGGATTCTGGGTTGAGTCCGACGGTGTACACCTGCGCGGTCGAGAAGGACGCGCCTGAGCCCACCTCAGCGCCGTTGACGTACAGCGTGTGGAGGTTGTCACTGGATTTTTCTTTCAGAAAGGTCTTAGATGTAATCGAGAAAGCCAAACTTACGTAGCAATGAGGACTGTCGCGCATACCGGGCACTTGGTGCTGGTGTGAGGGATAGTCTTGCGGAAGGGACGAGAACCGATGGGTGCGCTCCCACCAGCGCTGTCCTCCTCTCCAGTCCAAATCCAGTTGGAGTTGGCTAGAGTAAGAGGCTGGGCTGCGGCACGAGCTGCAAGAGACGCCTTTTCAGTAGTCGCCGCGCTGGCAAGGAGACCTGAAAAGTAGGTGAGTGCGGAATCAAAGCGTCGAACGCAAAGAAAGCGTACTCCTCTCCGATGCGGGGAACGCAGTCGTGAGGACTGCAGAAAGAACAACAGGCAAGAGCAAAAGAGCTATGGAAATGATACGAGTGGGAAGAGTGAGAAAAGAGCAAGTCAGATAGGCTTGAAAGCTAACCTTGGGCGAACATTAAAGAGAGGAATATCTACCTGTCGGTGGATGGTTGTACTGTGCATTACTGCCTTGATTTTATAGCGAAAAAACACGCCCAGCGCGAAAACAGTGGCATCAGGTGGCATCTTAGCAATTCAGCAGCGTAACAAATTTCTGACAGACCGAATCGAAGAAAAAAACAAGCGCCCCGGAGTGTTTTAATTTCCTAACAGAACGGAGGACTGCTGACTCTATGTTGAAGGGCCATATTTTAGAAGTGACTGAGATGTAACCGATGATGGATTCCACATGCTGGCAAGTAGAGAAAACACCGACACTGCAGATATCCACGATGCTTCCGTGCAGCGCGTATCCAAGAAACTTCATAAGATAATAGACAGTAGCCGTAGGTGACTGGAGGATGACTCGGCCGTGAGTCAGGAAACCGAACAAAGCATCAGCGTACATAGATGTCAATCATCATTCAGTTAGCATCAGTGATGGCAGAAGAGTCCCAAGTACTCAGTTAAAATGACCGAACACATGATAGAGAGATGTCACTGGATGAAATTGATGATACCGAAGAACCGAAAAATGAAACGCCCAGAAGCATAGCCCAAGCGCTTCGACGAAAATTTTCGATGTCTTTGGCACGCCTAATGGTTATGGCATGTGCATAGTTCTTCGTCTACGGACTGGTCAGAGTTGCGGTAAGTGGAACGGACGAGAGAAAAGAAGGACGAACTGGAATGAATTCCGGGACGCTGACAGCATAAACAGCGTATGCGATCGTGGTTATAGATCGACGGTGCGAGTGCCATGTGCCGCCGGCATAGCGAACAAAGTTAAATATGAATTTCCTTTTCTCGTCTCACTGACCAACACCTCGAATTCATATAATTCTGGCTTTGAGGTCGCAATGGTACAAGAATCAGTAGAGAAAGAACTGAAGACGGAAGAAGTCGACGATTACTCTATACTAGAATTAACTGAAATCTCCGCTGTGAAAGTCGAGACGGATTCGGAAGACAGCGCCCTTGTGTCGAATTTTCTCCCCTTTCCATCCTACATGACTTACCTGCTTTGGGCGAGGAATACCAGCCAGCAGTACACATTGAAGACCTATCTCTCCAATCATCTAGTCCCGATAACCGACAATTGTCCAGTGCCCACTCAAGATCCAGTTCCCTCTTCTTCCTCGCAAAAAAAGGCGTCAGGTGGTCAGGCGATCGCTGTAGTGCGCTGGAAGTGCGCGACCACTAGTTCTAAGAGCTTCGGTTTTCAAAGGGATTCGTCACATGATGCATTGCTGTCTAATGCAGGGTGACGACCAGAAACAGTACAGATTCGAACATAACAATAGTCACCAGCGGTCAGTGCCCTAAGGCAAAGAAAAGCTTCGAGGCAGGTTAAACTGAGGTTTACTGGAGCACTACTTCGGGGCCGTAACATCGCTGGCCGAAGGAATCTCAAAATTCCTATTTCTACAGATCGTACAGCGTTCTATCTCTTTGGATTGGAAATGCTGACAGGGTGGTAAGGACGCGCCGTTTAAGCTCAAGGTATGTAACAAGTCTGGTTGCTATCAAGAAAAGTATGCTTGTCATGTATTGCTTCGGCTGAAAGAAAGAAAAACCGCGACGCTTGGACAGCTGTGCGAAGGAAATGAGTACGATGCAACAGATAACATCGGGAGAGTTCAACGAACGCAAGATATTTCTTTAATGTGCTGGCGTCTCGGACGTATTGGTCGCTGTAGTACTTGGTTCCCGTCGAACTCCTGCCTTCAGCCTACGAGCCCAACCGGGAATAATGAAATGAAGACAGACGATTTTGCGATCAAAATGAAACTAGCGAGTCGATATCTTTGGACTTGGAAATGCTGACAAGGTGGTAAGGACGCGCCGTTTAAGCTAAAGGCATGCAGTGAACAGTGAAGTCTGGTTGCTATCAAGAAAAGTTTGCTTGGCATGTGTTGCTTTGGTTGAAAGAAAGGAAAACCACGACGCTTTGTGCAGCTGTGAGAAGGAATGAGTACGATGCAACACAGAATGTCGGGAGAGTTCAGCTAACGTAAGATAGTTTTTAATGTGCTGGTGTCTCGGGCGCATTGATCACTGTAGTACTTGGTTCCCGTCGAACTCCCGCCTTCAGCCCACGAGCCCAGCCGAGAATAACGAAAATGATGATAGATGATTGTGCGATCGAAATTAAACCAGCGAGAACCTTCAATAAGACGGGAAGTATGGCGCAGAGGTGTGGTCCTTCTCGATTATGCACGGTGTCCATGCGAGCGACGAAGACGGCCGTCATGATTGCGACAACCGACGACACAATCATCAGAACGTATTCGAAGTTTGAGTAAGGCGATGGACGGGAAGTATTGTTCTGCTCAGCACGTTCTCGAGACCAGAGATATACATGGCCGACGAAGGACAATAGTGACAGTAGTTGAATAGTCACTGGAGGCGCACAGAGAGCGAATGGTAGTACTGCGATTATCTCCTCCAAGGTTCCCCATATGAAGCTTGAGCCACTCGGACGAGACCATGCAGCTGAAGTAAGTGCGAATGCAATTATCCAGTGAACGCTGGCGGCTATCTCGCGTACTGTCCAACCGAGCGGTTGACGTCCGTCGTTATATTTCGCATAGAGTTTTCTAACGAATCCCAAGGATGACACCACATACACCAAGAGCTTGGTCGTTGCATATAACAGAAGCACGATTGTGATGATTCTGTGACATAAAAGGAAGACACTGTGGAATATCTTCATGAATTCATTTGCTTGCAGAATGCGTGAGACAATGGGCTGATTGGAAAGGGCCAACAGGAGGCATCCCAGAAATACAGCGGGGTTTGGGGCAAAAGGCGGCTCCTGGGAAGATGAACTTGAATCCATGGTTTCTAGAACCATTATATATAATTTCAGTTAAAATGGCGTGGAAAAATGATAAAACAGCAAAACCTTTTGTACGAATCCCTCGCAACAGATGAAAATAAGAAATGCTCACAAAGAATGTGTCGGACGTTCGAATGGTTGAAGTTCAGAACGTTCAAGTTTAGCGTCAGGTGGCTGTACATATGTGACGTGAAAATAATTAAAAATTGTATAATATTTAACAATTGAAAATTCCAGAAGATTCCAGACCGCAGATCACGATCACGTGAAAATGCGACGTCACGTCGAAATTTAACTTGGAAGTTCGCGACCCAAACATGCCCGAAATATTCAGGGAGATATTTATCAAGCTTTTGTAGCCAGACGCCCTTGTAAGTCAAAGGATAGCAAAGTCATTTCAATTCGATGAGAGCCTCGTGTTTCAAATTCGTATTCACATCGATTTGTTAAAAAACCATGCCAAATTCCATGATTCATCAAACCACATGGTGCCTTCTCTTAGATGTCTGCCACATCCGCCATGGGTCAGGCTACGTGTGCATTTTGCATACTATAAGGGTATTAACGATGGTCTCTGAAATATGTATCTGCTAACCTTGTTCCTTGCCATCCATCGTGCAACTAGCAGCCCATTCTCTCCGTGTTCATCTTGGACAGCCTTGAGTGCCGTCATGACTTTTCCCTCGTACTCCCCAGACCAAACCCAATAGCGCTCATTCGTGAAGCCATCCTCTTTTCGCGTGAAAAATGGACCATGCTCCGGGGTTGTTGGCCCTACTGCGGGGCAGGTATCCAACAGTCCGTCTTAGCGCTGTTATTGAGCGAGAAGAGAGTTCCGTTTCTGTGGCTGTCGGACGGGGCGGGTACCGTTGCTCATAACAGCGAGTCTCGACCGCATCTTCCATCGCTTTAACCGTCCCAACCGACCCTACACCATAGATCTGGCAGGCATGCGAATAGCATTCATTCCAGAACCAGTCAGGTATAATCCTTTTCGCGCGTTGGATTTTCTGCGCAGCAGTCATTCCCCTGCGCTCTCGCTCCAGGTTTAAGATGGCATGTCTTAAACCCGGGTAGTCGTCGACCCATTCAGCTCCCTTGCAGAATACAAGGTAGGATGGTGGGACATTAGATATCTTCTCTCCTTTGTGTTTGCCGAAGTTAAACGTGTACTCCGTTGAAGACGAGGTTGCAGGAGCTTTCGGCATGGTTGTTGAAGTGGGGGATGATGATGGTTAATGCATATATTAATAATAGTCGAGCTGGTTGTTTTAGATCGAGTCAAATGGTCTCACTAAGTGCGAATAGAACAAATTCTGAGACAAACTGAATATTTGGATCTCTGATTGAAATATAATTGCATAAAATAACATGTACAGAATTCTAACGTCTAATAACCAATCTAAGGATACATACAACAATGCCCATTAATCCTCACACACCCTCCAAGTATCGACAAGCATCAGCCATTTTAGAAGAAACAGAAGCAATCTGCCGATGAAGTAGTCAGTAAGAGCGACAGCGACAATCAAAAGAAGCTCACATTAGCAGTGGTAAACGGCTGGAAGTGGTTCCCAGGAATATCGAACACCTTCACGGGAGAAGGAGTCAATGTATCCCAACCGGTGGTAGCATTCTTCGCGTCGCTCCGGTCAGCAAGCCATCTCGGAACGTCAGCGACGCCCTCTGGATTGAAGCCTTCACTGGATCGGAGCAGGACAACAGGAGGGCATACTCCATGCGTCGCACGAGGGTCGTAATCCTTGAGCATCGCAGCGTTCATGGCGAACTGCTTCTTGACGAGCTGGCCGACTTCAGAAGCGCTGCTCCGAGAATCGAGTTGCACCGCGGCGGCGATCAGCGATTTGGAAAGAGGGACGTGGTTGATGGGGTTGGGAGAGTCGATGAGAAGGATGCCTTTCACAGTGATGCCTTGCTTCTGGAGTTGGAGAGCAGTCTCGTATGCGGCTACACCACCGAACGACCATCCTGTGAAGAATAAATAAGATTATGGCCAAGGAAAAGATAAAAGAAGCTTACCTCCGAGCAGGAGCGGTCCCTTTGAAACCTGAGAAATGACCTTGGCGTACGCCTGGGACATTTCGACCACGTTCTCCCAGGGCTGCGATGAAATGAAGTGGGGGTTGTGAATCCCGTGAATAGACCGAGCCAACGGCTGAAGGCGGGAGTAGTAGTTGACTAAACCGCTACCGTCGTGAATCAAGAAAAGAGGAAGGGCGTCGTTGCCAGGATGGGTTTGGATAGTGGATGGGAGGGATTCGAGTCGTAGACTTTTGACAAGATGAGATGCACTGGCATTATCACCTTCCAGTTTCTTTGACACTGAAATATTCGCCACTACCTTCTTCGCAGCCTGACAATGTCGCCGTAAATGGTCTTGGACAGAACGAACCGTATTGCAGGTCGTGAAAAAGTCGCTTGGAAGATCTAGCCCCAACTCAGTCTTCAGCGAATGAAGAGCTTCGATCGAGGTCAGCGAATCCAAACCGAGATGCTCGAAGTCAGTGTCATCCTGAATATCATCGACACCGATGTCCAAAACCGTGGCAAGAACGCTCTTAATGTCAGGCTCATCATCAACGGACAGCTGGGTGGGCTCCGGGAGCTGATCATCCGAAAACAACGTCGCTGGCGATGAAGGGGCACTAGTCGTGGCACGAAGGGTCGGAGACGACGGGATACTCGTGGCATTCGCCGGTCGGTTAGCTGTGACTTCACGAATGATGTCCCCCGTCGTTCGGCAGGAGGTCAGAGAGTGAGCGGAAAGGTTGTACTCCGCGAAGGATTGTTGGAGCCGTGCAAAGATTTCGATGGACATGAGGGAGTCGACACCGATGGCCTCGAGATCTGTGGTAGTGGAGACAGAGGAAGGACTGACGTCGCAAGTCTCAGCCACGATTGTGAGCACTGTGGATTCAACGTTAGGCGCCTCCGGTTCGGAAGAACGGTGATGGTGAACAGTAGGACGACGAGCAGTAGCAGAGGCGGCAGGCTTAAGAGAGGGTTTGGGGACGGAGGACTGTACAGGCTTTCCCGCAGCTCTAGCGAGGAGGCGCGAAAACGCGTTCAGCTTGAGCCGGCGGAACTGCATACCTTTCATACAGGCCACAACCCGAGAAGGTTCTCCCTTCTGGCACGCCCACGCCTCTGCAAGAATAGCGCCCTCGTTCTCCACCCACACGTTGCTGCAGTAAACGACATATTCCGCGTTCGTATCGACGAATTCAGGAATGACCTTGACAGAGCCGACTTCAGTGCAGATAAACGCGTCATTCCGTTCACCTTGCATATTCGCCACGAAACCTGCAACATGGAGTAAAGTATCCATGAACACCGGGTGCACGACGTATGGTCCTTTGTCGTGATCGCGGGGAAGGCGAACTTGCGCACATCCTTCCATGTGGCTAGCATCGATCGTGAGGGACTGCATCGTATGATATTCCTTGGAATAGTCGACCACACGTTGGAACAATCCATCGTACACCGTCCTCGTAGAGAAGGTTTCCTGCTGCATGCCAGGCTTTGTGACCGCAGCAATGTGGCGGTTGATGGTAGGAAGCGCACGAGAGAACTTGGTGAGGGTGGCGGCTGCAGGCTGGAGACGGAACTCGCCATGGGCATGCGAGGTCTGCTCATTCGAACCTTCTACTCGCGAGCTGACACTGAAAGTGCCTGAATCTCCTGTCAGATGTGATCACCGTCACAACAGTGCGCGCGACAGACTCGTCATATACCAAACCGTGCATGAACTTGATAGCCCGGAGGATCGCATGCTTATCACTAGACTGAGAGCCTAAATGACTACGAGTCAAGTCGATCCCAGCATACAGCTGCTCCAGGTACACGGAGGCAGGACACAAAGCTATGCCTGCAACTCGATGTCCTGTAATCGAACCGGCCAACATACTGATGGGAGTCTCAAAGATGGAAGTAAACGCGTTCGCTGAAGACGGCTCCTGGATCCATTCATGCAGGAGGGCAGAATTGGAGATAGTCCCTTTCGCAGGAACTTCCACTTTAGAAACCTTCTCGACAGCAGTGGCCTCCTTGAAAGTGACCCAAAACTTCGACGGTGCAAAGGGATACGAGGGGAGACTAATGCACGATACATCCGGTACATGAGAGAACGTCTCTCGCCATGAAACGGGGACATTTGCCTGGTAGAGCTGAGCCAAAGTCGCAGTGAGCGTTGACCACGGGTCCTGCTGCTTCCGGATGGAGCCGAGAAGGAGAGGCGCGCCATGGGGTGCCGTGATCGCTTTGATCATCGGGAGGCATGTGGTGTGAGGACCAATTTCCAACCACGCGTCAATCTTGGAGCACTCGGGTAGCGCCATCAACGCGTGAATCCCACGATCGAATTGGACTGGCTCGGCACAATGTCTGGAGAAATACTGCGCGTCGAATACGGACGCGTCCCCAGGGTGCACGACATCACCATGGACATTGGAGATGATGGGGATCGTTGGAGCTCTCAGAGTCACGTTCAAGGCGATAACGTCAAGATCGTCAAGGATGGGCGCCATCGCGATGCTATGGTACCCAAACGGCACGGTCAGAAGAACGTTCTTGCAGTGAACTTCGGCATCTAAGTGCTCCTTCAATGCGCGAAGCTGCTCCAATGGACCAGACACGACACAATCAACGGGACTGTTGAAGCACGAAATGCTCAACTTGTCGAAGGTGGTTGCTTTCAAAATGTCCTGAAGCAATGATTGCGCCAGATTGACGGCAATCATGCTGGTTGATGAGACAGCACATTTTGTCACCATAAGACGCACACGATGGGCAATGATGGTAAGAGCACCCCGCAACGATAGGACATTGGCAATGACGAGCGCTGCATATTCCCCGAGACTGCAACAGCATTAGCGCAGTCAAACATCCAGACGAAATAGAACATACCTGTGACCAACCACAGCTGTCGGTTTCACGCCCCACGACATCCACAATTTTGCAAGAGCATACTCCAACGCGAAAATAGCAGCTTGATAGGCTTCGAATTCTTCCGTCTCCGTTAGACCCGTGCCATCGGGTCCAGGAGCAATGATAGGCAATACACCGCAAAATCCGGATGCAGTAAGGAATGAATGGCATTCGTCGATATGAGATTTGAAGATCGCCGATGAATCGTACAGGGTACGTCCCATCTCCAGGTACTGGGCGCCTTGCCCAGAGAACACGAAAACAGCTTTTCCATCCTGGCTGAGAGACTGAACGAACTTGGCTTTCTGCAATTTCTCAATAAGCTCCTCCCTCGTAGAGGCGGCCACCGCTGTCCGATGCTCATAGAGCTGGCGACGACTCGTGGACGTGTAAGCAATGTCCACTAATCTCTCGTCGGCGCTCTCTGAACTCTGCAGCCAGCTGATATACTTTGCGCGGAGCTTCTCAAGGGCAGTGTCAGTCTTTGCAGACAGACCGAAAACAAGAGGAACAGCTTCAAGTTGAACGGGCGAAGGACGAGCAAACTCCTCTACCAAAGTAGCGGTATTCGAACCCGCAGCACCAAAGTTATTCAAGAGTGCCATTCTCGTCTGACTGCCGGGAGAAGGCTCCCAAGCAGCATGGACCCTGTCGATGATAGTGTTGTCGGCATCTAATGGGGCAATGCGCGGGTTCAGATCGTGAAGGGAGATAAGACGGGGAATCGTTCGGTGCGCCATCATGAGAAGGATTTTCGCAAGTCCTGCAGCACCAGAAGCCGCCTCTAGATGTCCAATGTTCGCTTTCACGGACGTGATATGCAATGGATTCTTGGCGCCACGCTTCTGGGCGAATACACCCCGGATGCTCTCGAGCTCGTTTGGATCTCCAGCTTGAGTTCCCGTTCCGTGAGCTTCGACGACATTGATTCGGGTTGCGTCAACGCCAGTATTCTCCAAAAGCTGGTTGAAAAGTGTGATTTGGGTGGGAGCGTGGGGATGGGTGATCGAATGAGCCAAGCCGCTTTGGTTGACTTCGATGCCTCGAATGACACCCCAAATCTTATCGTCCTCGGCGATAGCGTCGGAGAGGCGCTTCAAGACGAATATTCCACACCCTTCGCTTCGGGAATACCCATCGGCAGATGCGTCGAATGCTTTACACTGTCCAGTTGGGCTTAGGAAATGGCCACGATCGAGTCCCAAGAACATCTAGAACCAAAGAATATGAGTTAAAGTATAGAACAAAGCGAAGAATGACGCACGTCTGGGCTGGCGATTACATTAACACCGCCAACAATAGCCGCGTTGCAGTCCCCGTTCATAAGAGCACGCGCTCCTTGATATACAGCGACACCAGAAGATGAGCACGCGGTGTCTACGACGATAGAGGGACCGCTGAGCTGCATTGAATAAGACAGACGTCCACTCAAGAACGCCTTCAACGTGCCTATTCACAAGGGGGTAAACAAATGATGGCACAGAAACTGTAAACGGGCGAGACTCACCGGTGCTATAATACACGTCAATGTCGTCACGTAGGTTCTGCAAGTAGTCGTGGGTGGCTACACCAATGTAGCATCCGAAAGTGTCCGGATTGAATGAAGGAGTCGCGTTTGGAACATAGCCCGCATCTTCCAGTGCCTCGTAAGTGGTATGAAGCAAGACCCGCTGCTGAGGATCCATGCTCTTCGCTTCCCGGGGACTGATCTTGAAGAAGCGGTTATCGAATTCATCAGCACCTTCGATGAAGTTGCCGGTGTGGGCCTTCATTTGCCGCTTCGGGTTCTTGGCCTCATTGTAATCCGACACTTTGAAACGGTTCTCAGGAACCTTAAAACATCATGCAGATGTCAGCGAATGGATGAAAATGGAAACAAAGTTTGAATACCTCGCTGATAGTGTTGATACCTTGCTCCAATACTTCCCAGAGCTTAGAGACGTTGGGTGCTCCAGGCATATTGACCGCCATTCCAACGATAGCAATAGCTTCTTGCTTGCCTTTCGATGGACGCGCGCTTTTCGCGTCCAAGGCCGTCAGATCGAGCAACTTTACGCGCTCTTTGCGTAAGGCCCTTTCAAGACCGCGACATAGACCCGTTCCAGGCCCGACGTTAAGCAGGCGCACGGACGCGTCATTGGGAAGGTCCTTGAGAACGCCAGAAGTCACCAGGTCCCAGTTGACAGGTTGAGAAATAACCATATCCACAACGAGCTCAACAAGTGACCCAGTCATATCCTTCTTCAATGCCTCGCCGGTGAATGTGGATCGGAAGGGAACATGGATATCCGCGATTTGCGGGAATTGAATGCGCCTCCGAATAACGTCGGCGAGGATTTCTTCCCGTGCTCCCGCCACATGAAGTGGCGCATGGTACAAAGTGTCGAGTGTTGTCTTATGCACAACAATGCTAGCTGCTGAGAAGTGTGCAGTAATATGCTCCGAAAATGCGGAGAGAGTATCAGGGCGACCTGATATAGTGACAGAATTGGCATCCATCGTTGCAGTGACATACAGAGGGGATGGTTCGGTGATGGTCTGCTTGAATGATTAGTAACGGAGGTGAAGAATGGTGTAAAAGATCTAACCTTTGCAAAATCCGAAATTGCGACCTCTGCATCTTCTTTGTTCAATCCAAGGAACACAAGACTCCAAGGAGAAGAGTGGACGACTTCAGGGAACGAGCCCGAAAGCATCGTGCCGCGGAAAATTTGGGCGCGTACACCAATCCATACAGCCAAGCGATACGCCTCTACGGCGTGGGAAAGGAAAGAAACGCTTGAGAATGAAGTAGCGACGACAGCTGCGGGCAATATCCCTGACGAAAACCCGAGGATGCCAACGCCGTGGACAGAGTTGGGTTTCAAAACGTCACTGAACGGGGTGAGAGACCCATTGGAAGCAACAGACGCGTCTATGTACGCTAGGTAGCGCAGCGTCTGTAGGAGGAAGAGTGTGGTGCCAGAAATGACTGCATTATGGAGATACCGTTCGGTGGGTAGAGCAAGGATGGACTCTTTAGTCTGGAAGTCTGACAGGTCGATGTCAACTTGAGAGAGCTCTGTCGAAGAGAGCGTCTCCAATTCTGCATGGAGGGTCGCGTGGCAGGCAGCAAGGAGAACAGAGCCTGAGGGAGAAGAGGCGTCGAGGAGGGCCTGCTGGCGCGCCTGAGGAGAGTTGGCAGCTGCAGTGCCTTGCCCACCAAAGACAGGAACGTCAATACAAAAGGTGGTAGAGGCCATGTCTAAGGGCGCAATAGTGAAGGTTCCAGAAGCGAGGACATAAGCTCTTTATTAGATGAAGATTTAAAAAAGGAAACGAGGCGAGCGGATGTATGCAAGTCCGACTGAAGGCTTGAATCACCGACCTGGGCTGTTACACAAAGACAGCCATCAGAGTGGGGCTGCAGGAGTGTAACCTCGTTGATCCGTCCAGTTGAAGATCTCCGTACCTCGTCCTTCGTCCGTTGTCTGCAAGTTTCAGACAATAATCTTCTGTCCTTCAGTGAGTAAATTAGAGAATTCTCGTGCCAAAATTCGTCCCTTTTTTCAGATTTGCCTGGCTTTGTGCGTCGGAATTCGAACCCCACAAATATCTCCGACGGTACCTAGATGTATATAAGTATTTATCCGTGAATAACGCACTTGAAACGTACTGGAAGCGTCGCAGAGACGAAAGACGCGCTTGGCGGAGGTATGCTGTGTGATTACCATGAAGGTCATTGTTAGAATTGGGAAGAACGCGTCTTGTCAGAATTCCCACGCTATAAAATACGCGTTGCCTTTTTCGCGCATCTGTCGATCCTTCATCAACCCATTCCTCGACCGGAGAGCCCGACTCGTCGATTATTCTGACAGGCTAGATGTGCATGCCAGTAGTCTTTGCGGTACAAAAGCTGAAAAATCTGCTCGAAATTTGATATCCGTCAATCCAGCTTCTGATGGCAGCACTATTCGCCCTTGCCCGTCGGGGCACAGAATCCAGTGTTACCCCACTGTAGCCGCATGGATATTGGCGCACGAATGCGGGGGTGGATATGATGTTTTGATTCATCACCGCCTTGAGCCCTAGATCGGTATACCCACCGCTATGTCCTTTTCGTCCCTTGCAGTCAGCCGAACTAGTCGGTCCATCGAACGGCCTTTCAGAGTCGGAGATGATCAAACTTCCGCGATACCCTGCGTAGATTTGTACTATCTAACTGATAAAGCATGTCTGGCCCTCTGCAGTGGGTAAAAGGATCTGATCTGGTTAGTTCTTGTACTTTTGCACACTAACAGTGCCTTACATGTTAATCTTTATAGTTTTGTTGATCTATGCGGCTCGCGGTCGGACTATTCTGCCGAAAGTTTATCATACTGCAAGATGCCGATGGGTATGGAGGTAACTGCCCGTCCTTCATGCGCTTGGCGATAGATTCGAAATTCGAAGGCCCCTCCAGTCAGGACCATAACTAGACCGTTTGACGATCTTCGCTCCCTAGAAAGGTGACCAGATTCCTGTATCCTATACGCTATGCTGCTAAATTATTCCCAGAGGTCTTCGTGCTGTGCTCACCTTTCTACGAAGTTTAACAGTTTAACGCCCCACCTCGCTTACCGGTTAGACTGATCGAAACAATCGATGAGCCCAGTGGCCCTGATATAGCCTCAAACGTGATTGTGTGTCTGTGCTCTGTGTTTATTTTCCTTGCTCTCTAATGTCGGCGATATGATTGGGCAGGAATAAGCGCTCGTACGCAAGAATAAGTGGCGTATGATAAGCAGCACTCTGAGCGCTTTTTATGTCTAAAAAAAGTTGGCACACTTGCAGCACAGCTGTCTAGGCCATAATCTCCGACGTCCCCGAGAGAAGTAACGAATCGTCCGAATCCTGCCAATCTCAGTTCAAGCGGCAAATACCAAACACGGTTCTTTTCCTTCTAAAGGCGTAGGCTGAGGAAAATTGCTCCGTGCACCGTGCTACGCAGACAACAGTGTCCTACGGTGATTCCATTGTCGTCACTACCTCAAGCCGCAGATGATAAGCGCCACGATAATTCACATCAGCATGCTAATTTTATATCAGCGACATCTCACCATGTCAAAAGAGCTGAAGATCTAGATATCGGAACAGGTGATCATCACTTCGCAACCTTCCGTGACGCGGTTCAAACCGAATCAAACGTTTCTGTTACTCAGTTGAGTATGTAGGGCTATCACCCGAAAGAATCGTTACCACCATACATTGAACTCATATTGCTATGTTCTTCCAGTGCGGAACCGTAACAACCTCGGGTCTCTATGTCTTCCAATTGAATGGCATGGGCACTGCCACTGAAGGTTGAAACGCTAAACCTACGTATTTTTTACTCAATGAAAATCTCGAAAGGCTTTGGCAGCTCGCTAAGCGGCATTCTGACAGCCCGATTGCTTGTGATCGCAGGAATGCATGATTTTCATCCACAAGTGTCAGAATGGCAGGCTGCGGGAATCCATCTAGGGGGTTAAAGCATCGACAGCGATCTATGGACGAACCCATTCAGTTGTTTTCAAAGTGGTATGTCTTTCGCGCTAAACATATCATATCGGTGATATGACGAGCACCGAGACGTTTCTCAGGAGAACGGCGTTGCGAGCACCCTCGTTCTAGGCGCTGAGAATATTTCTATTCCTAACACATCTGCCAGTGCCTATCAGGTCGTTGCAAAGTCGAACAAAGCCGCGACTTCTTGAACTGTATAGGCAACTCATTGCATTCAACATCCATCTTTTTCGCCCTCTGGAGTGAGTTGCCGCCGCCGCGTCATGGGAAAGATACTCAAAATTAGCACCTCTTGACGTCACAGTTGCCTTGTCGCCTTGATGCTTTGCCGACGGCTAGGCCTTGTTCTAGGTGAATAACATGCAGCCATATGCGCTATTGAGGACCTTCAAGCGCCTAGCTCGTCTATTTATCCGCACTTGGCATCTCACAACTTTAATGACTCCGCAGCTTCCCCAGGAAAATGGATGTTCTTTCTTCCAGAAATGCGTCCCTGCTGTACGTCTCTATTGCGAACGCGCTCAATATGATTGTACCTCTGGATTTGATCAGGGCATTATCACAGAAGCCGGAGTGCTATAGTCCTGAGCTTCCCGTCTTTCAATCTCCCCTGAGGTCGACTTCGCCGCTCTGATGATTGATCGACCACTGAATAGTACGCGAGGTAAGCAGCTTCGATCCTGAGAGTAGACGCTCGTTTCCCATCTCGCATGTCAGTATCGTTCCATACTGCAATTATTCTCCAGCCGCATGCGTTCATTAACCCGGAACCGCTGTTTGCCTGGGGAACAGGGGGGGACATCAGAATGAACATGAATACGACACGAAATGGGGCGCGGTTGTGCTACCGAACATACAGGAACATTGTTCTAGTGCATTGCAAGATTTTGAATCCCAAGCATCTCATTGGTCGATACCCTCTGATCCGCTTCGATTTGTGGACTGCGCAGTCCGCTTGGAGGCTTGGTACGAACACGTGATGTGCGGCTAACCTTAGTCACTACTTAGTAGGCCACATGGATCGTCGTTCCGGGGCCTCCGAATGTCAATAATCGATCATCCGTACTACGAGGAGATCATCGTCATAGTATCTTTCCCGATATGCAACATCTGCCGCCGCTTCTCCCGCTTCCTTGATGGTGTGTTTAGAATCTTTTTATGAGGAGTGCCATTACGAAAGTCGCCAAAAAAGCCATAGTAGTAAGCAGGGGTTGTGACTTGCTGCGCTCTATAAAGGACATGGCGCTATTCTCCATCCCTCGCTCTTGATTCTTCTCGGGATGGTTGGTCCTGGCCTGTTTGTTCTCAGCGCGATCTTCCCTCTGCTTTCTCATGCAGCTGTCACCGAGACGACCTTTGCGGCTTCCAATGGCGCTCCCATAGCCCAGCCGTATGCATGGTCGCGAGCAGGTCCTACTGGGCCACTGCTACTGCAAGGTCAGCATACTGATCATTGTTACGTCTCCTTAAACCGACCAAGTATCTGCCGCCAGATTTTGCCTCCATCGATCTGCTTGCCCACTTCGACCGCGAACGTATTCCAGAGCGCGTTGTGAGTCCGCTTGTACAACGTTCTATTGCGATGGATTAACCCGATCCCAGGTCCACGCTAAGGGTGCAGGTGCGCACGGGTACTTCGAGGTGACGCATGACATGAGCAACATCACGTCGAACAAGTTTCTTTCATCCCCCGGAACGCGAGCCAACGTCACAGTACGTTTCTCCACCGTCGGCGGTGAACTCGGCAGTGCAGACACCGCTCGCGATCCCCGTGGATTCTCCACAAAGATCCGGACCGATGAAGGCAATTGGGATTGGGTATTCAATGATACACCTGTCTTCTTCATTAGGGATGCCGCCAAGTTCCCCCATTTTATCCACACGCAGAAAAGGAACCCTCAAACACACCTGAAAGACGCCGATATGTTTTGGGTGCGCCATTTCATTCTCAGATTGGTTCCGTTCTGACACAAGTCAAGGATTATTTATCTCTAAACCCCGAATCTATTCTCCAGGTTATGTATTTGTTCTCTGACCGTGGAACCCCGGATGGTTTCCACAATATGCACGGATATTCGGGGCATACCTATAAGTGGACTAAGTCGGATGGTACATTTTATTATGTACGCACGACGATCCTCAGGGACACCGGTTTTAAGGTGAATACGCTGCGCTGGATAAAAGTTTTCGCGTTTCAGCACTCATCCATTTGGCATTTTTAGACCCTCGACAGAATTACTGCAGGGACATTGGCAGGAACTAACCCTGATTACGGTACACAGGCGCTCTTTGACACCATTGAGGCCGGTGATTACCCCACATATACCGTATACATTGTAAGTAGCTCTGTATACTCCTCCTGGTTTTATTCAAACATCTTCAGCAAACCATGACCCCCGAGCAAGCCGAGGGTTTTCGTTACAACATCCTCGACCTAACCAAAGTTTGGCCGCAGAGCATATATCCTCTCCAGGAAGTCGGAAAGCTAGTACTCAATAAGAATCCTGAGAACTACTTCGCAGAGATAGAACAGGTATTCAATTTCTCCATCATATGACCGACCGTTCGGGCCCTGACCTATGTATACCTACTAGCTTTCCTTCGCACCAGCGAATATGATCCCATACATTGAGCCCTCAGCAGACCCTGTCCTACAGGCACGTATGTTCTCGTACCCAGATACAGCACGACATCGCCTTGGCCCAAATTTCAATCAGCTCCCGATCAACTGCCCACTCTTCGAACCGGCGAACTTCCAGCGGGACGGATGGGGAACGATCTTCTCTCAAGGTAGCAGACCTAACTACCAAAGCAGCATACAACCCTTGACGTACCAGGAGAACCCCGGATGGATCTATGGAGAGGGCTGCACAGGAGGAGAGGCTTGCGATTATGAACGCAGAAGAAATCACGAGAATTTCCTTGGCGCAGCATACCGTGATCTAAGTGAATTCACTGAACGTGAGTATCTCGTTATCTTGTGTCTCCTTCGTAGCGGTCTCATGTTATTGTCTTGTTTTTGTTTCTGTTAATAGTTGATTTGGAACAGCCCCGGGGTCTATGGGCATACATCTGGAACGACACCCAACGCGCTGCCACTGTTGGGAACCTCGCAGCACACATGACCAATATCAAGAACGTTACGATAGCGAACAGACAAAGTTCGTGTGCTATTTCCACCATCTCCCATCATCCTGACACTCCGCTAGTTTCCATTTTCACCGCCGTTAACAAGACTTTTGGAGATGTGAGTGTTTTCTTCGCGAAGACTATGAAGTACTCATCATTTTTCTTCTGTAGAGTGTCGCCAGTGCCCTTGGCCTTTCTCCCGTGGACCCTTTGGTAGTCAAGAACGTTTCCGAAGCCGTAAAATTCAGGGCCTATATTGGGTATTCGCTCAATGTGTCGGCAATTGAAGGGACCTCTAGTCTCCAAGAGATATCATATGATGACTATTACAGGGACTGATGGAGATGCCTTGTGGGACTTGAAAAAGTGCTTCGCATTATTAAGTTTTAAGTGCGAACGTTTGGTACAGTAATTGTTATGTAGTAGGTACTTAGGTTATGCGGACCGATAGGGCCGGGTAATGTTAGGCTTCGGCGTATTCCGACTTCAGGGCCTCTTGGACGTTATTTTGTTCGTTCCTTCTAACCAGCCACCTAATATACGCTTGATCGCCTTTACCATTCGGAAATGCGCATCAACTTGTCAACTGGGATAACTCTGGAGGCTGAGCTGACGTCGCCGTCAGATGCCGGCCAGAACCACGGCGATGGTGGAAATAATCTGGCGATATTCCTCCATCCATGGTCGTGGCTGGGAGGTCATATGCAGGATCCGTATGTTTATTGTCAAAATAACCAATCTAGGCTGACTTCCTTAGGAAGGGTTGTGTCCTTATTGATGGACGTCTTTGAAGCGCACAGGTCTCATTACTATCTTCTGCGCTACAACTCTCGAGGAGTCGGAAAGTCTTCGGGCTGGCCTTCGTTGACCGGTTTGAGTGAAGGAGAGGACCTACGAGCACTTGTACAATGGGCCATTGGAACCATTGGGAACATCAAATCCCTCGTTATTGTGGTATGAGCACGGTCTTGACCTGCGTTTCTGCGGAGTTGAAATTCACCACAGGGTTACTCTCACGGCTCGCTCATCGCCTCTCTGCATTCCACGCTACCTTCAACCTCAACCAAAGTCTCTCACATCCTTTTGTCTTATCCACTCGGACCCAGAGGGTGGCTCACAGTTTTCCGTTCCAGCGTGTACGATACAGCTTTGAAGGATCTCCTCTCCAGTCCAGAAGCCCGTGTACTTGTTGTATTCGGGGATCAAGACGACTTTACTAGCATCTCAAAGTACGAACGCTGGACTAAGGAATTGCAAACGTTAACTGGAGCCGATGCCCAGCGTTTGGAGATTGTCCGTGTTGATGGTGCCTCGCATTTCTGGAGAGGTCGAGACGAACGTGTCCTTACTGCTGCGGTGGAGCGATGGTTGCAAGGGCGACAGTTATAAATACACCGTAAGTTGGAGTACGTTAGGATCCTATCAGTAGCTGCTTACCAGAAACTACGCCAGCATACGACGGCTATACAAGTGACAGACTCAAAAGGTATTCTCATGTTATGTTACAAGAATTGTCTGTGAGCCTTGTCTTCAAAAGCTTCAATATTCAATAGTAACGAACCTGAATCTGATTTTGATTACTTATATACAAACGATCAATGCCAGTCTCGTAAACCGTACTTAATATTCCCTCGTGTCTCACTATTTAATAATCTGTGCCTTCAAAGGTTATCAACGTTGATTCTACGCATACCACACTCCCTGATACCTACATTATTCCTTCTATTAATTCTCCAGATTGGATCGAGCAAATTCTTAAGGAGAAGTGCTATTTATCTTCACTGCGAGTATTTCAGACCAAGCATCCAACTTGATGATGGCATAGACTTGTTCCTTGTGGTAGCAACTGGTTAGGGGAAGATCAATCCATCAGAGCTAGATTGCTAGATATTGAATGGGCCCATTTATTCTCCTCGTCTGCTTTTCGAAGGCAACTTCAGTTTCTGTCCAGAATATAGGTAGACATGTGTGTCTATAATTATATCCTCCACCATTTGAACACATGTAGGTCTTCAAGGTGCCCACAAAGCAAGAAATGGGCGGGATGATGTCGTCATAGCCACCGGCCTGCGACGGTGATACTGCGGATAAATCCGAGTAGTACTACGATCAGTCGCGAAGCGACGTCGTTAGGTCCAACTCCATCCGTATACCATCGGTTCTTTTTCTAAACGTAACGACCTTTCCTTCTGACCGTCTTGTGCTTGCCAGGACTTTCAGAGGATTTTTATTTTATTCTATTCAGGTCGTGCACCTCAGTCGGCTTCAGTCCGTCCACTCATTATTCGTCACTCTTTCCACCTAACTCGACATCGAAAACCCTTTTATCATGCCAGCAATTGCCGTTCGAGATGTAAATTCTGAAGCGATGTCGACTTCGTCTTCCCTTCGCCCAATCTACATTGCTGGGTTTGTCGTAGTGGGTGTTCTACTCCTCGGCGTAGCTCTATGGCTTGGGATTAGAACACATCGGCGACGGGCCCAAGCAAAGAGGGAAGAAAACCTTGGGGCTGCGTTCTTATCTGTCAAGGGACTCGTCAAAGACGGCGACGTCCACACTGAAAAGGCCCCCCTTCCCGAGTCTGTCTTCGGTTCCTTCTCTTTTGTTGAAATTGTGCTTATGTATTCCCGATCAGAAACCTCCAAGCCATGCAAGGCTCTACGTTCTCTCGCGAGCAGCTCACTAGTTCTGTGATCCTACCGGACAAAGTGTTGATCTCCAACCGTCCTGCTCCAGTACAGGAGACGCCTCAGGATATCCTTGAATTCCACCGACAATCGGGCAATTTCCCGCGCCCTTTCTCCCCCAAACCCTTTGCGTTTGCTTTGACAGCAGCAGCCCCCAATCCCCGCGGCTCTATTGTCCAATTAAACCGTTCATCAATGATCCGAAATTCCTTCATGAGCACTGCTAGCACAGTCAGCCGCTTTTCGGTTATATCTTCCAGCTCTTCAGTCGATTCATCTCCCACCACCGGTACAACTCGTAAAATTCGCCAGCTGTTTAACCCCATTCTCCCTGACGAACTGGTCACTACTCTCGGCGAGCGGCTTACAGTCGTACAGTCGTTCGACGACGGTTGGTGTGTCGTCGGGAGGGAGAATACGTCGAATTTCAATAACGCTAAATCTCTCTTCAAATCTCCGAGTGCTCAAGCGGAGCCTGATGTGGAGCTTGGTGTTGTTCCCGCATGGTGCTTCCTCAAGCCCGTCAAGGGTCTGAAAGCTGAGCGACCCGTCCGAAGCACCAGTCTTGGGATAACTGTGCAAATGGAGGGTCCGGCGTTCTCTTCTCGAGAAGAGGTCATTTCTTGGTCTAATTTCTAGGCTCTTTCATTATATTTACCCTCAATCTCACTTGAAGATACGTCTTATCTTCAGATCAAGTCCTCCCGTTCCGATCGTTTGTTACTCGTTTCCAGCGCACCTCTCTTGCTGGTATCAGAGCGGCTGTGCTCATACATACCCATCGTATTGTTGATATTGTTACTTGCTTGCTGTTTTCTTATTCTTCCATTCTGCCAGTGGCAGTCGGTTACCTCGCTTGAGAATTTTTGTATCCAATTTGTTGTAGCTCTAGTAGTGTCCGCCTGGAGCATGGGAGTTCACCCATTCTATGTTCATGCCATTATCACAGTTGGAGTATTCAATCGGAACACCATAAAAAAGTGCAGCGTATGCACTGGCCGCGTAAAAAGTATTTAGTGAGGTCGTGGTCGTCTGGAAGAAATTCAAAAATCGGCAATTGCCGTCCTTGACGCGTTCCGCAAGATCAACTACACAAGGTGTTTTGAAGATTAGCGCTAGCGTGCATACCAACTTTGAAATATGAAAGCCCACAGAAGCCTCCGCTGGTCTTCTTAATTTCGGTCAGAAGTCCTCGGGAATTATCGAGCACCCACACCATCTTATTAATAAATTTGAACTCCAGTCCCAAAGATTTCGCTCAGTTGAGTCCGAGCCGACCTTGGTACACAGCGGTAGCCACTGTAGAATACCGAGTCTCGGACTCCTAGTGGGGACGGGGTGTTGAAGGCCCGGAGCAACCAGTGCTCCCCTAAGAAGGTTGAGTGAAAGCTGATTTCATCCTCCGCTCTAAGCAGATTGGACGCGTATTCTTGACTCCCAAGCCAAGTTCATTGACCTGCTGGTTTGTTTTAGATTCTGGAATGGAGAGTCTCTTGGCGCCTGCCTGGTTAAAAGCGGACGTCTACAATTGGATCCAACTTGGCATCGCAAGGAAAAGAAGGTGATTCCTGCCGCGTTTCTTCTTCCATCCTAACGGAGCGCCTGATCCCCGAGTTTTAACTATTTTAGTACACGATTAGACGGAGACCGATGACCCACCGACCATTAGCCACGGTTTCAGTCCTTGCTTGCGAGAATTTCGCCGTTGTTATTCCTTGGCTACCGTCTAACGTGGATGCATCTTCATCAAGGACTTCGTTATGGGATTACTAGAAGATAGAAAGTGGTTAGTTCGACGTTTGTGCTGCAAGGGATAATCTATTATTACTGTTGAACATGTCGAGGACGGACCTCCAGCAATGTTAACAATCGTAGCAGATCGCTGGAACGGGATCTGTTTCAAGGAAAACTGATTTTAGCGTTGATAAGCATATTTGACCCCCAGCTATAATACTTATTAAAAGGTTATAACAATTTTGCCATCATGGAAAGCAAGATACTCATCCGTTATCGATGGATTCCATCCACAATACAGCCCTAAGCTGCCACACTGGTCTGCTTCGGGTATATTTCTACTGCTGGAACTTGCGTTCGGTGCTTTCAAGTGAGTTATGTGATCACAAATCTAATGAGGTTGGAGCACTCGCCGTTTGGGAAGATCAAGGCGGCACTGCAATCTGTGGCGGCGACAGACAAATACTTCTTTCCAGGTCAAAGAGAGTGATCCATAGCTCTGAAAGATAAAGACGTGATTTCCGACCCGAATCTGAACTGCCTCTTTGCTGATGTTTTGCAGACACTTTCTCTGAGCTGTCTGAGAATTATGATAATCGTGTTATTGGAGTCATTGATACAGTTGCATTTACAGAATGATTGTGGATGTTCCTACACTTGTTGAAAGCTGATATAATGAGTAATACAATGCTAATAAGAAAGAGTTTCCACGATAGCATCAAACACCCGGAGCGCGTCAGGGATATGGAACTTCTCATATTGAAGTGCCACGGGAGTGCTGTTGGTGCATGGTATCAATACTTGATATGAAAGAAGAGAAGATGCAACTCACTCCCATCCCGTAACTCGTTTGACGGGGGCGTCGAGCTTTAAGAAGCATCGCTGCTGTACTTGCGCACAGATCTCAGCGCCCACACCTCCCGTCATCCCGGCTTCATGCACCACTACCAGCCTCCCTGTGCGATTCACGCTCTCAACCACGGTCTCAATATCCCACGGAAGTATTGTCCGCAAATCAATGAGCTCCACCCGAGCTTTGCGCAACGCGACAGGAGCATGCTTCTCCATCTCTGGTGTTGGTGATGCAAGCATATGTATTGCGGCCTCGCAGTGATACACTGGTGTACCCCACGTCAACAACGTCAAATCTGAACCGGGAATAAGCGTTTCGGCGCGTCCAACGGGAAGAGTGAAGTCGTCCGTAGGCACTTGCTCGATGGCAGAACGGTAGAGGATCTTAGGCTCCATGAAGATGACCGGGTTAGGGTCGCGGATAGCACTGAGAAGAAGGCCTTTGGCTTGGATGGGAGAGCGAGGGATGATGACTTTGAGACCGGCAGCACCCATAAAGAAGCCTTCGGGAGACTGAGAATGATAGAGCCCTCCATGACCAACCGCCATGGTAGGTGCACGGACAGTGAGCCCGCCTACGTTATACGACCCACCAGAACGATAACGGATCTTGGCAGCCTCGTTCACGAGCTGGTCAAATGCAGGGAATATGTAGTCGGCAAACTGGATCTCTGCAATGGCGGTGTGCCCCATCAGTGCCATGCCTATACCGAACCCTACGATGCCTTGTTCAGTCAAGGGGGTATTGAACACTCGTTCACGACCAAATTCCTCTGCTAGACCCTAAAGACCTCAACGGAAATGGGTAAGGAGAAGTAGTGCTATCGCAAGGAACTCACCATTGTGCATCTGAACACACCACCGAAGGCGACGTCTTCACCGAATACAACAGCGTGGTCATCCTTTGACATGGCTACACTAGAGGTCGGTCGGTACGGGCTCTCCACAAGGCAAGACTCTCGTACCTCATCGCGTCCCGGACAGCCTGGTATAAATTCATCTTGCGTGTCTCTCTGCCACCAATGATATTCCGCGAAGGTCCAGAGCCGTCTTCGTCAGTCCACACGAGCCCAGGGGTACGAATCGCCAAATCTCGCGTAGGCCGGAGCAGCGATGATGTGGCTATTGAAGGTAGATGCCCGCCAGCAGGAGGGGGTTCCACCGCGGCTTCAGCGGAGTAACGTCGACAGAGTCGTCTACGTCGTGTTACACAGCGAGCTAAGGCATTGACCCTGGAGTGTGCAAACATGAGAGAAGATGATGGCGAGAATGAAGAAGATCCGAGCCTGAAATCGTCATCATCAGGCGTGATAGCTAAGCAAATAGGTATTACTATTTGATCGTCTTTAGCCGAAGACCACCGTGTTCTCTAGCTCGTTGTCGCCACCGTCGTTGATGGAGAGCGAATCGACCTTTGTCGCTCCCGAGGGCGTGTACTCCATCATCGAGGAACACAAACCATTCTTCCTGGTCGCTCACATCAACGCCCCGGCTTCCCCGTTTCCCACCCGTGTATCAACCATTGTTGTCCGTTATCCTACCGCCAAACACGGCAGCGGTGCGCCTGGATTTGCTCAACTGCTCAGTGTTGGCAACAAGGACAAGGACACGAGGAACGTGAAGGACAAGGGCCGAGAGGACGGGCATAGCCAATCAAGCAGTGATACTGGGGACGACGACGGATCGCCTCCGCTGGGAGGCGCAGACCTGCCAGTGAGCCCAGCGGTACCCCACGAACACCATGCCCTGTTTTCGCACTCGGGCCCGGCAAAGAAGAAGCATGTCGGGAGGCCAAAACATAATATCCGGACTACCTCCTCGACATTCATTACTCGCGCAGACGTTCCCAAGGCACTACAGTCCAAGCAGGGCGACACGACGTTTCTCTTCTATAACACTGGAAAGAGCTTTTTGTGGGTGGAGACTGGATCCAAGAGCAAGGTGCGTGGCTGGATGACATTCACCTGTCCGCCCTTCATTGACGTTATTATACCCTTTGGACTTCCTCTAGGAACCACTGGCGAGAGTAACGTTCTCCGCCTTTCCAACTTGTCATGATGTAAACACTTTGACAGCTTCGCCCGAGTGTCTCGACGTGATTATTGGCTTTAGTACCGGCGACCTCATATGGTTGGGTAAATCATACATATCTCTCTGCCAACTGTATATTAACATTGCCTAGATCCCATTTCGTCTAGATATTCTCGTCTCAATAAACAGGTATTTTTGGTCCAATTAGTATCCTTCGATGCATTTACTCCATTTCACAGGGTTGTATATCAAACTCCCCTTGCACTGCCGTCCGATGGGTACCATCTTCATCTACGCTGTTTCTCGCATCACACGCCGACGGCACAATCGTCGTTTATGACAGAGAACGAGACGACGGGACTTTCAAGCCACAGGAGCCTATAGCGCAGAGCGGCTCCTCGGGATCAGGGTCGCTACCTTCGTCGGACGATAGCACTTCGCAGAAAGATTGGGATCCTATGGATAACATATTTGTGACCATCCCGCCGTGGCATCCAGTGACTGGGGGCGCCGGGTTGAAAAACGAGAGGGAGAGGGAGAAAGCAGTTAAGAACCCCGTGAGCCATTGGAAGGTATCCAGAAAGAGCGTCGTGGGTACGTCGTTTTGTTTACCATTCCAGATTTCCTATAACATATCCTATGTAGACTTTGCTTTCTCTCCTGACGTCAAGTATGTGGGTGCCATCTCAGAAGATGGGTGCTTGAGGGTAATCGATGCATTGGCTGAACAGTAAGTGACAAGCGCTGATGCATTGACGAGGAATAATTCTCGTCAGACTAGTCGACTGCTATGCATCCTACTTTGGTGCGCTCACATGCATTGCGTGGTCTCCGGACGGCAGGTTCATTTTGGTAAGTGTTCAGGTTCCCTCGAACTGTCGGAATCTCATTCTACTGCAGACGGGCGGCCAAGATGACCTGTTGACTATATTTTCACCTTGGGAACAGCGTGTTATCGCGCGATGTCAAGGTCACTCATCGTTTGTAACTGCTGTTGCATTCGACGACCTGCGTTGTGACGGACGGACATACCGGTTCGGCAGCGTGGGCGAAGACAACAAACTCATCTTGTGGGACTTTTCGAGCGGCGCCCTTCATCGCCCTAAATTCCAGGCAACCCATCATCAGCGGGTGTCAATGTCGTCTACCATTTCGCTTGCCTTCAAACGCGATAGATCCGCGTTGTATCTACCCTCGCCTAGTACCGAGGATAAGCCCTACCCCCGTTACCATCCTGCACCCTCGCGTAATGAGATCGCTGTCGTACAGCCTGTCTTGGTTTGTGGGTCTGTTTCTGGCATTGACCTTGCTCTGATGCTTGTTGCTAGGTGAAACAGGTCGAAGGCGAGCTATTGGCAGACGTGGCGTTTCTTCCAAGATCGTTAATGACGGCGACGAAATCTGGCCATGTAAAGCTTTGGATACGGCCACTTGCACTGCGACCACGCCATCCTCGCCGCACACGTACGATATCTATAGACATGGATTAAGCTTAAACATCGGTATACCAATGTTAACTTATTTCTGTTTCTGTTGGAGTTATATAAAAGGACTTTGGTGTATTACATTGTACCACCTCTTCAGAGGAAGGATAGAGCAAGGGAAGATACAAGATGAACGTTAACATTTATTGCTGCAGCTCGACCATCCACCGCGTAACATGTCCTGCATCCAACAACCCCGCCTCCCAGTACATGAGGAATCTTCGTTCTCTCCATATTTCCAGTCCATACTGGTTCATGAATGCGATCCTCTTTGTTCTGTCTTCTACTAATCTCTCCACCTCGTTATTGAGCGTATTTGCGTATTTGTTTGAGATGTTGACGACGGATTTGATCATGGCCGGCGCGCAAATAGAGAGGATGCTAGTGAGAGAGACGAGGAATGGCGTAGAAGTGCGCCAGGGAAGGGAACATAAAACGAATTCCTTGCTCATCCAGGCTATCTGGGGCGAAATGGTTGTGAATTCGATCGTTGCCGTACTTCCAGCAGTGAGAGACTTGATGAACGAAGCGACAGATGCCTCCATCTGAGAGTAAGGCACGGCGTCAAGGTGAAGCGTTGAGGGGTTTTCGGATAACAACAGCGGGGGAGGACCTTTCTTCCAAGTTCAAATCAGTATGAGCGCATATAGCCAGAGATTTGTCACCTTTCGAGGCCTATAACTTATCAGTCTACAAAACAAAGACCGAAATTTACGATGCCTACCACGGAGCAGAGAAAATGTCCCTTCAAAAGCCACCCCATCGTCCTCGTCGACCATACCGGTTCTATGTCCAGTCCGATTCTCCATCCGTGCACTTTCAAGCGTTCACGAAACATATCCGATAAATCCTCTCTAGGATTACGCAGTTCGATAACTCCAGCCTTCACCTTCTCGACCAGAGCACTCAGCGAGAGTTCCATTTGCCGGTCCTTCCACTTGACACTGTATTTGATTGACTGTGAATGGTTCCGTGTTGGAATGACGACAGTCGAGAGAGCCTGAAGGTGAGCATTTTCCTTGGGCTTGTACGCTCGCTTAGATGCGGAGGATATCGTGACGAAAAGCAGAAGACAAGGTACAAGCAAGAGAGAGAGCAGGGCATATCGATTTTCGAAGCAATATTGGGTGGAGAAGACGCGTCGAAGAGAATCTGCAGGGAGGAATTCGTGAAATTTGAGGTGTTCATACTGATGAGAAGAGATGAGCCCAGAAATCGCGTCCATTGATAGCAGGTCTAAGCGAAAGGCTAGCATGGTGATTGGAAACCTTAGGTTGATCTGATGCTGGATTTCGCGCAGATTAGCCATCATTTCCACGGAGAAACCGACTGAGGGGGAGTTGACGCTAGGAGACCAAGGCTGGGCTTCCATAGCGTTGGTAAGAAGGAAGAAGCTGGCGGTCATGTGTAAATTAAAATTATGTAAAACTGGAAGTGAGCGATCCCGTGACATGTAAATCTAACTCAAACTCGAACCACCACAATACAACTGTCAGATATCTGACATTGTACTCAGAGTCGAAGCACTGAATCCCTAGTGGGTACCATATCAAACGTACCGTTAGTAGTCTAGGTGCTCAGCTGTTTGTGCTGTCAGCCCTTTCAAGTTCTATTCATTCAAGTTTGCTCTTCCTTTCTCTAGCCCATCTTATGACGACCTGACCAGTCCGTAGACTAAAAAACCACATGCCATATACAATAGACATGCTCAAGACTCCGAAAATTTTGTCGAATCGGCGTTTCATTTTTTAGTTCTTCGGAGACGTCAACTCAACTCAATCTGTCAATGCTCATGCAACGAAACTTCAATCATGTGCCCAGTCATTTGTTTTCGACTTGAATATTTGAATGGCTAATAGGACTCTTCTGCCCTCACTGATGCTAACTTCTCTGGCGACGATTGCACACTGGTGGCACTGGTGCTGTGTTCGAACTAACCGAATCACGGTCGCCCTACAGTCACTTAATGTTCACTGTACATGTTCTTGTGAAGTTTCTTGGACACCTACTGTATGATAGAAGCATCTTGGATGTCTCATTTCTGTGCTTTCTCTCTGCTCGACAGCATGTAGGAGTCCCCATCTGCTACATCCCATTCACTTCTACATCTCTGAGCCCATAGAGTCATCAGTCATCTATGCTGTAGGACGTTTGTTTCTTGCTTCAATTCTGTCTGTCAGAAATTTGTCACTTTGCCGAATTGCCAAAATACCTTTATGACTTTCATGTCGAGCGTGTAGTTTGTTATAAAAGTAAGGCGGCAGTGTAGTGCCTAATCATCCACCGACAGGTAGATATACCTCTCTCTTTAATGTTCGCCTAAGGTTAGCTTTCAGGCCTACCTAGCCTTCTCTTTTCTATCTCGTCTTATTCATACCGTTTCCATAGCTCTTTTGCGCTTGCCCGTCGTGCTTTCCACAGTCCTCGCGACTACGTTCTCAGCATCAGAGAGTACGTATTTTTCCGCGATCTACGCTCTGATTCCACACTCACCCATCTTTCAGATCTCCTGGCCAGTGCAGCGACTACTGAAAACGCGTCTCTTGCAGCGCGCGCCCCAGCCCAGCCTCTTACTCTAACCGACTCCAACTGGATTTGGACTGGAGAGGAGGCCAGCACAGGAGGCCGCGCGCCCATCGGTTCTCGTCCCTTCCGCAAGACTATCCCCCACAAACCTCCCAAGTGCGCGGTATGCGCGACAATCCTCATTGCTACGTATGTTCGGCTTTCTCGATTACTTCCAAGACTGTTCTGAGAAAAATATCCAGTGACGACCTCCACACTCTGTACGTCAACGGTGCTGAAATCGGTTTGGGAGCGTCCTCCTCCAGCGCGCAGGTGTACACCGTCGGGCTCAACCCAGAATCCGACAGTCATCGCCGTCAACGGCACCAACACTGGAGGTCCCGCCGGTCTGATTGCCACTGTCCTTGTTGACTATACCGACGGCACCACTGAGACCTTTGTCACCGACGAGTCCTGGAAGACTCTCAAGTCCGCCCCCCCATCTGGATTCGCGAACCCAAGCTTGGACGACTCGGCATGGATTGCAGCGGTCACTCAGGGAAAGGACGGCGGTCAGACCGCGCTTCCTCCCGCACTTGATATCACGCAGAGTAACTGGATCTGGACGAACGAGACCAACTCGGCGGGGAACGCCCCGGTTGTTCACAGGGCGTTCAGGAAGACAGTCACTTCGCCGTATGGCAAGGAAGCTGTGTGCGCGAAGGTAGTCATCGCTGTGTAGGTTCTTTGCTCCTTTGACTGGCGGCGATAATTGACCGGACCCTTACAGCAACAACACATACACTCTCTATGCCAACGGCCTGTCCCTCGGATCGGGCACAGACTTCCACGCAGCCCAAGCATACTTCGTGCCTCCGAGTCAGCTCCGCTGACCAGAATGTCTTCGCGGTCGATGGAGAGAATACTGGTGGTCCCGCTGGTGTAATTGCTACCATTCTGATGGTGTATAACGATGGGACTTCGGTTTCCTACGTCACGGATACCACCTGGAAGACGTTCACCGGTCTGCCTACTGACTTCCAGCACCCCACGACCGACGATAACACTTGGAGAGATGCTACAATTGTGGGCAAGTATGGCGGTCCCGGAGAAGTTACCGTTCCGGCTGCGTAGCACCTCCGGATATCTTCCTTCGCATTCAGTTTGATTCTTTACTCATTCACGATAAGTATATACGGAGCTTTACTTGAATGTAGCCAGTCTTCTATCTCATCGCCTCTAGATTGTGTGGAATAATCGAATACTTTTAAGTTGAAGTCTGGTCGCGGATATTGAGGAATCAACGTTTAGCAACTGGGCGCTCTCTCACTAAGAAACTGATGACGAACAGTGCTAGTGCTCCTGGTGCCGACACAACCAGTAAGAAACGGCCGGACACACCGCGAGCGATGGCAATGGTAGCGAGATATCGAAGGAATCGGAGGAAACAAAGAAAGCCTTCATAATTGCTGAGTATGGTAATATAGTGGTTTCCATTTTTTGGGGTTCGCTGTTCATTAAAGTCCTTCATATATTACAGAGGTTCAATAGTCAATACAGGTTCGTGTAAAGATACAATGGTGAGTAAAATAAACTCATCCGACTTATTGGAGATGTGAATGATAGGCAAGATATGAGCAGGAGAGAGAGGAGGGCACATCGATTCTCGTGACAGTATTAGGTGAAGAGGACGCGCAGAGGATATTTTTTTGGGAGTAATTCATGCAACTTCAAGTCTGCATACTGATGGGATGAGATGAGCCTATGAATCGCGTCCTTGACAGTAGGCCCTAAACGAAAGGATGGTGGTTGGAAAGAGAGACACGGAGAATGCCGAGTCCTCTGGAGGGCTTTTCATAGTATACCGAGTGAGAAAGGAAAAATGAGCCGATGGTCGATGAGCGACGAGCGTGCTCATTGCGGTATTACCTTGCTGGTAAGCAAGGTCTACCCGACCCGAAACTTCCCACCCATATTTACTCCCGAAATCTGCCAATTGCAAATGTGCATTTGTCTCTGTTTGTTCACCTCTTCAACCTGGCCAACCCCCTTCTCGCTACGAAACCTGCCAATATCAAATATCTCTTTCAATCTGCCAGTCACCGATTCTACAGATTCTACATATGAAAACATTTCCCCCACCGCCCAGGTCCGCCCTCGATGCCTGAAATTAACCACTCTTCCACTATCTCTGTGTGCGAGTAAAATATCCTTAATATCTTTCTCTATCTCGACCAGTCTATCCCCTTTGCTGCAGTCCCTAATCTTGACGTCGTCAACCGCGACATGAAACCTCTCCTCCGGAGTCTCCTTGAAAGCAAGCAACAGTAGCTCCAGCAAGTCACGACCTTTCTGTAACGGGCTCTCGCTCAATGAATGGAACTCGAATTTTCGAGGCTGACAAAACACTGTCAGATGACAAAGTCGTTGAATCTGAGGCGGTATAGGAATGCTAGGAGCTCATCGGCACGATGATGAGCTGGGATACGGAGATTCAACAGTTCAACAGTGCGTCCCCAACCATGTTGCCCTTTCCCTCTATATAAAAGCTCCTACGTTAGATGGGCTGCTCTTCTAGTATTCGAAAAAGCTCTCTAATCTACCTTGAGACGAAACGAGACGTTTGCGTACTTCAATGAACGCTTCCGCTGCACAAGCTCAACGAGCCAAAACCGCAGCGTACATTGTAGCAACGACACCACTACATATGCAGCACTTGCCTGTTTTTTCCGTTTACAATTCTACCAGAGTTTGCTTTTGGAATCGGCAATGGCCTTCTCAACGAAGTACGATGACTTGACTTCCCAGTGAGCGGGACAAGGCCGTTCGGGGGGAGAAGGATGATCTGTATTGCGAACGGAACAAGTAAGTGCTAGTGCATTCTAACTCATATTTTCTCAGTGTCTACTGAAGTTCAATGGCAGAAAATACAAAGGAGAGAATTAGAATCTCGAAGTCAGCTTCCGACCTCCGTACACGTCACGCCGCTGCCTAATTCACCGTTCAGCACCTTGATTCAGAACAAAAGCGGCTCAAGAAACTTCTTGCGGTATTCGATGACGCTTCAGAACAGAACAAGAACGAAAATGGTCAATTTAAAAATATCATCAAAGACCTAACAGTAAAGCACGAAACTGCCGTAGCTTCTTTGGCACGCAAGTATGCCGCGGCTTTAGCTCAGGATAAGGCCAACTTACAACAGATAGATAGGCTTAAAGCTTATTAAAGCTGGGCTGGCAGGAAGTTTGATCAGTCCGACATCTAACACCACCGAGGGACGTCAAGATGACGACTATCTTACTCCTGTTGAATATGGCGACGACCTTTTCAGCAATACGGCCTAGATAAACAGGAAAAAACAAGGCAGACACCTCATTGCTTTTGTCGATGAAATGGACGGAGAGATCAGAGTCCTTGACAGCGCGCGTTATAGTCCATTTTAGGTTTTACAATGACGCGTTCCCGACGTATGTTGCTTCTGCACCTCCTATCCATTCCAAGGCGCTGACGAAGACAAAGTGTACTGTGGACGGCATGGATCATGTTTTCGCTAACATCCTTTGGCGACTAGAGCTAGTGCTCATCGACATCACCGAAGCCAGTTCCTTTCAAGTCACCGCCGCCCCGAACCCCTTGCTATTTCCTTCAACCAGTCTCTTGCAGTGTTGTGCTATGAACTTATTTAATACTCTCATGAAACCGCATTTTACTATACCCATCCACCGCTCGCTCTCCTATACATATAAAATACTACCAGATCATTAATGCAGCACCCCTGGCGTTGCCCTAACTAGTGACGAAACTAGCAATAATCCTGCAAAGTCGGCAAAGTCATCTGTTTTCATAAAAAAAAAAAGATCGGCACGCGCCTTCGGTATCGCTGTTAGCTGTAAGGCACTGAAGGGGCAGTGCAAGCAGCAGCCTCCTTCCAGCAAGGTCCCTGTCGCCAGCGCCGCGGCGGGCCCTTGTAAAAAAAAAAGCCACGGCCCACAACGCCGAACAGTGAGATAAGTAAAATAAATATTGAGATCCGTAGATCTACCACTCCGGGAAAGCGTGTCATCCTTGTGCAGGGGCCATGCTAATCTTCTCTGTATCGTTCCAATTTTTTCGTATGTCACCCCAAAGGGGACATTAGTTAATGGTTGCATTGGAAGGTAGCCTTAGGAGTTTTGTATTTACGTCGAGTCACTGGCCAACGACCATGTGGCAGCTGCCCTTGATGGGTACCTGCAAACAACTGGTGGGCCAAACGCCATAGGTTCTTACGTACCACGCTCGACACGATGTGTATTCTTTGACCAACAACATTGAACTATTACATGCAAGACGGAGGGATTCGCCGGGTGGACGAGCGACGCATACCGCGATGTGTAAGCTTATTATCATTTGCAGCAAGAGCTGATAGTACAAACTTCTCGGACTTAGAGAACGCTGTAGGACAATTCCAATTCTTCAGCAGAGTATTTCTCCAGCTTGGACAAAACCAGAGCGCGACCAATTTCCCCTAATTCCCTGTCTTTATTGCTGTCGAATACTCGACACAACTTGATCGTTCTCAGCCGCTGGAAAGAAGGCAGCTGACACGTCCAACGCGACACTACCATCTCCACAAAAAGATTGTCATCATACAGCATTTCTCCCCTGATATGCAGGGTATGCAGTCTCGGTAGGAGAACATTATCCGCGTCCGATATTACCAAGGGTGCGAGAATGCTATCTGTCAAGGCGATGGGGCCCACGTCAAGAAGTTTAACTTCTTGGAGGGTGGATGAAGTACTGCGGAAGAAACCAAGAAGATCCGTTTCCTCTATGTTGCCGTGAGTGAAGTGAAATGTGGTCAAAGGTGACTGCGACCGGCTTATGAGCCCCCGGATAGCTGTAAAGGTTTTCTCGGTATCGCGCTGATGTCCCTCATCCACGCAGCAGTCCACTTTTAAGGTAGACACGTGGGGTATTACGAGAGCACCAAGAAGCTGAGCGAGGACAGACCTGGGGTATGCGTATGCCCACGAGCTCAACGTTAACGTTCGAAGCTTTGGACAAGATTGTGGAATAACTTCCTCTAATTGGGTTGACAGAAGCTCACATCGTAAATCACATTCCTCTAGATTTTTGACTTTTGCAAGCACACCGAGGATGTCAGAGGTCCCAGGGCCGGGATTACAATGCCGGTGAAAGACATGGTAAGTGGAGTAGTGAGTGATCTGATGGTAGGGCAAATCAAGGGTAGAAACGACGTTTCGTATATCCACGCTATCAAGAGCATTTAAAAGCGGAGTGTCTCCAAATAATTTCATGCGAGACAGCTTTTGAAACTCTTCGCCATTCGTGCAGAGAAGAGTGAGATTTTTGAGGATGGGTAGGTGAAGTTGTAAAGCTGCCACAGAAATGAACATTGCGGCGGGTAGATAGAGATAAAGAGATTGTATTCGATCTTGGATGGATAACAAGAACACGCAAAGGTGGGGCGGTAATGATATGGAAGAAGTCTGGCCCGATTCTGCACATATCCGGATTGACAGTGGACGACATCGCGCTCGTGTAACCTGGCGCGCTAGTTGTCGAAAGTGACGAAGGTTAGAAGATGAAAAATTGCCATCGCTGAGGGATATATTGATCCTCGACCAAAGCTCTGGGAAGCCAAGGGCGGCCCGGTGCCATGTTTTGCACACGAGCTCAATTGTCCACAACGGGCTCTCGCTAGGGAAGAAATCCCACCAGTATTTATATCTCTGGGATTGCAATCGCGGCATGGGGAAGACGATGGTACCGAGAAAGATATTGTATAGGATCTCAGGGGGTAGGCGACGGAGTGGGGAGAGAACGCGTTTATGTTCTGCTATGCGGGCTACCACTTTTCCACGCTCGCTGCCAAGACCGTTAATTTCAGCGCCAATCAAGGCAAGCTGGTTGGACAGCGCCTGCTGAAGTTCCTTCAGAGCAGTGACATGTTTGTCAATTGCGGCAACGCGTGCCTCGCCCGCCAATACGCTATCTCGTAATTCACATTCTTCGGATGGAGAGGGGGGGTCATTGGAGCGTAACAGGTTGTCGAATGTAGGGCCGGCATGGGCCGTTTTTTCGTCGCACGAGGTTGTGGAAGGAGAATAATGATTTGGACAGTTGCAGCTCGAGCAAACTCGAGGTGACCAGGTATGAGAGAGCATCATGAGAGGTGTAAATCCACAAAAGAGTTGAGCAAGTAGCACTTCCGTCAAACGGTACTCACTGGCAAGACGCAGTATCCTGTTTGTGCTGAACACGAGGGCGAACAATCGAGTAACACACTTTTCAAGCTCCGCCCAGGATACATATATTCTTTGAACAAGAAGCATAGAGGTATTACATGTAAGCGAGAAGAAGGACATAGCTCGGATAGACCGGTGATGTATGCTGCAATGTATAAGCTTATCATTTGCAAGCCACAGACCTAGAAAATGCTGTAGTCTCGCCCCCATCATCCGTTTTGGTGAGATTTCGCTGCGCGCCACCAGAGCTTTACATAGGTATGTCATTACTGCCACTGCATACACGATTGAATTGAATTTAAATGAATTTAATGCCATTCAATTTGTTCCTGAAAACGCACACCTATAGTCCAAGTGCCCAGAAAGTTGAGTGACCTGAGTCTCCGTGCACACTAAAGGGAACTCACCGAAACGTGTGGGGCCGAGACTAAGAATGCTGTAGGATAAGTTCAATCCTTCAGTACAGTATTCCTCCAGCTTGGAAAAGGCTAATGCGCGACCGAGTTCCCCTTCTTCCTTATCATCTTCAATATTCAAGGATCGACGCAAAACGATCGTTCGCAGACGCCGGAAAGAGGGTCCTCTACACGTCCAACGCGACTCCACCATCTCTGCGAGAAGATTGGCATCAAACCGCATTTCGCCGCTGATATGCAGGGTATGCAGTCTCGGTAGGAGAACATTATCCGCGTCTGATATCACTAGAGGGATAAGGATGTTGTCCGTCAGTGCCATAGGACCCACTTCAAGGAGCTTGACTTCTTGGAGAGTGGATGAGGCGCTGAAAAAGAGGGCGAGAAGATCTTCTTCGTCTATACCACCGTGGGTGAAATGAAATGTGGTCAAGGGTGACTGCGATCGGTATATGGCGCCCCGGATAGCTGTGAAGGTCTGCGCAGTATCACGTACATGTCCCTCGTCCACACAGCAGTGCACCTTAAGCGTAGACAAGCAGGGCAATGTGAGAACATTGAGAAGCCGAGCAAGAACAGAACTGGGGTATTCGATCGCCCATGAGCTTAGGAACAATGTTTGAAGCTTTGGACAAGATCGTGGATAGTCTTCGCTATCGGGCGTGTTCGTTATGACTTCACATCTCAAATCACAAGTTTCTAGGTTTCTCGTCTGTGACAAAAACCTGAGGATATTGAAAGTCGAAGGTCCAGGACGAAAACGAGGGTGAAAGACGTGGTAAGTGGAGTAATGAGTGATCTGATGGTAGGGCAAATCAAGGACAGAAACGACGTATTGTATATCGACGGTGTCAAGAACATTTAATAGTGGCGTGTCTCCAAATAGTTTCAGGCGGGACAGCTTTTGGAACTCTTCACCATTCGTGGAGAGAAGAGTGAGCTTTCTGAGGATAGGCAGGTAAAGTTGTAGAGTTGCCACAAAAGTGAACATTGCCGCGGGTAGATAGAGATGGAGAGATTGTATTCGATCTTGTATGGAGAACAAGAACAAGGAAAGCTGCGGCGGTAAGGGTTTGGAAGAAGTGTGGGGCGATCCTGCACATATCAGGATTGACAATGGATGACATCGCGTTCGTGCAATCTGACGGCCAAGCCGTCGCAGGTAGCGAAAGTTAGAAGATGAAAAGTTCCCGTCACTAAGCGATATATTGATGCTCGACCAAAGCCCTGGGAAGTCAAGGACGGCCCGGCGCCACGTTTTGCACACGAGCTCAATTGTCCACAACGAGCTTTCGCTAGGGTGAAAATCCCACCAGTATTTATCTCTCTGGGATTGCGATCGCGGCATGGGAAAGACGATGGTACCGAGAAAGATGTTGTATAGGATCTCTGGAGGTAGACGACGGAGTGGGGAGAGAAGGCGTTTATGTTCTGCTATACGGGCCACCACCTTTCCACGCTCGCTGTCAAGGCCTTCCATTTCAGCCCCAATCAAGGCAAGCTGGTTGGAAAGCAGCTTCTTCAGAGCAGCGACATGATCGTCAATCGCGATAACGCGCGCTTCGCCTGCTGATATGCTATCCCGTAATTCGCATTCTTCGGATGGAGAGGGGGAGTCATTGGAGCGTAAAAGGTTGTCGAATGTAGGGCCGGCATAGGCCGTTTCTTCGTCGCGCGAGGTCGTAGAAGGAGAATAATGATTTGGACAGTCGCAGCCCAAGCAAATTCGTGGTGACTGGGTATGGGGAAGCATCATACTACAAAAAGAGTTGAGCATCTGGGTCAGTTTCACTACTACGGTCGTCAACTCACTGGGGAGGACGCAGTATCTGGAAAATGCTGATGAGGTGTAGAGCAAGTTTGGCTTTAAACTCCGCGGCCGTTCAGACGGCCAGCTAGTGATAGGCGCCGCCATTGGAACCGACGAGATGAGAGATGCTGGTCAACGAGCTTTTCAAACTCCGCCTTTCTCTCAATGAGCATCATGTACCGTGCCGTCCTCACCTTCATGGTACACGTCGTCTTTCCACCAGCTTTGCCGAAGAACACAAGGTTCTCCTGGACCATGCAGCACAGACGTTTTATGTCTCGAAGGATATCGCGACCGTCCTCGGTTGGCATGCTGATTTTTCAGAGGTGCCTCTGACATTCTCTAGGCCGAAGCATCTCTCGATGCAGAGCAGTATTGGTATGGGTCTCATTAATTACTCTAATCTGCATTTGCAGAAGCGGGTTGCATGGGTTGGAGTCGAAGATGAGTCGCGTTATTTTTTCGGCTGGTGAAGTTGGCGGAGCGGAGTCAGGTTAGACCTGTAACCGGTCGTCTTCCATATATGGGAGCAAACTCACGATATAACGGGAACACGTCTTGAACGGTACTCCTCATGTACTCGCTCTGTGTCGCGTCTTTCTCCCCTTGTATGATGGCTGTCTTTCCGCCTTTTCACCACAATACTCCGTGATGTGATGAAAATGTTATATCACGCAGAACACTCGACAAAGCCTTGTATCGATGGTTGAATCGCTACGACCCTTGATGAACTCGACGGTCGCCTTTCACGTGCCCTGGTCCCTGAATACATATCTTCTAGCCGCCTCAGAATGAACGCCTGATCGCCTCAAAATCCTTTCTTCTTGGATGGTATGCTATTCATGGAATGCAAGCCGCACGCGATTCATAGCTCTTGCACCCTTGTTATTTGCAAGGACACGGTTCCTGGAAAAATTCATCACTACGCTTCTTCTCATCGACAGATCTTCAGACGGACTTTTTCTAACAATATCCCACTCAAGCGCTTTCAAAAGACCCTGGTGACGGTATTTGGAACGACGTATGGCATCGAGACTACTGTGGTCAATGATGGCTTCCCTTACAACGATGAATATTCGGAATGTATACTTCTATTACCTCTTTCTTTGAGTTCTTCACTGCGAGTGCTAATGTCCGCGACAGTAAATAACATGAACTATGACACTGCGCCTCGTACTCCGAATCCAGGAACTGCCCGGCACCTTATTGTCACTACTGAGGTCCGAGCAGCTTTTTAGATCGAAATCTGGGCATGTCTCGTCTCTACTGTCCCATTTGATGCTCAGGACTTCAGCAACTAATTCAACATATATATGTTGACGAAGCTCACTTCGAAATTCGTTTTCTTTGCCGGGTCAACATGTTACGGTGTCGAGGCATTTCGCTAAGCTAAACTCAAGGATGAAGAAATTGTGCTTCGACTAGATGGACTAGGGAGTGAGGCTGTTCTTTGTAGAGTATACGTATCGAGATGGAAAGATGGCACAAGTTAGACCTGTAACCGGTCGTCTTCCATATATGGGAGCAAGCTCACGATATATTCATAAGACGACCTGTACAACTGAGTTTAAATATAGCAGGTTCATTTTTGCTGACCACGCACCTTCCTAATAAGATGTAGCATCCAAAACGGGAAGGCTCTTGCAAGTGCCTTCGCGCATGTATTCCACTGCCGATAACACATAGCTCCCTCCGGTATTGACAAAAATAAAAGTTTCAATTCTGTATTTGTTGGCAACTGCATGCATAAGACTCTGAGCTCTACTACAAATGTTCTTAGCAGCGTTTTCTCAGTCATAGATCACCGTCAGTTGACCGTCAGTCTGCCATCACAGGAAGGTCCTGGAAGAAGACAATCCATATGGACATTTGCGCGCGGCCATCTTTCTGTCTCGACACGGGTACACCTCTACAAAAAACAATAAGAATCCAATCCCCTAGTCCCACTTTCTCTTTATCCCTGAGTACAGTGTTGCGAAACACTTCAACTTGAACATAGCTGTTACCCCAGGAAAGAAAGCGGAGCCGAGTCGTCAACATATATAGGTCGAATTTGTTGCTGAAATCTTGAATCGCGAATGAGACCGTTGAGACGAGGTACATGTCATGTCTGCATGCAGCGTAGCTCAGTCCTGGCCTCCGTAGTGGATTAACCCTAAGAGAATCATGATTTAGTACGATGCGTTAGTGCAAGAGCTCCAAGCCGCATGCAGCTTGTGTTCTGTGAGTAGCCTATCATCCAAGAAGAAGTTTTGAGACAACCGGGCGTTCGTTCGGAAGTAGCTGGAAGACGTAAAATCAAGTAACTTTGACAGTCGAGTTCATCAAGAGTCGGAGCGAAATTGCTATCTGAGCATCACGCAAAGCTTCGTAGAGTGTTTTTGTGTTATATAATGTTTTCATAACATCAAAGATTATCGTGGTTGAAAATGTGGAAGCACACAGCGGGAGAAAGACGTGGCGCAGCGCGAGTACACGAAAAGTATTGTTCAAGACGCGTGTTCCCGTTTTGGATGCTACATCTTATTAGGAAGGTGCGTGGTCAGCAAAAATGAACCTGCTATATTTAAACTCAGTTGTACAGGTCGTCTTATGAATATATCGTGAGCTTGCTCCCATATATGGAAGACGACCGGTTACAGGTCTAGACAGCTGAATCCGCTAGGCGAAGACATTTGCGAGAGCGTTCCCGTTTTGGAGTGAACTATACCTTATTAGGAAGGTGCGTGGTCAGGGAAAATGAACCTGCTATATTTGAACTCATTCAGGTCGTCTTATGAATATATTGTGAGCTTGCTCCCACATATGGAAGACGGCGGGTTACAGGTCTACCTACGAAGTGCGGTTCTAGTATACTTTTTAATACTGTGCTGTGGGTACATGTTTGCCGGTCTGAATCCCGGAATCCCTTTCTGCTGGATTTTATGGAATCAACCCGCTCGGCGCTTGATGTCACCATCGGACTCGAACTGGAGATTGGGCTCGCAAAAGGTAGGTATCATGTATATGGTTGCTGTATCAATAACGGATGTATATTTACTCACACGTTTTATAGGGATCAGAGTCCGACATTCAAAGCTATGCCAACCGTCTTGAATATTCAACACCCATCTTTTTGTGATATGAAGTTCCGCTTTGCTCGCAATCGTGGTACGGTACCATACTATGAGCTAGAAGCTGAACTTGATTCAGAACTTTCACATGGGGCTACAAATAAGTACTAATCATACTCACTTCTGCATTCTAACCTACGAGGTGCGGTTCTAGTATACTTTTTAATACTGCGGTGTGGGTACATGTTTGCCGGTCTGATTCCCGGAAACCCTTTCTGCTGATGATTTTTTGGAATCAACTCGCTCGGCGCTTGGTGTCACCGTCGGACTCGGACTGGAGATTGGGCTCACAAAAGGTAGGTATCATGTATATGGTTGCTGTATCAATAACCGATGGACATCTCCTCACATGCTCTATAGGGACCAGAGTCCGACGTTCAAAGTTATGCCAACAGTCTTGTTTTGCCGATGACAGAAGGTACGTATATTGTATAGTGTTCAGCTGTGCGGATCAAAGATGTTATCCTCAGGCATCCCCGCACTGGCGCAGATTTCTCAATTCCTAGCTATTAAAGGACTTACGTCCTCGCATCTTGAACCTTCACTATTGCGCCCTTCAAGTTAGACATGGCCTCTACCACCTTTTGTATTGATGTTCCCGTCTTTGGTGGGCAAGGCACTGCAGCTGCCAACTCTCCTCAGGCGCGCCAGCAGGCCTTCTTCGACGCCTCTTCCCCCTCAGGCTCTGTTCTCCTTGCTGCCTGCCACGCGACCCTCCATGCAGAATTGGAGACGCTCTCTTCGACAGAGCGGTCTCAAGTTAACATCGACCTGTCAAACTTCCAGACTAAAGAGTCCATCCTTGCTCTACCCACCGAACGGTATCTCCATAATGCAGTCATTTCTGGCACCACACTCTTCCTCCTACAGACGCTGCGCTACCTGGCGTACATTGACGCTTCCGTTGCTTCCAATGGGTCTCTCACCCCGTTCAGTGACGTTTTGAAACTCAACTCTGTCCACGGTGTTGGCATCCTCGGGTTTTCGTCAGGGATATTGCCCGCAGCTGTCGTCGCTACTTCATTCTCAAGCGTTTCTTTCCTTTCCCACGCCGTAGAGGCGTATCGCTTGGCTGTATGGATTGGTGTACGTGCCCAAATTTTCCGCGACACGACACTTTCGGGCTCGTTCCCTGAAGCCGTTCACTCTTCTCCTTGGAGTCTTGTGTTCCTTGGATTGAACAAAGAAGATGCAGAGGTGGCAATTTCGGATTTTGCAAAGGTCAGATCTTTTACACCGTTCTTCATCTCCGTTACTAATCAATCAAGCAGACCATTGCCGAACCATCCCCTCTTTATGTCACTGCAACGATGGATGCCAATTCTGTCACTATATCAGGCCGCCCTGATACCCTCTCTGCGTTTTCGGAGCACGTTACAGCATGCTCCTCAGAAGTTAGCATTGTTGTGCATAAGACAACGCTCAACGCCTTGTACCATGCACCACTCCATGTCGCGGGAGCACGGGAAGAGATCCTCACCGACGTTATTCGGAGGGGTATCCAATTCCCGCAAATCGAGGATATCCATGTTCCCTTCCGCTCCACATTCACCGGCGAGGCATTGAAGAAGGATATGACTGGGTCACTTGTTGAGCTCGTTGTGGATATGGTTATTTCTCAACCTATCAACTGGGACCTGGTGACTTCTGGCGTTCTCAAGGACCTTCCCAATGATGCGTCCGTGCGCCTGCTCAACGTCGGGCCTGGATCAGGTCTATGTCGAGGTCTTGAAAGGGCCTTATGCAAAGAGCGCGTAAAATTGCTCGATCTTACGGCCTTGGACGCGAAAAGCACGTCTCAATCGAAAGGCAAGCAGGAAGCTATTGCTATCGTTGGAATGGCGGTCAATATGCCTGGAGCACCCAACGTCTCTAAGCTCTGGGAAGTATTGGAGCAAGGTATCAACACTATTAGCGAGGTACTCAAACTTTGTTTCCATTTTCATCACAATTCGCTGACATCTGGATGATATTTTAAGGTTCCTGAGAATCGTTTCAAAGTGTCGGATTACAATGAGGCCAAGAACCCGAAGCGGCAAATGAAGGCCCACACCGGCAACTTCATCGAAGGTGCCGATGAATTCGATAACCGCTTCTTCAAGATCAGTCCCAGGGAGGCGAAAAGCATGGATCCTCAACAGCGGGTCTTGCTTCATACCACCTACGAGGCATTGGAAGATGCGGGCTATGTTCCGAACGCGACTCCCTCATTCAACCCGGACACTTTCGGATGCTACATTGGTGCAGTTAACAACGATTATACGCTGAATCTACGTGACGACATTGACGTGTACTATAGCACTGGTGAGCTCTCGCTCATTCAAAGTTTCTGTGCCATCATTTGCTTACCCCCCTTGTGAATAGGCACGTTGAAGGCGTTCTTATGTGGACGTCTGTCTTATTCAATGCAGCTCAGCGGTCCCTCTATCGTCGTGGATACCGCATGTTCGTCTTCTGGTGTCGCTGTATATCAAGGAGCGCGTGCTCTCATGAACCGGGACTGCAATGCGGCTATTGTTGGCGGTGTGAATGTGATCACCAGCCCAGACGTGCGTTATTCTTCTCTTTGTTCTATACCTTTAAATCATATTCTTTGGTTCTAGATGTTCTTGGGACTCGATCGCAGCCATTTCCTAAGCCCAACTGGACAGTGTAAAGCATTCGACGCATCCGCCGATGGGTATTCCCGAAGCAAAGGGTGTGGAATATTCGTCTTGAAGCGCCTCTCGGACGCTATCGTCGAGGACGATAAGATTTGGGGTGTCATTCGAGGTGTCGAAGTCAACCAAAGCGGCTTGGCTCATTCGATCACCCGTCCCCACGCTCCCACCCAAATCACACTCTTCAAACAGCTTTTGGAGAATACTGGCGTCGACGCAACCCGAATCAATGTTGTCGAAGCCCACGGAACAGGAACTCAAGCTGGAGATCCAAACGAGCTTGAGAGCATCCGGGGTGTATTCACCCAGAAGCGTAGCGCCAAGAACCCATTGCATATCACGTCCGTGAAAGCGAACATTGGACATCTGGAGTCGGCTTCTGGTGCTGCAGGACTTGCGAAAATCCTTCTCATGATGGCGCACCGAACGATTCCTCGTCTTATCTCCCTTCACGATCTGAACCCACGCATTGCCCCATTAGATGCCGACAACACCATCATCGACAGGGTCCATGCTGTTTGGGAGCCTTCTCCCGGCGGTCAGACGAGGATGGCACTCTTGAACAACTTTGGTGCTGCGGGTTCGAACACTGCTATGTTGGTGGAGGAGTTTGCTCGTCCTTCGCCCGTTCAACTTGAAGCTGTTCCTCTTGTTTTCGGTCTGTCTGCAAAGACTGACACCGCCCTGGAGAAGCTCCGCGCAAAGTATATAAGCTGGCTCCAGAGTTCAGAGAGCACCGACAAGAGATTAGTGGACATTGCTTACACGTCCACGAGTCGTCGCCAGCTCTATGAGCATCGGACAGCGGTGGCCGCTTCTACGAGGGAGGAGCTTATTGAGAAATTGCAGAAAGCCAAGTTCGTTCAGTCTCTCAGCCAAGATGGAAAAGCTGTTTTCGTGTTCTCTGGGCAAGGCGCTCAGTACCTTGAGATGGGGCGAACCCTGTACGATTCGTCGCCGATCTTCAAATCTCATATCGACGAATGCCATTCATTCCTTACTGCATCCGGATTTTGCGGTGTATTGCCTATCATTGCTCCTGAACCCGATGGCACAGGTCTAATGGAGACGGAAGAATTCGAAGCCTATCAAGCTGCTATTTTCGCGTTGGAGTATGCTCTTGCCAAATTGTGGATGTCGTGGGGCGTGAAACCGACAGCTGTGGTTGGTCACAGGTATGTTCTGTTTCGTCTGTATGTTTGACTGCGCTAATGCCGTTGCAGTCTCGGGGAATATGCAGCGCTCGTCATTGCCAATGTCCTATCGTTGCGGGGTGCTCTCACCATCATTGCCCATCGTGTGCGTCTTATGGTGACAAAATGTGCTGTCTCATCAACCAGCATGATTGCCGTCAATCTGGCTCAATCATTGGTACAGGACATCTTGAAAGCGACCATCTTCGACAAGTTGAGCATTTCGTGCTTCAACAGTCCCGTTGATTGTGTCGTGTCTGGGCCATTGAAACAGCTTCGCGCATTGAAGGAGCACTTGGATGCCGAAGTCCACTGCAAGAACGTTCTTCTGACTGTGCCGTTTGGGTACCATAGCATCGCGATGGCGCCCATCCTTGACGATCTTGACGCTGTCGCTTTGAACGTGACTCTGAGAGCTCCAACGATCCCCATCATCTCCAATGTCTATGGTGATGTTGTGTACCCTGGGGACGCGTCCGTCTTCGATGCGCAGTATTTCTCTAGACATTGTGCCGAGCCAGTCCAATTCGATCGTGGGATTCACGCGTTGATGGCACTGCCCGAGTGCTCCAAGATTGACGCGTGGTTGGAAATTGGTCCTCACACCACATGCCTCCCGATGATCAAAGCGATCACGGCACCCCATGGCGCGCCTCTCCTTCTCGGCTCCATCCGGAAGCAGCGCGACCCGTGGTCAACGCTCACTGCGACTTTGGCTCAGCTCTACCAAGCGAATGTCCCCGTTTCATGGCGAGAGACGTTCTCTCATGTACCGGATGTATCGTGCATTAGTCTCCCTTCGTATCCCTTTGCGCCGTCGAAGTTTTGGGTCACTTTCAAGGAAGAAATAGCTGTCGAGAAGGTTTCTCAAGTGGAAATTCCTGCGAAACAGACCATTTCCAATTCTGCCCTCCTGCATGAGTGGATCCAGGAGCCATCTTCAGCGAACGCGTTTACCTCCATTTTTGAGACGCCCATCAGTATGTTGGCTGGTTCGATTACAGGACATCGAGTTGGGGGCATAGCTTTGTGTCCTGCCTCCGTGTACCTGGAACAGTTGTATGCTGGGATCGACTTGAACTCGTAGTCATTTAGGCTCTCAGTCTAGTGATAAGCATGCGATCCTCCGGGCTATCAAACTCACGCATGGTTTGGTATATGACGAGTCGGTCGCGCGCATTGTTGTGACGGTGATCACTTTGACCAGAGACTCAGGCGCCTTCAACGTCAGCTCACGAGTAGAAGGTTCGAATGAGCAGACCTCTCATGCCCATGGCGAGTTCCGTCTTCAGCCTGCGGCGACCACTCTCACCGAATTCTCTTGTGCGTTTCCTACCATCAGCCGCCATATCGCTGCGGTCACGAAGCCCGGCTTACAGCAGGAAACACTCTCGACGTGGATGGTGTACGATGGATTGTTCCCACGTGTAGTCGACTATTCCAAGGAATATCATACTATGCAGTCCCTCACGATCGATGCTAGCCACATGGAAGGATGTGCGCAAGTTCGCCTTCCCCGCGATCACGACAAAGGACCATATGTCGTGCACCCGGTGTTCATGGATACTGTACTCCATGTCGCAGGTTTCGTTGCGAATATGCAGGGCGAACGGAATGATGCGTTTGTTTGCACACAAGTCGGTTCTGTCAAGATCATTCCTGAATTCGTTGATACGAATGCGGAACATGTCGTTTACTGCAGCAACGTGTGGGCGGAGAATGAGCGCACGATCCTTGCGGAGGCGTGGGCGTACCAGAAGGGAGAACCTTCTCGGGTTGTGGCCTGTATGAAGGGTATACAGTTCCGCCGGCTTAAACTCGACGCGTTTTCGCACCTCCTTGCTAGAGCTGTGAGGAAGCCTCCTCAGTCGTCCCTTAATCCTGCTGCCCCTTCTACTGCTCGTCGTCCTACTGTTCACCATCACCGTTCTTCCGAACCGGAGGCGCCTAATGTTGAATCCACAGTGCTCACCATCGTGGCTGAGACTTGCGACATCAGTCCTTCCTCGGTTTCCACTACCACGGATCTCGAGGCCATCGGCGTCGACTCCCTCATGTCCATCGAAATCTTTGCACGGCTACAACAATCCTTCGCGGAGTACAATCTTTCCGCTCATTCTCTGACCTCTTGCCGAACGACCGGGGACATCATTCGTGAAGTCACGGCTAACAGACCGACGAATGCCACAACTAGTGCTCCTTCATCACCAGCAACGCTGTTTTCGGATGATCAGCTGCCAGAGTCCACCCAGCTATCCGTTGATGATGAGCCCGACATTAAGGGCGTTCTTGCCACGGTTTTGGACATCGGTGTCGATGACATTCAGGATGACACTGACTTCGAGCATCTCGGTTTGGATTCACTGACCTCGATCGAAGCTCTTCATTCGCTGAAGACTGAGTTGGGGCTGGATCTCCCAAGCGACTTCTTCACGACCTGTAATACGGTTCATTCTGTCCAAGACCATCTACGACGACATTGTCAGGCTGCGAAGAAGGTAGTGGCGAATATTTCTGCGTCAAAGAAACTGGAAGGCGATAACGCCAGTACGTCTCATCTTGTCAAAAGTCTACGACTCGAATCCCTCCCATCCACTATCCAAACCCATACTGGCAACGACGCCCTTCCTCTTTTCTTGATCCACGATGGTAGCGGTTTAGTCAACAACTACTCCCGCCTTCCGCCGTTGGCTCGGTCTATCTACGGGATCCACAACCCTCACTTCATTTCATCGCAGCCTTGGGAGAACGTGGTCGAAATGTCCCAGGCGTACGCCAAGGTCGTTTCTCAGGTTTCAAAGGGACCACTCCTTCTCGGAGGTAAGCATCTTCCGATTTCCCTTGGCCATAATCTTATTTATTCTTCACAGGATGGTCGTTCGGTGGTATAGCTGCCTACGAAACTGCTCTCCAACTCCAGAAGCAAGGCATCACCGTGAAAGGCATCCTTCTCATCGACCCTCCCAGCCCCATCAACCACGTCCCTCTTTCCAAATCGATGATCGCCACCGCGGTGCGACTTGATTCTCGGAGCAGCGCTTCAACTAAAGTCGGCCAGCTCGTCAAGAAGCAGTTCGCCATGAACGCTGCGATGCTTAAGGATTACGACCCTCGCGCGACGCATGGTGTATGCCCTCCTATGGTCCTACTCCGATCCAGTGAAGTCTTCAATCCGGAGGGCGTCGCTGACGTTCCGAAATGGCTTGCTGACCGGAGCGACGTGAAGAATGCTACAACCGATTGGGATACACTGGCTTCTTCTCCCGTGAAGGTGTTCGATATTCCTGGGAACCACTTCCAGCCGTTTAGTACCGCTAATGTGAGCTTCTTTTGACTGCCGCTGTTGCTCTTACTAACTACTTCATCGACAGATTGCTTCTGTTTCTTCCAAAATGGCTGATGCTTGTCGATACTTGGAGGGTGTGTGAGGAATCATGGGCATTGTGTGTGTGCCCTAAGATTGGCTATTAGACGCTAGAATTCTGTACATACCATTATATTTCAATGCAACTTCAAAGAGATCTAAGTCGGCCCGAACCTTTGGGATTTTGTTCTAACAGCACTTAAAAAGGATCGTTTTTTGAGGACAGATCTAGCTCGACCATTAACATCACCATTGCCCCCTTCAATACTTCCGTCACCTCGTTTTCAACGGAGTACACGATTAACTTGGGGCAAACACAAAGGGGAGAAGATAACGAACGTCCCGCCCTCCTACCTTGCAATCTGCAAGAGAAGGATTGGTGAACGACTTCCGGGTTTGAAACATGCCATCTCAAAGCTGGAGCTTATGCCAACACGCGAAGAGCATTAATACCCGACTGGTTCTGGAAGAAATGCTATCTAGTAACGTGCTTGCCAGATTTATGGTGTAAGGTTGGTTGGGACAGTTAAAGCGATGGAAGATACGGTCGAGACTTGCTGTTATGAACCCCGGCCGACAGCCACGGAAACGGGACCCTATTCTCGCTCAATAACAGCGCTAAAGGATACCTGCCCCGCAGTAGGGCCAACAACCCCGGAGCATGGACCATTTTTCATGCAAAAAGAACATAGTTTCGGATGAACGCTAATGGGTCGCAAGACGGCTCAAATAGACTGGTGATGTATGCTTCAGTGGCTAAATTTATCATCTACAGGTTACAGACTCAGAGAATGCTGTAGGACAACTCCAATCCTTCCGTACAGTATTCCTCCAGCTTGGAAAAGGCTAATGCGCGACCGAGTTCCTCCTCTTCCCTATCATCTTCGATATTCAATGATCGACGCAAAATGATCGTTCGCAGACGCCGGAAAGAGGGACCTTTACACGTCCAACGCGACTCCACCGTCTCCGCAAGAAGATTGGCATCAAACTGCATTTCGCCGCTGATATGCAGGGTATGCAGTCTCGGCAGGAGAACGTTATCTGTGTCTGATATCACCAGAGGAGCGAGAATAGCGTCTGTCAAGGCCCTAGGTCCCACGTCAAGAAGTTTTACCTCTTGGAGGGTGGACGAGGCGATAAGAAAGAGGGCGAAAAGATCCTCTTCGACTATATAACCGCGGGTGAAGTGAAACGTGGTCAAAGGTGACTGTGATCGGCGTATGGCTCTCCGAATAGCTGTAAAAGTATCCGGGTTATCGCGTACCGACGGCGGTACATACCCCTCATCCACACAGCAGTGCACCGCAAGAGTAGACAAACGGGGTATTACGAGAGCATCAAGAAGCCGAGCAAGGACAGAATTAGGGTATGCCCACGAGCTCAATGTCAGCGTTCGAAGCTTTTGACAAGATTGTGAACGATTTCTGACTGACGAAACAAAGCTCACATCGCAAAGCTCACACCGCAAATCACATTCCTCCAGATTTTTAACTTTTGAAAGTACACCGAGGATGTGAGAGGTAGCAGGCCCGGGATTACGACTTCGGTGAAAGACGTGGTAAGTGGAGTAATGAGTGATCTGATGGTAAGGCAAATCAAGGACAGAAACGACGTTTTGTATATCGATGGTATCCAGAACGATTAAGAGTGGCGTATCTCCGAATAGTTTCATGTGAGACAGCTTTTGAAACTCTTCACCATTCGTGGAGAGAAGAGTGAGCTTTCTGAGGATGGGCAGGTAAAGTTGTAGAGTTGCCACAAAAGTGAACATTGCAGGAGGTAGATAGAGATGAGAGCATTGTATTCGATCTTGCGTGGAGAACAGGAGCGTGGAAATCTGAGGCGGCAATGACTTGGAAGACGCCGACTTCTGGTGAGATCCCGCACATATGAGGATTGACAATGGATGACGTCGCGTTCGTGCAACCTGGAGCGCTAGTCGTCGAACGTAGTGAAAGTTAGAAGATGAAAAGTTCTCGTCACTGAGATAGATATTGATGCTCGACCAAAGTTCTGGGAAGTCAAGGACGACCCGGCGCCATGTTTTGCATACGAGTTCGATTGACCACAACGCGCTCTCGCTAGGGTGAAAATCCCACCAGTATCTATCTCTCTGGGATTGCGTTCGCGGCATAGGGAAGATGACTGTACCGAGAAAGATCTTGAGTAGGATCTCTGGAGGTAGACGACGGACTGGGGAGAGAAGATGCTTATGCTCTGCTATACGGGCCACCACCTTTCCACGCTCGCTGCCAAGGCCATCCAGTTCAGCACCGATCAAGGCAAGCTGACTGGACAGCGCCTGCTGAAGCTCCTTCAGAGCAGCGACATGAATGTCAATCGCGATAACGCGCGATTCGCCCACTGATATGCTATCTCGTAATTCACATTCTTCGGATGGAGAGGGGGAGTCATTGGAGCGTAAAAGGTTGTTGAATGTAGGGCCGGTATGGACCGTTTCTTCGTCGCGCGAGGTCGTAGAAGGAGAATAATGATTTGGACAGTCGCAGCCCAAGCAAATTCGTGGTGACTGGGTATGGGGAAGCATTATACTATAAAAAGAGTTGAGCATCTGGGTCAGTTTCACTACTACGGCCGTCAACTCACTGGAAGGACGCAGTATCTGTAAGATGCTGATGAGGTGAAGAGCAAGTTCGGCTTTAAACTCCGCGGCAGGCGTGGTTCAGTGGTGATAGGCGCCGACATTGGAACTGACGAGATGAGAGCTGCTGGTCAACGAGTTTTTCAAACTCCGTCTTTCTTTCAATTAAGTATCGTGCCGCCCTCAGCCGCTTTTGCCTTCACAGTATGCGCCGTCTTTCCACCAGCTCTTCCGAAGAACACAAGGTTCTCCTGGACCGTGCAACACAGACGCTTTATGTCTCGAAGGATATCGCGACTGTCCTCGGTTGGCATGCTGATTTTTCAGAGGTACCTCTGACATTCTCTAGGCCGAAGTATCTCTCGACGTAGAGCAGTATTGGCATGGATCTCATTAACTATTCTGAATCTGCATTTGAACCCTAATTTCAACATGCTGTAGCCACTGAGTACTGAGATGTTGAAGGACCATATATGCTGCAATGGCTAAGTTTATCATCTACAGGTTACAGACTCAGAGAATGCTGTACGATAATTCCTAATCCTTCAGTACAGTATTCCTCCAGCTTAGAAAAGGTTAATGCGCGAGCGACTTCCTCCTCTTCCCTATCATCTCATCATTCAATAATCGACACAAACTGATCGTTCGCAGACGCCGGAAAGAAGGACCTTTACACGTCCAACGCGATTCCACCATCTCCGCTAGAAGATTAGCATCAAACTGCATCTCGCCGCTGACATGCAAGGTATTCAGCCTCGGTAGGAGAACGTTATCCGCAGTCCGGTATCACCAGACAGATAAGGATGTTGTCCGTCAAGGCCTTAGGACCCACGTCAAGGAGTTTAACTTCTTGGAGGGTGGATGAGGCGCTGAAAAAGAGGGCGAGAAGATCCTCTTCGTCTATATTACCATGAGTGAAGTGAAATGTGGTCAAGGGTGACTGCGATCGACATATAGGCGCCCTCGGAATAGCTGTGAAGGTCTGCGCAGTATCACGTACATGTCCCTCATCCACACAGCAGTGCACTCCTAAGCGTAGACAAGCGGGGCAATGTAAGAACATTGAGGAGCCGAGCAAGAACAGAACTGGGGTATTCGAATGCCCACGAGCTTAAGGACAGTGTTTGAAACTTTGGACAAGATCGTGGATGGTCTTCACCATCGAGTGTGTTCGCAATGACTTCACATCTCAAATCACAAGTTTCTAGATTTCTCGTCTCTGACAAAAACCTGAGGATATGAACAGTTGAAGGTCCGGGATCACGATGAGATTGAGAGACGTGGTGCGTAGAGTAGTGTGCGATCTGAGAGTAGGGCAAATCAAGGGCAGAAACGACACTTTGTATATCGACGGTGTCAAGAGCATTTAAGAGTGGCGTATCTCCAAATAGTTTCAGGTGGGACAGCTTTTGGAACTCTTCACCATTCGTAGAGAGAAGAGTGAGTTTTCTGAGGATGGGCAGATAAAGTTGTAGAGTTGCCACAACAGTGAACATCGCAGCGGGTAGATAGAGATAGAGAGATTGTATTCGGTCTTGCATGGAGAACAAGAGTGTGGAAAGCTGAGGCGGCAAAGACTTGGAAGACGCCGACGTCTGGCGAGATCCCGCACATATCAGGATTGACAGCTGGATGGCATCGCGTCCGTGCAACTTGGCGCGCTAGTTGTCGCACGTAGCGAAAGTTGGAAAACGAAAAGTTGTCGTCGCTGAGAGATATATTGATGCTCGACCAAAGTTCTGGAAAGCCAAGGACAGCCCAGCGCCATCTTTTGCACACGAGCTCAATTGTCCACAACGGGCTCTCGCTAGGGAAGAAATCCCACCAGTATTCATATCGCCTGGATTGCGATCGCGGCATGGGGAAGATGATGGTATCGAGAAAGATGTTGTATAGGATCTCTGCGGGCAGGCGACGGAGTGGCGAGAGAAGGCGTTTGTGCTCTGCTATGCGGGCTACGACTTTTCCACGCTCGCTGTCAAGGCCTTCCAATTCAGAACCAATCGTGGCAAGCTGGTTGGACAGCGCCTGCTGGAGCTCCTTCAGAGCAGCGACATGGTCGTCAATTGCCGCAACGCGCGCTTCGCCAACTGATATGATATCCTGCAATTCACACTCTTCGGATGGAGAAGGAGGGTCATTTGAGCGTAAAAGGTTATCAAATGTAGGGCCGGCATCCGCTTGTTCGTCGCAAGGAATTGTGGAACAAATACAATGGGTTGAGCAGTTGCAGCCCGGGCAAATTCGAGGTGACCAGGCATGAGAGGGCATCATACTGCTGAATGTTACGGTCAATGTCCCTATCGGCGTCAAATGGTACTCACTGGCAAGACGGTGGGGAGCAAGTTTTGCTTTAAACTCCGCGGCCGGCGTGATTCAGATGGCGAGCTAGTGATAGACATTGGAATCGACGAGCAATCGAAATGAGAGCCGCTGGTTAGCACACTTTTCAAACTCCGCCTTTCTCTCAATGACCATCATGTACCATGCCGTCCTCAGCCGTCCTCGTCTTCATGGTATACGCCGTCTTTCCACTAGCTCTGCCGAAGAACACAAGGTTCTCCTGGACCGTGCCGCACAGACGCTTTATGTCTCGAAGGACACCGCGACCGCCCTCGGTTGGCATGCTGATTTTCCAGAGGTGCCTCTGACATTGAGCGGCCGTGAAGGTTACATTGCTATAACGAAGGAAGGCAGTGACTCGGATGCCCTTGCTCGGGTAACGATAGAGAGCCTGAAGGACGACAAAGTGCAAGGGGTCCTTCAAGGATTGAAGCAGTCGGATCAATGACTTATGGCCCCCGAACGACTCATGCCATCTACCGTCGCGCGCCTCCTCACACCGACTTACGCGACAATTCTCAATACGCATCTAGTCCATCCTGCAGAGTCCATCGTCGTCAAACCCAACGAGCTCAAGTCGGCTTTGGTTCGCCCCCTGCAGATAGCACGATACGAGCCTCATAGAAGCGAGAGATACTTGGCGGCCAGTCTGGCATACGGGATCGTGAAGAGTGCGTATCATCTGCTCTCTTGGGATGGGGCATCTGCTGATGATAGAGTAGACCACCCGTTCATGGATGGGAACAAACGCACCGGATTCTTGCTAGGGCATATGTATTTGAGGGCGCAGGGACTTCCGGGACTGGTTACGCAGGATGAGGATGTGACCGGGATTGTAGATCTCTTCGTCGGCGTGGCAGGTGGAAGTGTTGGTTTGGAAGATCTAAGCAAGACGCTAGAGCGACACCCGTGAATCATCCTCGGGCCATGTCTCGACCATTCTCCTGCGATCTATGATATTTCTCCTTCATTCTATCTTGGAGTGACATGATGATGCCTAGAGTCTTGAATGTCCTGACCAGACAACTGGAAATATATGCCTCGCCTTTCCTTTACGATACAATGAACACGAAAGGATCTCGCAAATCTCGCTCCCAAACGGGCCCCCGATAAATTCGATGACAGTGACCACGTTCATAGGGTTCAACGTTCAACACTCATCTTTTCGCGATGAAGTTCCTTCATTAAGCCCGCTTTGCTTGCAATCGTGGTACGGTACCATACTATGAGCTAGAAGCTGAACTCGATACAGAACTTTCACATGGGGGCTACAAATACTAAGCACTAATTGTACTCACTTCTGCATTCTAGCCTACAAAGTGCGGTTCTAGTATGCTTTTTAATACTGCGGTGTGTACATGTTTGCCGGTCTGAATACCGGAATCCCTTTCTGCTGGATTTTATGGAATCAACTCGCTCGGCGCTTGGTGTCACCATCGGACTCAGACTGGAGATTGGGCTCGCAAAAGGTAGGTATTATGTATATGGTTGCTGTATCAATGACGGATGGACGTTTTCTCACATGTTTTATAGGGATCAGAGTCCGAAAAAAACGTTAAAAGCTATGCAGACCGTCTTGTTTTGCCGATGACAGAAGGTACGTATAAGTATAGTATAGAGTTCAGCTGTGCGGATCAAGGATGTTATCCTCAGGCATCCCCGCACTGGCGCAGATTTCTAAATTCCCAGCTATTAAAGGACTTACGTCCTCGCATCTTGAACCTTCACTATTGCGCCCTTCAAGTTAGACATGGCCTCTACCACCTTTTGTATTGATGTTCCCGTCTTTGGTGGGCAAGGCACTGCAGCTGCCAACTCTCTTCAGGCGCGCCAGCAGGCCCTCCTCGACGCCTCTTCCCCCTCAGGCTCTGTTCTCCTTGCTGCTTGCCACGCGACCCTCCATGCAGAATTGGAGACGCTCTCTTCGACAGAGCGGTCTCAAGTTGACATCGACCTGTCAAACTTCCAGACTAAAGAGTCCATCCTTGCTCTACCCACCGAACGGTATCTCCATAATGCAGTCATTTCTGGCACCACACTCTTCCTCCTACAGACGCTGCGCTACCTGGCGTACATTGACGCTTCCGTTGCTTCCAATGGGTCTCTCACCCCGTTCAGTGACGTTTTGAAACTCAACTCTGTCCACGGTGTTGGCATCCTCGGGTTTTCGTCAGGGATATTGCCCGCAGCTATCGTCGCTACTTCATTCTCAAGCGTTTCTTTCCTTGCTAGAGCCGTAGAGGCATACCGTCTGGCTATATGGATTGGTGTACGTGCCCAAATTTTCCGCGGCACGACACTTTCGGGCTCGTTCCCTGAAGCCGTTCACTCTTCTCCTTGGAGTCTTGTGTTCCTTGGATTGAACAAAGAAGATGCAGAGGTGGCAATTTCGGATTTTGCAAAGGTCAGATCTTTTACACCGTTCTTCATCTCCGTTACTAATCAATCAAGTAGACCATTGCCGAACCATCCCCTCTTTATGTCACTGCAACGATGGATGCCAATTCTGTCACTATATCAGGCCGCCCTGATACCCTCTCTGCGTTCTCAGGGCACGTCACAGCATGCTCCTCAGAAGTTAGCATTGTTGTGCATAAGACAACACTCAACGCCTTGTACCATGCACCACTCCATGTCGCGGGAGCACGGGAAGAGATACTCAACGACATTATTCGGAGGGGCATTCAATTCCCGCAAATCGAGGATATCCATGTTCCCTTCCGATCCACATTCACCGGCGAGGCATTGAAGAGGGATATGACTAGGTCACTTGTTGAGCTCGTTGTGGATATGGTTATTTCTCAACCTGTCAACTGGGACCTAGTGACTTCCGGCGTTCTCAAGGACCTTCCCAATGATACGTCCGTGCGCCTGCTCAACGTCGGACCTGGAACGGGTCTATGTCGAGGTCTTGAAAGGGCCTTATGCAAAGAGCGCGTAAAATTGCTCGATCTTACGGCCTTGGACGCGAAAAGCGCGTGTCAATCGAAAGGCAAGCAGGAAGCTATTGCTATCGTTGGAATGGCGGTCAATATGCCTGGAGCACCCAACGTCTCTAAGCTCTGGGAAGTATTGGAGCAAGGTATCAACACTATTAGCGAGGTACTCAAACTTTGTTTCCATTTTCATCACAATTCGCTGACATCTGGATGATATTTTAAGGTTCCTGAGAACCGTTTCAAAGTGTCGGATTACAATGAGGCCAAGAACCCGAAGCGGCAAATGAAGGCCCACACCGGCAACTTCATCGAAGGTGCCGATGAATTCGACAACCGCTTCTTCAAGATCAGTCCCAGGGAAGGCGAAGAGCATGGATCCTCAGCAACGAGTCTTGCTTCATACCACTTACGAGGCACTGGAAGATGCGGGCTATGTTCCGAACGCGACTCCCTCATTCAATCCGGACACTTTCGGATGCTACATCGGTGCAGTCAACAGTGATTACTTACTGAATCTACGTGACGACATTGACGTGTACTACAGCACCGGTGAGCTCTCTCGTTCACAGTTTCTGTGCCATCATTTGCTTACCCCCTTGCGAATAGGCACATTGAAGGCGTTCTTGTGTGGACGTCTGTCTTATTCAATGCAGCTCAGCGGTCCCTCTATCGTCGTAGATACCGCATGTTCATCTTCTGGTGTCGCTTTATATCAAGGAGCGCGTGCTCTCATGAACCGGGACTGCAACGCGGCTATTGTTGGCGGTGTGAATGTGATCGCCAGCCCAGACGTGCGTCATTCTTCTCTTTGTTCTATACCTTTAAATCATATTCTTTGGTTCTAGATATTCTTGGGACTCGATCGCAGCCATTTCCTAAGCCCAACTGGACAGTGCAAAGCATTCGACGCATCCGCCGATGGGTATTCCCGAAGCGAAGGGTGTGGAATATTCGTCTTGAAGCGCCTCTCGGACGCTATCGTCGAGGACGATAAGATTTGGGGTGTCATTCGCGGCGTCGAAGTCAACCAAAGCGGCTTGGCTCACTCGATCACCCATCCTCACGCTCCCACTCAAATTACACTTTTCAAACAGCTTTTGGAGAATACTGGCGTCGACGCAACCCGAATCAATGTTGTCGAAGCCCACGGAACGGGAACTCAAGCTGGAGATCCAAACGAGCTTGAGAGCATCCGGGGTGTATTTGCGCAGAAGCGTGGCGTCAAGAATCCATTGCATATCACGTCCGTGAAAGCGAACATTGGACATCTAGAGGCGGCTTCTGGTGCTGCAGGACTTGCGAAAATCCTTCTCATGATGGCGCACCGAACGATTCCCCGTCTTATCTCCCTTCACGATCTGAACCCGCGCATTGCCCCATTAGATGCCGACAACACTATCATCGACAGGGTCCATGCTGCTTGGGAGCCTTCTCCCGGCAGTCAGACGAGAATGGCACTCTTGAATAATTTTGGTGTTGCGGGTTCGAACACTGCTACGTTGGTGGAGGAGTTTGCTCGTCCTTCGCCCGTTCAACTTGAAGCTGTTCCTCTTGTTTTCGGTCTGTCTGTAAGGAATGATACCTCCCTGGAGAAGCTTCGCGCAAAGTATATAAGCTGGCTCCAGAGTTCAGAGAGCACCGACGAGAGATTAGTGGACATTGCTTACACGTCTACGAGTCGTCGCCAGCTCTACGAGCATCGGACAGCGGTGGCCGCTTCTACGAGGGAGGAGCTTATTGAGAAATTGCAGAAAGCCAAGTTTGTTCAATCTCCGAGCCAAGATGGAAAAGCTGTTTTCGTGTTCTCTGGGCAAGGCGCTCAGTACCTTGAAATGGGGCGAACCCTCTACGACTCGTCGCCGATCTTCAAATCTCATATCGACGAATGCCATTCATTCCTTACTGCATCCGGATTTTGCGGTGTATTGCCTATCATTGTTCCTGGACCCGATGGCACAGGTCTAACGGAGACGGAAGAATTCGAAGCCTATCAAGCTGCTATTTTCGCGTTGGAGTATGCTCTTGCCAAATTGTGGATGTCGTGGGGCGTGAAACCGACAGCTGTGGTTGGTCATAGGTATGTTCTATTCCGTCCGAATGCTTGATTGCGCTAATGCTGCTGCAGTCTCGGAGAATATGCAGCACTCGTCATTGCCAATGTCCTATCGTTGCGGGGTGCTCTAACTATCATTACCCATCGTGTGCGTCTTATGGTGACAAAATGTGCTGTCTCATCAACCAGCATGATTGCCGTCAATCTGGCGCAATCCTTGCTTCAGGACATTTTGAAAGCGACCACCTTTGACAAATTGAGCATTTCGTGCTTCAACAGTCCCGTTGATTGTGTCGTGTCTGGTCCATTGGAACAGATTCGCACATTGAAGGAGCACTTGGATGCCGAAGTCTACTGCAAGAACGTTCTTCTGACCGTGCCGTTTGGGTACCATAGCATCGCGATGGCGCCCATCCTTGACGATCTTGACGCTGTCGCTTTGAATGTGACTCTGAGAGCTCCAACAATCCCAATCATCTCCAATGTCTATGGTGATGTTGTACACCCTGGGGACGCGTCCGTCTTCGATGCGCAGTATTTCTCTAGACATTGTGCCGAGCCAGTCCAATTCGATCGTGGGATTCACGCGTTGATGGCACTGCCCGAGTGCTCCAAGATTGATGCGTGGTTGGAAATTGGTCCTCACACCACATGCCTCCCGATGATCAAAGCGATCACGGCACCCCATAGCGCGCCTCTCCTTCTCGGCTCCATCCGGAAGCAGCAGGACCCGTGGTCAACGCTCACTGCGACTTTAGCTCAGCTCTACCAGGCGAATGTTCCCGTTTCATGGCGAGAGACGTTCTCCCATGTACCGGATGTATCGTGCATTAGTCTCCCTTCGTATCCCTTTGCGCCGTCGAAGTTTTGGGTCACTTTCAAGGAAGAAACAGCCGTCGAGAAGGTTTCTCAAGTGGAAGTTCCTGCGAAACAGACCATTTCCAATTCTGCCTTCCTGCATGAATGGATCCAGGAGCCGTCTTCAGCGAACGCGTTTACCTCCATCTTTGAGACGCCCATCAGTATGTTGGCTGGCTTGATTGCAGGACATCGAGTTGGGGGCATAGCTTTGTGTCCTGCATCCGTGTACCTGGAGCAGCTGTATGCTGGGATCGACTTGACTCGTAGTCATCTAGGCTCTCAGTCTAATGATAAGCATGCGATCCTCCGGGCTATCAAGTTCATTCACGGTTTGGTATATGACGAGTTAGTCGCGCGCATTGTTGTGACGGTGATCACTCTGACCGGAGACTCCGGCTCTTTCAGCGTTAATTCGCGAGTAGAAGGTTCAAAAGAACAGACCTCGCATGCCCGTGGCGAGTTCTGTCTCCAGTCTGCGGCGACCACTCTCACCGAATTCTCTTGTGCGTTTCCTACCATCAGCCGCCATATCGCTGCGGTCACGAAGCCCGGCTTGCAGCAGGAAACACTCTCGACGTGGATGGCGTACGATGGATTGTTCCCACGTGTAGTCGACTATTCCAAGGAATATCATACTATGCAGTCCCTCACGATCGATGCTAGCCACATGGAAGGATGTGCGCAAGTTCGCCTTCCCCGCGATCACGACAAAGGACCATACGTCGTGCACCCGGTATTCATGGATACTGTACTCCATGTCGCAGGTTTCGTTGCGAATATGCAGGGCGAACGGAATGATGCGTTTGTTTGCACACAAGTCGGCTCTGTCAAGATCATTCCTGAATTCGTTGATACGAATGCGGAATATGTCGTTTACTGCAGCAACGTGTGGGCGGAGAATGAGCGCACGATTCTTGCGGCGGCGTGGGCGTACCAGAAGGGAGAACCTTCTCGGGTTGTGGCCTGTATGAAGGGTATACAATTCCGCCGGCTTAAACTCAACGTGTTTTCGCGCCACCTTGCTAGAGCTGCGGGGAAACCTCCTCAGTCGTCCCTTAATCCTGCTGCCCCTTCTACTGCTCGTCGTCCTACTGTTCACCATCACCGTTCTTCCGAACCGGAGGCGCCTAACGTTGAATCTACAGTGCTCACAATCGTGGCTGAGACTTGCGACGTCAGTCCTTCCTCTGTTTCCACTACCACGGATCTCGAGGCCATCGGTGTCGACTCCCTCATGTCCATCGAAATCTTTGCACGGCTACAACAATCCTTCGCGGAGTACAATATTTCCGCTTATTCTCTGACCTCCTGCCGAACGACGGGGGACATCATTCGTGAAGTCACGGCTAACAGACCAGCGAATGCCACGAGTATCCCGTCGTCTCCGACTCTTCGTGCCACGACTAGTGTCCCTTCATCACCAGCGACGCTGTTTTCGGATGATCAGCTGCCAGAGCCCACCCAGCTATCCGTTGTCGATGAGCCCGACATTAAGAGCGTTCTTGCTACGGTTTTGGACATCGGTGTCGATGACATTCAGGATGACACTGACTTCGAGCATCTCGGTTTGGATTCGCTGACCTCGATCGAAGCTCTTCATTCGCTGAAGAGTGAGCTTGGGCTAGATCTTCCAAGCGACTTCTTCACGACCTGCAATACGGTTCGCTCTGTCCAAGACCATTTACGGCGACATCGTCAGGCTGTGAAGAAGGTAGTGGCGCATATTTCAGCGTCAAAGAAACTGGAAGGTGATAATGCCAGTGCATCTCATCTTGTCAAAAGTCTACGACTCGAGTCCCTCCCATCCTCTATCCAAATCCATACTGGCAACGACGCCCTTCCTCTTTTCTTGATCCACGATGGTAGCGGTTTAGTCAACAACTACTCCCGCCTTCCGCCGTTGGCTCGGTCTATCTACGGGATTCACAACCCCCATTTCATTTCATCGCAGCCCTGGGAGAACGTGGTCGAAATGTCCCAGGCGTACGCCAAGGTCATTTCTCAGGTTTCAAAGGGACCACTCCTTCTCGGAGGTAAGCATCATACTCTTTTCCTTGGCCATAATCTTATTCATTCTTCACAGGATGGTCGTTCGGTGGTGTAGCCGCATACGAAACTGCCCTCCAACTCCAGAAGCAAGGCATCACCGTGAAAGGCATCCTCCTCATCGACCCTCCCAGCCCCATCAACCACGTCCCTCTTTCCAAATCGATGATCGCCACCGCGGTGCGACTTGATTCTCGGAGCAGTGCTTCTGAAGTCGCCCAGCTCATCAAGAAGCAGTTCGTCATGAACGCTGCGATGCTTAAGGATTACGACCCTCGCGCGACGCATGGTGTATGCCCTCCTATGGTCCTGCTCCGATCCAGTGAAGGCTTCAATCCAGAGGGCGTCGCTGACGTTCCAAGTTGGCTTGCTGACCGGAGTGACGCAAAGAGTGCTACCACCGGTTGGGATACACTGGCTCCTTCTCCCGTGAAGGTGTTCGATATTCCTGGGAACCACTTCCAGCCGTTTAATACTGCTAACGTGAGCTTCTTTTGATTGTCGCTGTTGCTCTTACTGACTACTTCATCGGCAGATTGCCTCCGTTTCTTCCAAAATGGCTGATGCTTGTCGATACTTGGAGGGTGTGTGAGGATTCATGGGTATTGTGTGTGTACCTTAAGATTGGCTATTGGACGCTAGAATTCTGTACATGCCATTGTATGTATGTCATTATATTTCAATGCAACTTCAAAGAGATCTAAGTCAGCCCGAACCTTCGGGATTTTGGTCTATTCGCACTTAAAACGATTGTTTTTTGAGGATCGAACTAGCTCAACCATTAACATCACTATTCCCCCCTTCAATACTCCCGCCACCTCGTCTTCAGCGGAGTACATGATTAACTTTGGGCAAACATAAAGGGAAGAAGATAACGAACGTCCCGCCCTCCTACCCTGCAATCTGCAAAGAGAAGGATTGGTGAACGACTTTTGGGTTTGAAACATGCCACTTTGAAGTTGGAGCTCCAGCACCCAACTGACTGGTTCTGGAATGAACGCTATCCACGTGCCTACCAGATTTATCGTGTAAGGTAGGTTGTGACACTTAAAGCGATGGAAAATGTGGTCGGGACTCGCTGTTATGAACAACGCGTCCGACAGCCACGGAAACGGGACTCTGTTCTCGCTCAATAACAGCGTTAAAGGATACCTGCCCCACAGTAGGGCCAACAACCCCGAAGCATGGACCATTTTTCATAGATTTCGGATGAACACTAATGGGTTACAAGACGGCTCAAATAGACTAGTGATGTATGCTGCAGTGACTAAGTTTATCATCTGCATATTACAGACTCAGAGAATGCTGTAGGACAACCCCAATCCTTCCGTACAGTATTCCTCCAGCTTAGAAAAGGCTAATGCGCGAGCGACTTCCTCCTCTTCCCTATCATCTCCATCATTCAACAATCGACACAAACTGATCGTTCGCAGACGCCGGAAAGAGGACCTTTACACGTCCAACGCGATTCCACCATCTCCGCTAGAAGATTAGCATCAAACTGCATCTCGCCGCTGACATGCAAGGTATTCAACCTCGGTAGGAGAACGTTATCCGCGTCCGGTATCACCAGACAGATAAGGATGTTGTCCGTCAAGGCCTTAGGACCCACGTCAAGGAGTTTAACTTCTTGGAGGGTGGATGAGGCGCTGAAAAAGAGGGCGAGAAGATCTTCTTCGTCTATATTACCATGAGTGAAGTGAAATGTGGTCAAAGGTGACTGCGATCGACATATGGCGCCCCGGATAGCTGTGAAGGTCTGCGCAGTATCACGTACATGTCCCTCATCCACACAGCAGTGCACTCCAAGCGTAGACAAGCGGGGCAATGTAAGAACATTGAGGAGCCGAGCAAGAACAGAACTGGGATATTCGAACGCCCACGAGCTTAGGAACAGTGTTTGAAGCTTTTGACAAGATTGTGGATAGTCTTCGCCATCGGGTGTGTTCGTTATGACTTCACATCTCAAATCACAAGTTTCTAGGTTTCTCGTCTCTGACAAAAACCTGAGGATGTGAACAGTCGAAGGTCCGGGATCACGATGAGATTGAGAGACGTGGTGCGTAGAGTAATGTGTGATCTGGTAGTAGGTCAAATCAAGGGCAGTAAGAGTGGTGTATCTCCAAATAGTTTCAGGCGAGACAACTTTTGGAACCCTTGCCGTAGGGACCTTTGGAAGGTGATGGTGGTGTTGAGAAAGGAAGACCTCAGCATGGACGTTCTAGGCCAAGACTCGGGCGTCCTCGGACTTATTGCCGATCACGAAACTTCAAAGCTATTTATAACTTCACGTTCACAAAGACGCGAGAGGACTGAAAGCGAACAGAAGACGCCGGTTAAATTTTATGAAATATGGCGAACAAGTATTATGAAGAAATATCTGATTTCTCTTCCTAAATTCATTTGCGACCCATTCAACTCGACAAGGCTTCCGCCCCGTTTAATTGGGGACACAGATCAAGTTTCCACACGCGTTGTTCTCACAGACTAATAAGAACAATTAGTAACGTGAGTACAGTACAGTATATGGATGCAAGAGACGACCACTTACCGCCCTGGGATTGACCAAACGCACATGAATGTCCCACACCGTAGTTGTTAGAACCGTTGCACGCGTCGACTAGGACACTCAAAGTGAGTATAAATCTCGGACATGTAATTATAACTCTTACCGTCGTTGTCTGCAATGTGTGCAGCAGCATTGACTTGTCCCGCGGATAAGAACATGGCCGTTAAGGTGATCGTGGCAATGGAGGCGAATTTAAACATCATTTTCGAAAGAGGATGAGCAAGATGGTAGTGGCTGACTGTGAGCAGTAATATCTGGGTAGACGAGGTTGGATAGAGAAAAGATCACTTACGCAGGTTTTATAGGCAGACAACGCTGTTTCCAGAACCATTCTTGCGTTTGCAAAGATTTCGTGAGTTTCAATAGGTGAAGCTCTCACACCGAAGAAATCTGATCCAGAGAGGTTTCAAGGAGAAACGTAGTCCACGGGACATGGCCAAATGGACATGGCTTGTATGAGTTGCGATGAGACAAGTAAATGCCACATCATAGTCTCCCAAAGATGCCAACATAATTCAATGTAAGAGTCATAGCAATGCACAGGGCCTGAGGCCTGATCTCTTACTGTCTATTTGGAATTTTTAACAGATGCTAGTCAATAATTTACTGGGGGAAATCAGCTCTGGAAGGACTCATTGCATTGAAGTGGATAACAGTTACACAACTTGAAGGTGTTAAACTGTTGCGACGCAAGGTCGCACAGGTTACCGTCAAATATGGGATTAGTAGCCGCCTTGCGCGTCGTACGGATGCTTACCAGCTGCTCATTATGGCAACTTTTTAGTTACTTTGGCGTGGCTTCAGAATTCTGCCTCAGCAGTAAACGGGTCGATTCTAATATTCCCTAGCTCCAATTAAATAAAAGTGGTTGATGAAACTACAATAAAAAATCAGTCCTACTTACTGGGTTGGAATTCAAATTTTTCACGAAGTCCATGCAAGCAGAGTCACCTTGCTGCGGCACTCCTACAGAAGTGATCATCGTTCGTAATTCCTGAAACAAGATGTCAAAAGCTGGTCTGGTTTCTGGACTCCAAGATGCTCCAAGATCTGGAATGTTTCGATGTACTCGACAAGTGATCTCCGCGCACACTCTGATAGTTTCAATAAAATCACTTTAGATGCCATGCGTTGAGCGCTGTGCCGCCAAAATCTAGACTAATTATAACTCACCGACAATTCCCCGCCATCGTGTCACGGAACTGAGATCAAACTGAGATGGTATTTCGGGTTGATTTCGGGGTGCGTTTGTTACTTTTGAAACATTCATGTAAGGACTCCGCCCCTTCGTATTTGGGACTTTGTAAAACATAGGTTGCATAACGCGCCTTATAACAGCCAGTCAGTTTCGATCATGCCGTCCAAGAACCATCCTCGCAAAGTTATAACCACCGCCTTGCTTAACATACCATCCATCCTCATACAAAAATGATGTTCCAAACCAAGTTGACCGCTATGGCATTGGCCGCCGTGTTCCTCTTCGCAGGACAGGCAAACGCCATCGCAGCTAACCCTGGTATGCATCAGACTCCTTCGTGACTATGACCTTCTTTGCTGACCGTGATGTTTTCAGTCGACGCGTGCAATGGTTCCAACCATTACGATGTCGGACACTCTTGCGCCTTCCAGGATTCTCAAGGCAGTAAGTAGCGACTTTGAATACGCACATTCTAAAGCTCATGGTTTCGCAGCTTGCCAAAACAACAGCTGCGGCGTGCTCGTTTGTGTCCCCAACTGAGGTCAGTTGAATACTGCATGGGGAGGTAAATAGCGGATACATCAGTTTGCAGTCCGCGTACAAATTGGATGTTATTTTCTGAACCGGACGAAAGTCATAAATCATGAAAAAAGGTATACCAGGCAATCGCTGCCTCGCTTCAGGTCGAGGAAGCTGCCGTTGACTTTGGGCTCGGGTCATCGTCGCGCGCTCGCGCAAGCACTCTATTTTCGGGCTGCATAACCAGGCCGCTTACATGAAAGTCATTATATCTTCTAAGATCGCTGACCTTAATGATCAATCAGCATCGCAACATGACGAAGATAGCAGCAGAACCCTACATTGAAATCGATCAGCATCTACGCTCTAGACACGATATACTCTAAGAACTTTCGCCACTGTCTATGCCATTTCTCAAGGGCGATCTCCTTCCGGTCCGATTCAAGCATAGAATGCTAAATATGTCTCGTCAGAAGTATATCATTCTTAATGAAAGACGATCAAGGTACCTTGATGCTATCTCTCGCCATAGCGCCTAGCTGGATAAGACCAGTGACTTCACTTGATACAAGTACCTCCAGGAATACATCAATGACAGCACAGGGTGATATACCTTGAGAGCCATACCTGGAAGAAATCAAAAGACAGTCCCATGTTACCGAAGACCAAGGGATCATCGGAGCAAAGCGCCACAACTATTCTATGGTTGAGAAGAATCGGGAGCGGATGCATGGGCATCGAAGATGTCAGTCTCTGTGAGACCCAGTCAGAGGAAGGTGGGCAGAAGAACTTGCGCCAGATATTACCAGAATTTCATTTATAGGAGGAATATTAGCTAGAACGGCAATGTATAGAAAGAATATGCCTACGATATCGGACACACTTCAAGCGCGATGTTCTTCTCTCTACATATGTTCATCAGCTCAGGGTGTTTGACTAGAGAAAATCTACTAGCTGGTGAGTAGGCCTATCAAAGGTCAGGTAAGGCGTAGCATTACCCATGTCCAATCCTCTTCGTTCCCAGAAGAATAGCATCGTAGAGATTCATGTCAGCCTTGGAACCGTCACCAAGGGTCTCTCCAGCGTGAAGAATAAACGGGATATCGACGCCAGCATCCTTCTGCATATGACGAAAGTTTAATAGTTTCTCTGTGTAATGCGACAACGGGTATAAGACGTTCTCATCCCCAACAAGATCAAAACCTTGGACAATGAGAGTCAATGAGGAGTACCAGATGGAAAATGGGATATACCTGCAACCAAGTGCGGGAACTCTTTCTTGAGCGCAATACAATCTTCAAAATACCAATCCAGCTCGTCGGGTTCGAGGAAACGAAGAGTGCTGTAGATGATCTACATTGCAAAGTCGAGTTTAAGCTCATCCGAATGAAAGGGAAACGAACCTTTGCTCCAACAAACTCGTCTTCTCGTCCTTGAGCCTTCAAGTCAGCAATGGTCTCCTCCAGAACGGAATCGAAGACCATAAAAAACTCTCGATGTGTCACATTCTCAACGCCGTCAGCATTCACCATGGTCCTGTGAACAGGGACTCCATGAATGGCTTATGTTGTTCTATATGGACACGTACTTGATCCAAAAATTGACCCTCGGCTCGACATACAAAATCCCATCATCTATGGAGCTCCGGATGAACTCGCGAATATACTTGGTGAAAATTGGCGCGTAATGTATAAGACCCTAAAATAAAGTCATAAGGACTTGCAAGATGAAGAGGAAAAAAAGGAGTCTACGTCTGCAACTCGAAACATGCTGGTAAACTTTTGCCAGATCTGAAGAATAAATGAGTCTCGCACTTGACGCTATTCAGATCACTCTAATGACTACCTTGGTAACGGTGTTGTGTGTTCCATACGCCTCTGCGGGATTGATCGTCAAGCAGCCAAGAACCCATCGATCGAACCCATCTGGACCTCCTAGTGCTGGGTCGAACTGCTCTCGGGCATGAGCCAGAGAAATCCAGGAGTCCGGAACGTAGGATGGTGAAGTAAGAGATAATGCTTCGTTGTTATGCAGCTCCGCAGGAAGCGCCTTGAACTTCGGGAGAGCAGTGCTCTATGACTTCACATCTCAAATCACAAGTTTCTAGGTTTCTCGTCTCTGACAAAAACTTGAGGATATGAACAGTCGAAAGTCCGGGATCACGATGAGATTGAGAGACGTGGTGCGTAGAGTAATGTGTGAAGGTTGTCGAATGTAGAGCCGGCATCCGCTTGTTCGTCGCAAGGAATTGTGGAACAGATACAATAGTTTGAGCAGTTGCAGCCCGGGCAAATTCGAGGTGACCAGGTATGAGAGAGCATCATACTGCTAAAAGAGTTGAGGCTATCGGCGACAAATGGCGGTGAGGAGCAAGTTTGGCTTTAAACTCCGCGGCCGGCGTGATTCAGATGGCGAGCTAGTGATAGACATTGGAATCGACGAGCAATCGAAATGAGAGCCGCTGGTTAGCACACTTTTCAAACTCCGCCTTTCTCTCAATGACCATCATGTACCATGCCGTCCTCAGCCGTCCTCGCCTTCATGGTATACGCCGTCTTTCCACCAGCTCTGCCGAAGAACACAAGGTTCTCCTAGACCGTGCCGCACAGACGCTTTATGTCTCGAAGGACATCGCGACCGCCCTCGGTTGGCATGCTGATTTTCCAGAGGTGCCTCTGACATTGAGCGGCCGTGAAGGTTACATTGTTATAACGAAGGAAGGCAGTGACTCGGATGCCCTTGCCCGGGTAACGATAGAGAGCCTGAAGGACGACAAAGTGCAAGGGGTCCTCCAAGGATTGAAGCAGTCGGATCAATGACTTATGGCCCCCGAACGACTCATGCCATCTACCGTCGCGCGCCTCCTCACACCGACTTACGCGACAATTCTCAATACGCATCTAGTCCATCCTGCAGAGTCCATCGTCGTCAAACCCAACGAGCTCAAGTCGGCTTTGGTTCGCCCCCTGCAGATAGCACGATACGAGCCTCATAGAAGCGAGAGATACTTGGCGGCCAGTCTGGCATACGGGATGGTGAAGAGTGCGTATCATCTGCTCTCTTGAGATGGTGCATGTGCTGATGATAGAGTAGACCACCCGTTCATGGATGGGAACAAACGCACTGGATTCTTGCTAGGGCATATGTATTTGAGAGCGCAGGGATTTCCGGGACTGGTTACGCAGGATGAGGATGTGACCAGGATTGTAGATCTCTTCGTCGGCGTGGCAGATGGAAGTCTTGGTTTGGAAGAGCTAAGCAAGATGCTAGAGCGACACCCGTGAATCATCCTCGGGCCATGTCTCGACCATTCTCCTGCGATCTATGATATTTCTCCTTCATTCTATCTTGGAGTGACATGATGACGCCTAGAGTCTTGAATGTCCTGACCAGACAACTGGAAATACATGCCTCGCCTTTCCTTTACGATACAATGAACACGAAAGGATCTCCATGCTCGCACTTGTCTCCACAAATATTTTACTTGCTTGGAGTAGGATCCATCTAATGGTGCGTTTTTTCTGAGGTGACGGTCCCAATTCTGACTGCGTCTCGTACAGGCTTGAAGTGTGTCAAGTATCAAACCTTCCTTATATTCATCCCTGATTCAGGGCTTCGCGTCACCCTAGCACCAGCTGAGCGGCTGCCTTTATTCGGAGTAATCTAATCTGTAATAATGGTTGCACGTCTTCAAGTGCGATGTACTATATCATGGCAGCTTGGGTTACTTCATTAACCCAGGTAGGGTGTTCGTTACTAGTGTTGTTCGCTCCGAATTTCGCCAAGTTTAGCTGCAGGTATTGTGTTCGGGTGATGCCCGCAATGATAGTTATATATGAGCGCAACGTCTCGAAGGCATGCCGTGCCTGTTACGTTGGGTTATGCTCGTGTGATGGAAGCGATCCGGTAGTAAATGGTTTGAATTTCTTCGACCATAACGAAACACGCCCGAATCCAATAGACATCGAGCGGAGCCAGTGGATTTTACTCCCTACGACATCAATTAAGTTCAGCCGTCAGGAATTTGTTGCATTGAGGCATTCAGCAACATGAATGACTCTTAGGATAAGATTGAGATGTATTTGAGGCACTCTGCCAATTCACGGAATCAATTGCAACACGTCAGTCAAATGGATCGCGGAAATATCTGACAAAGGGTGCTGAGAGAGTACCGGGGCACGGTGCAGGGCTATTACAACGGGTTAAAGAGAATCTAATAATCAAATAAAGTTAGGACGAGAACTTACAAAACAAATAAGATAGATTAGAGAAGCGAGATTTATGATCACTCTATCATCTTATCGTCGTCTTTCGGCACCTCAGGACGAACAGCGCCGATAGTATCATCCAACCCTTTTGCATCTTTTCTGAGCTCCTCCTCCTCAAGCGCGACGGTATCCTGCAGCTCTTCTTCCTCGTCTTCATCTTGCTCTTCTTCTTCAATGATTTCTTCTTCCTCGACTATCTCCTCTTCCTCTTCTTCAGCCACCTCTTGGTCTACGTCCATAGCTATAGGACCCGTCGATATTGATTCGGAAGGGGGAGGTCCTAACGGCGTAGTTTCGGAAGGGGCAAGCCCTAAGGGTGTCGACGTGAACGGCGTAGTGGCCTTCTCCTTGCCTTTGATCTTGATAGTAGGTACGGCTGGTGCTGGAGCAGAGACGGTCCCCACTGCTAGCTTGATGCCTGGCGTAGTGCGGAGCACCGGAGTCGCAGAGGATGTAGCCCGCTTAGTCTTGTCGGTTTTGCTGAGTTCACGATATACTAAAACCCCAGCACTATGAGAAACGACGAGGGAGATAAAAGACGATGGAAACGCACCTTGCAGTTCCTCCTGAAGATTCTGCACCAAGTCGCCCAGTTCCATTACTTCGAGGGCACGGAGGACGTCTGTTGCGCTGATACTCTTGTGTTGTTTCGATAGAGCAACGTCGTGAGCACTACAGAGGATGAGATACGAGAAAACGCGTGAGAACCAGTGTACTTACGTAGCAGCTACGAATGCGAGCCCCAGTCAGGACGCGTCGTGATACCGTGTCAGGCTAACATACCGAGATAGTTGATGAATACCGTCGACCCTTTCACGAGCGACAGAATGGTTTCCTTCTGAAGCTTAGCATTTTCGGGAATCTATCAAGGAATTTGCTGAGTGAAGAGATGAGTGAAAGTGGGTGGCCAGACTGACCGCCGACCGCGCAATCTTGGTTATCAGGCTCTTGGGGAGTTCGAAGTTCTCGATACCGTCGGAAACGGCGTCCTGTTGGGCTTGAGCGGTGATGGAGCTCGTGTTTGTTTCTTTGCGTGGCATGATGAAGGATTGGGGAAAGAAAGTAAAAAGAGGGGAGGACGGTTCGCCAGCGAAGAGTATCCTTTTGGGTAGATAAATATGCACAAAGTGTACACTTATGGCACTATAGCCAAGTGGTTACGGCGACAGATTCGAATGCTTAATGTGTTATCTGTTCCTCTCTGAGGGCGCAGGTTCAAATCCTGCTGGTGTCGATTTGCGATGATGCAAAGTTTAAAACGTTTTAAATTTCAAAAACTCTCAAGTTTCAAGATTCAAGAATTCAAGTTAACTGTGTTGGCACAATAAGGCCATAGGCGTCAAACTGTATATGTTTAGCAAGCTTGAAATTCTTTGAATTTTTTCCATGCTGCAGAAAGACAGAAGCAACGCTAGCTTGCGGTCCGGGCCGTACCGCAGCGAATTCTAACTTTGGTAGGTACAGTTTGGGCCGGTCTTCTGTACACCGTGTAGAGCATCATTCCTGTCATATTCTTGAGTTGTGTTGGGGCCTGAGATTCAGTTTAGAAACTATGCTTCAAAGCGAGAGACTTTCCGGGCCTGTTCATGCGCTGTGTGAATTTTGTAAGACCATGCATTTGTAAACCCGTAAACTGCCCACTGCGCCTCAGCACATTACTCTAAAATCTTGAAAATATTCACGTAGCATATAAAGCCATACAGGAAGCTTTGATGCCAGAATGAATTATGAGGAACGACCAACGAGGGCTAAAAGATTTCATATCAAGATTTGATGTACAGTTGATAAAAGTTGATAAATAACTGTATGGCCCTCGGCTATTCAACCGACTTCCGGTCCGGCCACGCATCACTGCATTTTAAATATCAGACATGCTGCTTCTGAGCTATAAAGGTCGCCACCGAAAAGTTTTCGCAGGCACGCAACATGACTTTCTACACCTCGCCCTTTCCCGACATTCCCATCGTCAATCGCTCCTTTTTCACTCACCTTCTGCACAAGAGTAGTAGGGACAGTAAACTCGTCGGCGGCCACCCTGCTGATTCACCTGTCTTCGTCGATTCTGCTACTGGGACTGTCTTGATTCGAGAGAAACTTCGCTCTCTATGTCTTTCTCTTGGATACGGTCTCCGACATCATGGTGCGAAATGGGGGGATACGGTCCTCCTGTTCTCGCCCAATGCGCTCGCTTATCCTGTCGTCCTTCTCGGTGGTGCGTCCTTCGCGCGTAGATAACGCCTATATAACTGAAGACTGTCGCAGCAATCGCCGCCGGCCTGAGATGCACGTTGGCCAATAACGCTTACACTAGCCACGAGCTTGCACATCAATATGCGGACAGCCGGGCACGGCGGATATTTACGACCGAAGACAGTCTGCCTGTTGTGCGCGCGATGTTTGAGGAAATTGGTGTGGGAGCTGATGAAGCTGATGCGAGGATTATCGTTCTCGGGAAGAGCCTAAAGTGGGCGGGTGGCCCAGATGTTCCCCGTACGTCAAGTTTACTGCACATGGAGGATTTGCTCGGAATCGGCTCGTTGGAAGAAGAGGAGAAGTTTGATGGGGAACGCGCGCATGAGACTGCCCTGTTGTGTTATAGTTCAGTGAGCGCCCATCTTCCGTTACGGCATTCAGTTTAATCAATATGGCACAGGGAACAACCGGTAAACCGAAGGTGCGCCTCGTCCCTTGATGTGCATCTCTCATCACAATACTAAAGATCTACTAGGGCGTCGAGGTAAGTCCAGACCTTTTCATATCTATACGGTGTAGCCATCTCCAAGTCGCTCTTTCTGTGCCTCGTATCGGTCTTGCCAAAGACCCGCTGATTAGCAAGTATGTTGTGGACTAACTCCTTTCTCAGACTACACACCAAAATCTAACATCGGAGATTGACATGCTCGCCGCAGTATGGACTCATGGTACTGGGAACAAACATCTCGGTTTCCTACCCATGTATCACATCTATGGCGCCGTCATCATCCTTTTTCTCACCCAAAAACTCGGGCATACGAGTTTCATCCAACAGCGCTTTGACCCACTGCGATTTTGCGAGGACATTCAAAAATACAAGATTCAAATTGTTATGCTCGTTCCACCCATAGCAGTATTCCTCTCCCGGCACCCATGTAATTACGTCCCATTACCTCAAAAATTGCAATCTCACTAATGTTTACAGTGGTGGAGAAATTCGACCTTTCGTCGTTGAAGCTGTTGACGTCTGGAGCTGCTCCATTAGGCCCTGAATTGACGAATCAGGTGGGTGGCGAATCAGACTTGTCCCTGCTTTCTTTACTGAACCCATCCATGTGCAGGTCACAGCTCGACTACCGTCGCTCAACGTAAATGCGGCGGTTATTCAAGGTTTCGGCATGACTGAACTTTCACCCGTAACACATCTGCTACCCGTGGCCGACGCAACACGAAAGGCAGGGAGCATAGGCTTGCTCCTGCCTAATCTGCAGTCCAGAATTGTTGACGAAGATGGGCGTGATGCTCAGCCGGGAGAGATGTGGATTAAAGGGCCTGTCGTGATGAAGGGGTATATCAACAATCCAACTGCGACCGTGAACACCGTCACGAAGGACGGGTGGTTAAAGACGGGTGACATCGCTATCAGGGATGATGAGGGGTATTTCTTCATCGTGGATAGGGTGAAGGAGTTGATTAAGTACAAGGTAAGATCTGGTGTCATTAAATTAGTCTCGGACTGAATTCTACGGTACAACCAGGGATTTCAAGGCAAGTTTTGCATGGAAAAGTATTTTCATCACCTAAATTTACCGCATTGCATTTCTGTCAGTTCCTCCGGCAGAGCTAGAAAGCGTACTTCTCAGTCATCCTGGAGTGGCTGATGTGGCTGTGATTGGTATTGAAGACGCTGCAGAAGCTACGGAGTTACCTAGGTAACTCCTTCACTTTTTCCCTAGCGTATTTTGCTGAATAGCCACGCCAGAGCCTATGTCGTACCTACGCATCCCGAGAAAGTGAAGACTGACGCGCAGAAGGCTGAGTTTGGCGCGCAGATAGCCGAATGGATGAAGTCCAAAGTCGCTAAGCATAAATTTTTGCGTGGAGGTACGCTTCTAAAGCCTCGAGTCATATATTCATCATGGTAACATTCATCATAGGCGTCGTGGCAATTGATGTTATACCCAAGAGGTGAGTGCATAATGATTTAATGATGCGCCTGTTGACATGAATATTCCTTAGTGCTGCGGGGAAGATTCTTCGAAGGCAGCTGCGTGATCTGGCGAAGAAGGAGATACGGAGTCGATTGTAATATCTGCATTCTCAGACCGCATTTCGCATGGGTGCTGTCACTGTTTAACCTAATTTTGCACTAATACATTCGAGTACTATGAGCGGGCGAAGCACCAGCACATAGAGCAGTGGCTCTTCTACAACTGCAGGAACGAGAGGTCTACTATCTGTACCGCTTTATATTCCAGCGCATCGTTGGCTCTTGCTCCATATATGGGAATGCATTCAGTGGCTGTGCTCCAGCCGGTCAACAGGAATACAAAACTGTTAGGGTTACCTTGCATCAACAGCACTCACGATTGTCCCCTTCGGGGTGACATACGAAAAAATTGGAACGATACAGAGAAGATTAGCATGGCCCCTGCACAAGGATGACACGCTTTCCCGGAGTGGTAGATCTACGGATCTCAATATTTATTTTATCCCTCTCTGTTTTGTCACTCAAACTTTTTCGTATTCACTTCTAACTTCTGGAATCTGCGGTGCTCACCGTTGAGTGCCTCCATGGGCCATCCCGGTAAGAAGCGCATGCAGGCGGGGTTATGAAAAGCTACTGTATAAAACAATAATATAATATCCTTCAGAGTTTCGTGTCGACCAGTGATAGCTTAAAACCATAGAACACATTTTGCAATCATCATGAACGGCGTCATCATCTGCAACTGGTGAGAGTCTATATAGACGGAGACTTAGCACAGCATGTATTGATAGTACTGTCGAGCACAAAATCTCTCAAAACTTATATTTTACAATTCTTACCATGATCTCATTCCTACGCGCCTCTTTTTATGATATCAGCAGCCTAGAGGGCATCAGCGAAAGCCTCGAGTATAGCAGTGTTACCTACCATCTCTCCCACAGCATATGCGCTCGACTGTGTATGGCTTGCTAATTCCTATCAAGGCACTTAGTCAAGTCCATCGGCCACCGAATCTACTCACCATCGGAAACACAGACATGTCAACCTGTAGCATTATTAGACTCGACGACTATACGAAGAGTCGACGTCGACATACCACGCGCAGGTTATCCGTGCCATAAACTCTTAGCATGTTATCTACTACACCCCCCAGGTCTCGAGGCATCATTGCTGCAGTCCCGATGGGGTGGTACACCGTAGAGCATGTGTTCTTGATAAACTCCCTCAGTCCATCACCTTCCAAGTCATCCTTGGTCGGAAACACTAGCCCATCTGGTACCACAAGCTCGGTAAGCGGTTCCGTCTCGTAAAGCTTCAACGCCAATTTGACTGTATGTATCAGAACCTCAAGGTCGACAGAGTTGGAAAAGTATTGTGGATCGATAGCCGGCGGCTCTGATGGGTCACTCGACTTGATGTGCACGTTCCCCCGAGAGAAGGGATGCAAGACACTAGCGTTAAGCGTCATATATCTCTTCCCGGGTTTGGGTTGGAGCGTGGGCACAGGGAAGTGGCCGTTGTAAAAGGATACTCTGCAAGACGAGTCACAGGATGATTCGCATTGGGCAGAGATCGCGACTCACTCTCCCTGTGCATGGTTCTCGTCACGAAACCACCGTTGCTGAATCGCATACTGCCTTGCGAGACCAGCGCGAAGTTGAGGATTGTTTATACTGGCGAGGTAGGCGGTGCATTGAACGTTGGCTGCATCCCGCCATGCTTCGGCGTCGCCGAGCTTTGATGCGGGAACAAAGATATACGCAGAAGCTTGAAGGGTCGATAGAAGACCTTTCTGCTCTTTACTGCGTAGGCACGGAATAAACCACTGGACGAACTGTCAGGTCGATGCACCTACTACAGCTCGGCGTGTCTCTGCGCTTCCGCGGCCTCGTGTAGCACGTCCACCGTTTCCAAAGATGCGTTAATCTCGGCGACAGTGAAAGCCATGACGTGATCCTCTGGTTTTAGTCAGGACATTTCTTGCGACAAACGGAACTTCGGCACTTGCGCAAGTTCTCGCCCACTCCAGGAAGTTCCACTAGAGTCTCGATACCATGCTTCTCAAGAATTCTGGGATTCCCGATTCCAGAAAGCTACCCGAATATTTCAAGCTGAGCATATGATGATGAATTTTTGGATACGGACCTCTAGAAGCTTAGGAGACTGGAAGGATCCTGCGAAATCCTTGAGAAGACTGTACAAAGCTCACACAAGTTTGAGGAAGTACCGGCTGAGAGTATGACATCCTTATTTACAGCTGCCCATAAACGCGACCCATCCTTTATGAATTCGACGCCGGTGGCTCTTCTCTTGCCTTCTCGTAAATCTACTGAATCAAAGATGACCTGGAACGTTCTTCGTTTGGTTCATGCTGTGATTACAAAATACAATATGCACCTTCGTAGCTGAAGCTCCTGTCAGCACCAAAAAATTCGGCCGTTCCGCATTGGGTTCGTAATACCCTGTTGTTGCATACGATCGCGTTGCTGTTCGTGGATCCAGTGTTGTAAACGAATGCCGAGCCGACAGCGAAACCTCCACCCTACATGCTAGATATTAAAAACAGAAACAACGCGAAAGGAGGAGTGAGGTAATTACGGGTTCAGGGTTCCTCGGGACATGCAGATGTTCCAGTGCATCGAAAAGCTTGGCATAAACGGGGCTTTGAGACGTCGAAAACGACTTAATGATGGGTCCTGCGAAATAATGGGAATGGGAATGAGAAGTGTACCTCAGTTAAGCGAGAGTACACAGTAAACGTACCGTTTTGTCCATGGAGTGCGGGATCTGGTCCGATCGCGAGTTCTTGAGCTTGTTCCGGCGTACGCTCACTTGCTACTGTGTGCTCGCTCTGCCAAGAATAAATCCCCTTTCCCTAAGCACTGATCGCACCAAAAAAGACGGATGTTTTCGCACTCTTTTCGTAGCTTCAAGCAAGGAATGCCAGTTCCATCCCTTATTTCCTAGCTCTTCAATGGCATCATACTCCTCCTTCGATGGCCTCACTATTCCGAGAAAGTTGATCTACACGTCTTAGTATGCGTCACCGACTCGAGGGAGTGATAAATCCTTATTCACCTGAGACGAGCCGCCTAAGCCCTTACCCTGAGGCAATCGCATTTTCCTGCCATTGACGTGCGATTGGTCTTCGCTATAAAATGTCCAGTCATAAGCGGGATTTGCCACCGCACCCCCGAGGAAGCCTGAAAATCATCAAACGCTACACTTTGTGGCGGGAAATTACGCTAAAAGTGAACCTGGAACATCGATAACAGGCACGTTAGAGTTGTATTCGCCTACTTCAAGTACGCCCACAATGGTATCCCGGTCCTCGCTCAATCTACCAACTCTCAGCATGATACATCGATCAGACCAAATTTGAGCGTACCTAGCAGCAAGACAGAGGCCGGCCGTTCCACCTCCCACAATGAGATAGTCAAGGGGCCTGCTGAGAAACTCCTTCAATGATACGATGGGCATTCAGTCGATACTCTGGTCCTTTCGGTAAATCGCATTTTATAACGAGGAGAAGGGCCTCCGTATTCCAGATTGAGGATGGCTAAGTGTTGTCGCGTCCGATATCAGACGTTTCTGATGTCGCTGCGTCGACACTGCTCGGGATTTTCCGAAACACTGATGGCCAATGATTGACTTTCTCCGCCTCAGAGTCGATCGCTCAGTCAGTCAACAATAGAGCTATAGGGCATGCGATCTAGCTATGTGTTGTTTAGCCATGAGACCATAATGAAGGATGGGCTCAACGTGATTCCTGCCCCAACTGCCTCCATAACGCCGTACGTTTTGCGGTCCCGGTCGAGTCGCGGTGGGTTATCCATCCTAGTGCTTTGAAGACGCCTACCTAGTCATCAGAAGATTGCCCGTAAATTCCGTCCTACTTCATCCAATGATCCATCTTTGGCCGCGAATAGTAGTGCTGATTTGGAGCGCTATCAGGGCCTTTGAGGAACACATATCAGTAGGTACACGGGATAGCTGTGAATCAGCAGCTTTCTCACAAGTCGTGGACATCAGCCGCCTCCGCCGCCTGACTACCCCATTGTCATGCTTCACTCAGCTTGGAATGCTGGCTGCAGCAACGACCCAATGATTATTCGCCTTACAGCTTCTCCTCGGGTGCCTATTGTCGTCTCACACCCTCAACCCTCTGCTTATGGAGAGTGTCAACGTCGACATCCACGCATGCATATCGCTCGGCACGACCTTCGATTCTATGATGGTTCTCAGCGCGAAACTAGACATATAAGACATTTCGTTGAGACTAACCGCCCCCAATCCTAGTCGAGCTGATGAAGCTGAACATCGTCCTCTCCGCCTACATTCACCTCTTGGCTGCGTCCGCAGCTCTGATATGTGAATATTGCTTCTGTTTTGAGGACGCTGCGAACATTGGCCTCCCAATTCTGACCAGTCAGTAGTGCGCTGTATCCTTCGAGAATCCGACTACTCACTTCTGTATGGAAGCCAAGGGAGCGTGCAACAGTTTTCAGACCTTGACAGGATGCGAGACGAAATTGGTCCTTTGCCTAGATGGCATTGCTTCGGAGAAGAATGCCACCGACATCCAGTAGGTTTTTCGAACACTGGCTACTTGACATCTGTCCTTACAAACTTCGAGAACAGATAGTAAATGACCTCGAGGAGAGGATGCCACTCTATGTTGGATTTTCTCTATCATGCCGATGAGCGTGCACCCAGTATAGGTTTGAAATGGGAAAGATGCCAGTATTTAGTTGTACAGTCCGTTGTTGCTTGGTAATTTGAGTCTTTGAAAGTTGCATGGAGTCGCAAATTGCAAATGTGGTAGATATAATTATAATGTAATCTCGTAGCCCGCACCACTGCCAAGATACAATCAGAGATGAGGATCCGTTGCTTGATATACCGGCACATACCTCCTCAGCAGGCTCTTCATCCAGTCTCTGTAAAATTCGAATAAAATTCGATATCCTGCTTTACCAGCGCTCCGATGATGCAAAATAAGTTTTCGGGCTCGGATATCGACCTCGGAAGGTCAGAAGCGATGTTTCAAGTTATATGGGAGACGCAGTCGCGGTCGTTGTGGATCACGGTCGACACGTGAGTCGGCCCAACGGTCCAATCGACGTCATGACAAACTCGATATCCTTCAACATCAACGTACACAGTACAATTATTCGTCTAATGATCTTCCAAAGCGCGCTACAACTTTTCGAGAACCATTTGTTGAGCTCAAGGGATGGGAGCTGGTTGTTTTAATGTCTCCATTCGCCACAGCGTTTTGCAGTCCTTGTTGAAGGATGGACCGTTAACTCCATTTTGGCAGAAGTCGCATAGTGAACTAGTGAGAAAGTGAGTAATATCGCCTCATTTCTTCGACAGTATTCCTGACTGGTGCTAGACGACATCGCCGTCGGCAATTCGGCGTGCCGTCTTGATCCTGCACGGGGACAGGTAATGGCCGTGTTCGACACGCACCGCGGGCCGCAAATTCTTCTTTGCTTCTAGTGTTCAACAACATCTGAAGTCCTTCCCGAGAATTCTGGAGGGCCAGCGGTCACCAAACCAGAGGTCACGAATGTCGAAACCACGGGTAACCTTGATGAGGAAGAAGACGTCGCTGCTCCGGCGCAACTGTATGCTGAATATGTTGATCCTGCCAAGTCGAGCAAGAGATTTGGACTGAAAGGATCCGCTCCTTTCCGGCCTCCCAAAGGTAAATTACACTTATGTGTCGATGAAATTGGTCTTATTGAAGGACAACAGGCAATGATCTTTTCAACTATGAAGAAAAGTATCCAAAAGATGCATATGGTGAAGAGATGGGAGCGAACGCTAGGGTATTTCGGACCTACCTTGATGAGCGTGCGATATACGATGCGAATATGGTCGAAGAGTCAAGAGATGGTGTTGACGTTCTTCTCGTTTTCGTACGTCACCCATGTTCTATCCTTCCTTTACTCATCTCTGTGCCAGGCGGGTCTGTTCTCTGCCGTGGTTACAACTTTCGTCGTCCAAACATCTCAGAGTTTACAAGCAGACTACTCAGAAATGTCTGCCAATCTACTCTTCGAGTTGATCAATATCCAGCGCGCTATTGCAAGTGGCGCTTCCTTGGACACTGTCGCTCCTTCCTCCCTCAACCCCAACATTACTTTCATTGCGTCGGCCACCAGCGTCTGGGTAAATGGCCTGTGGTTCACCAGTCTTGCACTCAGCCTCACGACAGCGTTGATATCGGTGCTAGTCAAGCAATGGCTCCACCATTATATGGCCCTACCTTCTGGAACACCGCGGGAGCGGAGCCTTCTGCGACAGTTCCGATTCGCGGGACTGCAGAAATGGCGTGTTCTCGGTATCATCGGGCTACTCCCTGTTCTTATGCACATCGCCCTTGCCATCTTCTTTATTGGCCTAGTGATCTTCCTCGGTCCATTGCGTGAATCCATTGCTTGGGTTGTTGGCACGATCACGGTCATCGCGTGTACGGCCTACTTGATGGCGCACATCCTCCCTCTCATTTTCCCCCAGTGCCCCTACCGCACCTCCCTGTGTGACCTTCTCCATCTCTCATACGGTTATGTGATGGAGTACGCCGTAGCAGCCGTACATCACCTCAGGCACTGTATTCGCCGATCTGAGACGGACGTGTACATTATACTGCCCGACAAGCATGCCTCCAGCGTTGCGAAATGGAAGGACTTGAAAAAATTGGAGTCAGATGCAGTGAAGTCAGTATCGGGTGAATTATCAATCGACGCCCTTCATTGGCTCTTTTCCATGTCCTCGAATCCTATTGTCCAAAGTATCGTCATTCAAGCTATTGGCGGTTTGCATCCAGCATTGCAGGAGAAAGCGAAAGGGCTGTTCAATGATATTGGCTTGGTGGAGCAATTGTTAGGACAGTGTACTTCTCCAATATCGCGGTCCGAGTCCTGGGAGCGGACACCAGTGGCCGGCCTTGAGATGAAGCTTGAGCGATTACTACGCTGCAACCTAGTTCTCCGTTGCCGTTTCCCTTTTCTCATTAACATCCGATTCCCAGACACACCAAGTGTTGAACTTCCACTATGTGCCATGGCCCCAGTAGAAATGCACGCTCCTCAAAAATATTTGTTTATCAGAGAGGTTTTCCGCAATGCAGCCATGTCATTATCCGGCCACGAGTCATGGTGTTTCCATCCCGTAGTCTGGATCAACCTTATCAGGGATGCAGAGTACTTTCCCGTGGACATCACGGACGACCCCTTTGGAATAGATCTATGCAGGGCAGTTCTTCCTACACTCATGAACGCTTCTCAAGAGGATGAATTCGACTCCAAAAAGAACATTGCCCAATCAAGCGATAAACCCATATCATTTCAAGACGCTCTTCGCCCATATTTGTTCGCCGACATGACAACCTATCTCCTACGGGTGTTTATTTTATTTGTACACCCTTCAAATGTTCCCTCCATCCATCCATCTCTGCGGCTTCTCTGGGTGTTTGCTGAATTTCTTATCTCAAGGCTTGCCTTGGAAGAACAAGTGGATCCGGGTGCAGTTGAGTTCCAAGCTCTTGCCATGGTACTCGATGGCATTCTGCTCCATGACTTATCTTCTGAGGCAAATGATGCTGCCTTCAAAGTCCTTGATTGCTTTATCATGGATACTCTGAAATCTTCATGGCTGGAAGCATACCCTCATCTGTATTCCAATACCCTAAGGGCTTACTCTAAGCAGGCCCAGACCCGATGGCATACCATCTCACGCGGGTCTCTGGAGGCAGTCGTCAATTTCATGTTTGATCATTATAACGGCGAACGCAATGGACCGGGCTTCGGTGCCATAGATGAACGTACAATCATAGCCGAGGGTCTTTCCAAAGGTAGCCCGACAATGTACAGTGTCTTTCATGCTGCACGATGCTTGGAGTATTTCGGATATCACGGATATCGCCCATGGATGGTAGAAATCGTTGAAGGCTACCTCTCCTCATTTGGACGTCACTCAAAATCATGTCTTGAAAATTCGGTCATACAGGATCATATCGAGTACCTCCACACACCCGACATCCTTTTCAATGTTTGCTCTATCCTGGCTATTGGTGTCAATTTCCGTGATGGATATGGCGGATGGCGAATCAAGAAGAATGTTCTGTCACTCGTCCAGATTCGGCCTGGTGCTCCTGCATGGGATGAATGCCGGTGCCGCCTTCAAAAATTGCTTGAAGAGGATGGAATGGACTTTTTCCATCGACAGACTTACGTTCGTGGGATCGAGCGAATTGCTTTGTCGGAAGAGAGAATAGCGGAACAGAGGGAACATATTCGTTTCGCAATTGAGGTTCTGGATGCATTTTTCTCGGGCGAGCTGGAAGACGAACCGGTGAGCATTCACATAATTATCCTACCGAGTCCCGGCTGAAATGGATTTAGCCTGAGGAGGAAGGCTACATTCGCCGTGAACATCCCGCTGCAGCTGGGCCAGATGCTTCACGAACTCGGGCGAGCTGGCGCGGTCGCCTGCATCACTTAATACCTCGGCATGGCCATGAAGAGATAAGCGACGACGACGCTGCAAAGAGGGTCTGAGTTCATCAGCTGGCCCAAGTAATCTTCCGCACCTTGAGTTTATGTCGGAAGGTTCTCCCAGTAAGCGATGGATTGGCGTACGATGGATGGTGAGCTATGATTCGGATAGTCGCAGAAAGGTCAGATTCTGTGGTGGTAAATAGATACTCGAGGGATAGTAGGGTATTGTAGTAAGTAAATATTGGAAACGGAAGATGCAATGGAACTTGTTAAGCATCGACGATCCAACCAGCGCCGTGAACCAGAGCGAGTGGAACTCGGCAAGATATTTTGCGAAACGATACAGAGGAAGATTGTAAATAAAGGGTAAGCTACGATGCAAGTGAGTAAAATACGTGAATAGCCTTGGGAAGATATAACCCACTGTCAAGCGGAAAACTATCAGTTTGAACCTCAACAGCGGTAATTGAAAAACCAAGAGGCCAATATCGTCTCCTTCCAAGTCGCTTACAGCTCTGATAGAAATCCGGTTACAGTTCGGTCTGCCGCTCCGCTAATGATTGTCTCCTGGAGGCATATCCGCGGGAGTAATACTTGAGTATAGAGTGAAAACGCGCGCATCGAGCAGGTGTTGAGGTGCAATTCGTATATTGGATACGAGGGGAGAGGACGTAGAGCGCTCTGGGACGACGACAACCTGCGCTTCGTCACCCCTTGGAAAGCATATTGACAGCCTTGTAGTATTGTGCCCATGGTTCGATGATTTCTGGTTTCGCTGAGCGACGGCTCTGATCAAAGGAGAAGCTGGAAGGATATCGTATTTCTAGCGTCGAAAGGCTCCGTGAGAGTCCGTTTTAAACTCGAGCTGAAAACAGGTTCGTTAGCGAATTCAACGAGAAGCTTGGGCTGGACTTTCTGCGAACATTGCGTGAGGTGTGTCGGGCGTATCGAGAGCAACGCATTTCAACTGGAAGGCTAGGCGTACCGCCCAAGGAGACGAGAAGACCTGAAGCTAGGCGCCCAGTCATGTAACTGGCAGATACGCAGCTGGAAGAAGGAAATCGGCATATATGTATTCTCGTAGCTCGCACCACTGCAAAAATCCAATCAGAGATGAGGATTCATTGCTAGATATACTGGCACATACCTCCTCATCAGGCTCTTCGTCCAGTCTCTGTAAAATTTGACTTCTTGCCTAACCAGCGCTTGATGTGAAAATGAGTTTTCGGGCTCGATTATCGACCTTGGAAGGTCAGCAACAATGTTTCAGGTTTAGATTTGAGTCTGGTAGAGATGCTTGATGGGGCATGAGGTATGGGAGAGGTTACCACCGAACTGGAAGGAGGAAAAGGCAGCCATGGTCGTGGTCGTGGTCCGCCGCCGTGGTCTGAGGTCACGATCAACATTCGTGTCCTTGTACCCCGCGACCAATCGACGACTCTTTGGCAACGTCTAGGCTCACGGCCATCTACTGGCTGGACGTTCACGCTTCGAAATATCTATGCGATACATAGGATTTACCCCATTCGCTAATGCTGTCGTCGTGATGAATCTGAGAATGTGATGCTCACTTTGCATCTTGACACACTACCACGATATCGTCTTTGGCTGCTGAGCTCACCAACTATGAAGCCAAGCGAGTCTTAGCACAAGAAAAGGATATTCAAGGATCGATCTCTTCTGCTGGACGTTTTGTACCAAGGATATGTTGTCCACTCTCGAGATACAAGCATCAATCGCAGTGCTTGCCAAGAGTCCAGCTTTGCAGCCGGTATCCTTGTAAAGAGTATGTACACACAATGCCTTGAAGCTACTTGTTACCTGTTCGATAGTTGATCTTTCCGCAGCTTTTCTACACGCATATAGCCAATGTTCTTCTGTCTCACCCTCTCTCACCGTGGTGCTAAGCTCGAGTCGCCGATAATTATTTATCATGGTTGTGGGACGGAGTATCGATGCTTACTCGAAATCCGTGTTCAAATACCTCCGCTACCTGAGAATATATACGTTCAACAATAGTGCGTTCTCGAATCTTGGAGCCATAAATCACCCTCCACCATTTCTTGTCTTTCGCCATTCGCTCATGACCTCAAGCACCATATCTACGTGTTCCACAGATAACGGTGCATTGTACTGCAACGCAATGGATTGCGCACTTCCGACAATGTTTTTGATCTGACAATTCCATTAGCGAATTATCTAGGGTGCTGGCAGTTTTACCTGACGGCCATTCAGTTCGAGTCGAGCAAGACGATCAAGGTCAAAATCGCTGATGCCTTGAGCAGGATCCAGGGTGCCCTTGGCCAAGAACGTCCTCCAGACCACCGATCGCGCGTTGTAGTCCAAGTCCGGATAATGAACACAAAAGTGGATTCGACCTACAAATAAAGGTTAAAGTCATTCGGGATAATAGGACAGTAAAACGTACTCTCCAGCGCCGGGTCACACTGCGCAGCCAAATTCGTTGTTAAGAGCAAGATCCCTTGGTAGTATTCGAGCTGCCTCAGGAAGATCGATACAAGCGCGTTCCGCGCAATATCTTCTGTGCTTCGCTTCTGCAGGAATACCTCAGCTTCGTCCAGGAGTAGCACTGCATTCCACTTCTGCGTCAGCTGCAAGATACGCACGAACGTCTTGTCCACATCTGATGGGTTCATTCCCAGCTCACCGGCACTGATGACATATAGAGGCCGGCGAGTAACTTCTGCGACAGCTTCTGCAGTAAGCGTCTTCCCACAACCAGGCTTTCCTGACAGCAGGCCAATAAGCCCTTTGCCCTTTTCACGGACAACGTCGTCGTAAAGCGCAGTGCGTGTTGCGTGCTGCTTGACCAAAGCGTAGATTAACTTTTTCTGTTTCTCGCCTAGCACGAGAGAATTGAATGGCTCGTCTGACCAGTCGATTTCTACCAAGCGATCCAATGCAAAGCCGCCTAAGAAAAGTATGATCATTGATGCCAGAAAATTAGCGCGTATGGAGACGTACCCCACATCTTGGTGCCAAAGCTGAAGCCAAGAACCACGGGATTGCAGATCATATACTGCTCGTCTGTCAGCAAGTCCCTGTCCATTCCCTTGCGCACCACTGTATTGTATTTAGTGTTCGGTTCGAACAGACGGAACGCAACAGGGTCTATCATGACGCGACCATATACCTGTAAGTACATCGTATTAATGGCATTCAACAATCATGTATAGGTCGTGGACTTACGCTGACTTTCTGTCTTTCTTCCTTGACTTCTGAGTCGGACACCTTCGTCAGCGGCTGCGGTTCGACCACCTTCGTTAGAGCTGGTCCGCTTTGAACTTCCTTATAGGATGGCTCCTTGAAGCCTGCGAACTTCTTCCCTCTGGCGATCGCATGTTCTCGAAGGGCTTCCGCTTCAGGGTGAAATACCAGAGGATACACTTCGAGATCCTGGATCGCCTTTGAACCGCTGAAAAATTTGATCTCGATCTCGACTTGCGCGATACCGAAAGAATCACCGTCATCGCTGATGATGTCGCAGATTACAAGACCATATGGTATACGTTTATGGCCATCGTACCGAACCTCGAATTCGAACTTCCTGGCAAGCAAGATCTGGTCTTGCTCCGTATGCCACAGGCGGTGGTAACGTAGGTATTTGGCTCTATAAGTGCCCAGAGGTGTTCAAACACGATTTCTTGATGAGGGAGGAGTACGTCCAACTGGGTGATGGTATCGTGGTGGAATTCACGCATGAATTCGAGAGCGGTCTCAATGTCCGTTACCAATGCTTCATCTGGGGATTCCTTTGCAATCTCTTCTTCCAGTCGGCGCGAGAGACCTTTCCGGGAATAGTAAAAGAGGTTCGGTTCTGCCTAATAAAAAAGTTCAAGATTGGGGAGATAGCAAGCAGTGAAATGATGAACATACGGTCGCTGGATCTCCTGCTAATCTGAATCCTGACACGCCACGATTGATATCTGTAAAAACATCCTGCAACCTGGTGCTTATGATGTCGATTTCTGTGTGACTATAAACACCCTTTTCATTGATGATGCGCCTGACAAACAGAACTGGCTTCTTGCTCGTCTTCGGTTTGACTTGCTTGTTCGTCTTCCGAAGGGCTATCCGAAGAGTTCGCCTAGTACAATACGGGATTGTTTAAGCCTACCCGTTCTCTAATCATTGGGGAGAAACGTACATATCGAAACTAAAGGTTTACAATCACTGAGATGTAACGAAAGATATAGAACCGGACTTACTACTCGTCGAATCGTGCTATGAGGGTTCGAATTGGAGAAGCCTTCGGTGTCATAGTAGCAGTGTCTGGCACCTGTTCCTCAGGCTTTGGAGTAGACTCATGGGGCATTGTTGTCATAATGTGTTTCTATGTTGAGCGCTCTGAGTCGAAGTTGGCTAACGCGCTGTTCTATACGTTATGTGGGAGCTTGCACTTGAAACTGTTGAAGAATAGCGCCAGAAGTTGATCCGATCTGCTAGGATCCTACGAGGTGATGCCAGTGTTTGTATGCTAGGCAGTGATTTGAAAGGCCCGGCTCGGCTCGGCTTTCACAGCTTGGGCTCGGCTTTGGAGGGCTCAGGCTCTTCAAATCCCAAGCCCGTTGAGGCTCAGGCTCGGCTTGGGCTCAGGCCCGGGCTCGTATACAACAACGTGTTCTCACCAGTGCCTAGTAGGCACTGCCTAGCATACAAACACCTGGCACTCGGAGTTGACTGGTTGAATCAAGTCGATGATCACGAAGGCTTGAAAAATGCGGTGTATATACAGACGGTGTCCTGAAGCAGGCTGTCTTGCTGTTCAGTTTGAATCTACAATTCATGACGCTGTTCGACAAATTGGGCAAATTGGGCGGCTGCTCATGCTTCCGCTATCTAATGTGCCTCTGGTTAGTACACGTCCTTGATAGCGTATTATTAGGATGATATGTATGACAGATCCCTCAACAGATCTTCACTGCGCGCCGATAAATTGAGCATGGAAACTTGAACTTGTGGCCCTGAACATCAGCCGAGTGTAAAGCGAAGTCCCAATTAGGAACAAGGGCGGTTGTTTCAAACGTCTAGACGTGGAGTCCCACAGCTCAACGTAACATCATGATAGCCATTGTCTCCGAGAGAGTATTTCATGTGTTCGTTTCTTTCAGCTGGATCATTACTACACCTTGCAATGGCCCAAACAATAGCTACTACCATGTGAGCGTACTACTAGCTTTGTCTGGTGCACTTATCTCATTCCCATGCTCATTGACAGCCCAAACCCCAATCACTCTATTTTTCGTTCTGCGCTGGATAAATATATCGAGCAGCTGGACCGCAAAAAGTTGCAGAAAAAGAAGTTCGTTGCCAGTTGTTTGCATACAGCTGGTAGCAACCCGACTGCTGAAATGGTCAACTCCCTGATACGGGCAAACGAAGAGAACGGCGCTCAGAGTCAGCGTAGGAAGACTGTCGCCAGAGTCCTCGGGCCTGTTGTTGGTGTGTTGAAGGACTTTGATCAAGTTGTGAGCTCGTTGGGTGAGTCGTTTTTTATGAAATGGCCATCTTTTTGCTCAACTTCTCTTAATGAGTTCAGCTTCTGCAGATCCAATGCCATCTTCTATTATTTGGGCAGCACTGAGCGTTATTGTTAAGGTATTCCTGTAGCTTTTGTTCACTACTAAACGTCCATTCATGGGTTATATTCTGTAGGGCGCTCATCGCTACATCGAGCTTTTTGAGAAGATCCGGAGGCAGCTCAACGACCTCAGATTTGAGATCGAACGCATGGTAGAGTACGAAGACCTCTATGGCAGCTCTGAAAATTTGCGTGTCCTCCTTTGTGACTCGTACATGAGCCTTTTCCGATTTTGGAGCGCCGTTGAGAAACAATGCGAGGAATCTTGTATGTACACCTTGTTCCGGTGTTCAAGTTTATCGTTCTGACTCATGCATATATCTCAGTCATCAAAGGTGTCCTGAAGGAGGCATTTTCAATTAACACGGACAAATTGAATAAGATCATAGACGAGATGAAGGACAATGGCGAAGGCGTTGCGAAGCTAGCCCAGATCGTTGAAGCCAGGATAGAAAAGGGAGCGCGTGAAGATGCGATGCGCGAATGGGAGGAAGCTAAACTTGAAAGGATTGAAAACAGGAAGGAGCGCCAAGCCGCGTCCAACTTTCGTGAGGAGCTACGACAAGAGCAGCAGGGTAAAATAATTTTCTATGCAATCAAATCTCTTTTCTCACTGTTGGACTTTTAGATGACCATTATAGAAAGTTCTGTAGCTGGCTTGCTTCTCAAGAGGCAAATGGGTTCAATACCGGTCGACATAACACGAATGTCAGTAACCGAGCCAAGAAGACTTGCCAGTGGCTCCTTGCAAACTCTGACTACATCGCCTGGAAAGAAGCTCATACTGCCACTTCCAATTCGACATCGGCGTCTATTTTGTGGGTGCACGGCCTACCTGGGTCGGGGAAAACCTTTCTCTGCTCGCGGGCTATACAGGAGGTGCAAGAGACTTATCCAGATGCCGCCGTCATTTATCATTTCTTCCAATTCGACAAAAGCAATACTGCTGTAGTGACCCTGAAGATCCTCGCAGATAGACTATTCCAGATCTATTGGGATCGTCACCAGCGAGTCTCAGAGGAGCTTTATAGCAAGACCCAGAGGAATTCGTTCTTAGCCGAGAACATCGAGGAAGTCATCGAACTACTTGTGAAGGATTTGGCCTCGAAGGTGTTCTTTTTCATCGATGGATTGGATGAAGAGCTGGACATCGACAGCAGAGATTGTCCTAATTTGGATTCCAGATGGGATGCAGCATTGTCGGTGCTGAGATTCATCATCGGCCTTGCAGAGAGGTTTCCACATGCCATTCGTCTATGGTATAGCAGCCAGTACCACCCCCGAATCGAAAAGGCTTTCCGTAAACACACAACTGGAGTGCTGGACATCAAAGATGAGGCTAGAGGAGATGTAGAGTTCTATCTCCTTGATCAGTTAGCCGAGCTTGAAGAGATGGAGGTTTCACGCGAGCAGAAAGAGGACGTCATGGTTAAGCTTGCTCAACGCGCACGGGAAGAAGGGAATTTCCTATGGGCTCGTTTCATGGTCTCGGACCTCCGGGAAGTGGCGGATGATTTGACAAAAATTAAGGAGTTTATCGCAGGAGGTCATCCATCAAGCATTGACGATCACTACAAAAGGATATTTTCTCGTATCGATACGCGACATAGACAGTTAGCTTGGTAGGTGGCATTTCTCGCATTTCGTACTCTTTTGACTGTTTTTCTTGATCCTTACAGCAAAGTCTTTGCTTTGATATCATTCGCACGTCGACCTCTTCGAATCAAGGAGATCCGAGAGGCAGTCGGTATCCTACGGAGTCGCAATAATCCGAGGGAATCCATGCCCTTTACTTCCAAACTGAAGAACGTCTTTGCTCCCTTAATTGAGGTCCAAAGGAGTGCAAACAATGCCAGCGAAGACTACGATACTTGTCACCTGTTCCACTCTACTGTACGAACCTATCTCGACAAGCACCCCGAAATTTTCAAATGCAGTGATGAAATTTCCACGGATTACTGTCGAATGACGCCTAATGTCATTGCTGATGCCTGCCTGTCTTATCTTTCCCAAGACTGCTATGCCAAACTGCTATGGAGATCGAGTGACGACAAGTGGAGCGTTCGATATAACAATCAGAACGAGCCAGTAGAAGATCACCCGTTCCTTGTTTACTCTGCGAAGTACTGGAACAGGCATGTTGACGACTTGAACGCCCTCGACTCTCCGAACCTCATGAAAGAGCGCGTCAGATCTTTCATGATATCACCGAATTTTCAGACCTGTCTTCAAGTGCAGAGTGTATGGTTCAATTGGCAGTTCGAAACATTTTGGACTTCCACAGACTCAAACAGGACCTTTCTCCGTCGGGTCCTACCGCAGTGGTTCATAGAATCTGAAGATACAAGCTTCAGGTTACTTCTGCAGAACTACAGGCTGTTTCTCCGAGAATGGAGATATTTCTTGCGTGGCCATTGTGATGATCCGGGATGTACCATGTTGCGCTACGATGGTCAGGTTGATCGATGCTGGTGGGCGGCTCTTGGACCCAGAAATTTCCTATCCCGAATGCAAGGAAGATATACTAGCTTTGCATTTAAGGTGGATGGCAACGACGCGGCGGCTGAGTGGGAGAAGAATATTCTTTGTGAGAATGTTTGTATGTCTGGCACTAGCGTGAAGATTTTGCGACTCAAGTAAGTCGCTGTATTTCTGCTTTTTTTATAGATTAATCAATGTGTTTCTACGAACAGATCCCATGATCGTATCTCGAAGAGCCTTATCTTCGTGTGCGAACACTGGGTCCTGAATGATGTTTCTATGCCAGTCTTAGTCGAACGGCAGACAATCCAGACGGATGAAATATCAACCAATTGGCTGGCATATGTGAATGGCTACAACGACGAACCATCCAAATGCGCATTGGTCGAGTGTTACCAGCAGCGTTCGATTCCGATTGCAGCACCCTTCGCCTTGGCGCCCAAATTTTCGTAATCGATCAGAATGGGCATTATATCCCTGTTGAAGGTGTTGAACAGGCAAAGGCATCACTTCAATCTTCGTGCTTTGAGGAGTGGGCCATCAGAGGACACCACATCGTGTTGGCCACGAGACGCCGAGAGAATGACAAAGCAGCCTCAGGAGAGAGCCTGAAGACACAGAGTATTAGTCGGGATCGAGAAGGGAATCCAGATGAAATCGTAGAGGAAGAAGAACCTGACCATGTGGATGGAGATGATGAAGGCGATGATGAATCTCTGGTTTCAGATGATTCTGCAGTAGACGAGGACGAGGACGAAGCTTACGAATCATGGAGCGACTGCTCGACGGAGTACTCTGATGACCTTCTCTTCGAGGACGATATGATCACCCCTTGGGCAAGACCAGAAAATGAAGTGGACGGTGATAGGGACCCCACAGAAAGCGACGAGGAAAGTAGTGAGACTGACGAGACGCAGTCAGAGAGTGGGGACGACAACACAGGGACGGAAGAAGATTCTGATTCCGACTTTGACCCTTCGGCTATCATCGGCTATCGTGAGCTACACCACGACGATGAAGATACGCTCTGGGACACAAATGATCATGATGATCACGGCCGCTATTCCTGGCAAAGGAATCACGCTTTCCGCAGCGACCATGAAGATTCCGATGATCTATCAGTAGATTATCTTCACCGTCGCAAACCTAAGAACACTGGTCCTATACAAGATGGAATGCGTGCCACCATAACTGTTTTTGATATTCGTTCGTGTGCGGTACGAAAGGTATTCCATTTTTCGCAACAGATCCACTATGAGCTCTATGATTCTCCCCCTGTCATCCATCCCACGAGCTCCCTAATTGTCTGGCCACTCAGCTCTGGAGAAGTCCTGTTTGCGGATTTTATAGGCAACACATATCTTTCTCGACGGCTCAGGCCCTCAACAGCGCATAGTCAGTGTTTATCTGGGTTTTTGGCAGGAGTGCGTGTCGATCTGATTTCATTCAATAGCACGTCAAATATTCATGAAATGCCGCTTCTCCACGTCCGGACAGTACTTGCACGTGGCTTGTCTCGAAGGCCAAAGTAGACCTCGACAACGCAAGAAGGAAAATGGCTCCGTCAAGCTTGCCCTCATGGTATCGACTTACCGTTTATGTATGAAGAAAACCTCCCGAAGCCCTCCGACCCTTATTCATCGCGCTAGAATATCTCTAGGCGCTGAGACATCCATATCCGTTTCTAACCTTCCTTGCACTTTGACGTGGACTACTGAGGCGTTATACTTGACCTACAGCAATGCCGAACTGAGAGTGTATCGTGTCTCTCTATTCAACCCGAACAAAGGGATACTAGACGGCAGCATACCGTCTGTGCTGGTGCCCGAAGAAGCCGTTTTCTTACCCGGGACAGCACAAAAACGCAAGGTCTACTTTTTCCCGTCTGACGATGACCGCTTACCGAGTAAAGTCATCGTTGGAAGCGAGACGAGCGCCGAGAACCAAGCCGAGAATGAGGACCACTGCGATATTGAGATCTATTATGGTCACAGTTTTGGTCCGGATGGAAGCGCCTTGTCGCCACCAATTGGTTGCTACTTAAAAAAATCAGATCTTGGCGGCTGGGTCCAGTCAAAAGATCGCTCAAGAATTCCCGAGAATCTGGGTATCGGACAATTTGAAAGTCTGCTAGAGAAATTCAATCCAGATGATGATTGCGATCGTTCGTATTTTTTCATCGTTCCAGAGCCCTACTTACTCTTTCTCTTCGCAGTGGAACCTTACTTGTTTGGATAACTGAAGACCCCGTTCGTACATGTGCTGTGGAAATAGGGTCCACCTCAATAATACTGTATACATATATGTGGTTCAGAGCGCCTGAAATGTAGTACGATATTTTGAAATTGTCAGACCGATGTGCCCCTTCTCCATCCAGCTCATGAACTAACAGGCGACTGGAAGATCCGACTCAGAAAATGTATCGCTCTGCTTTCCTCCAGACTAACCGCTCCCGGTCCTAACCAAACTGGCGAACATCGTCATCTCCATCTACATTTCCTTCTTGGCTCGTCTGTAGCTTGAATTGAGTAAAATTAGACATGAAACGGGAAGAACAGAAACGTACGAAGACGCCCACAGGTACATGGTGTTCGGACGTGTATTCAATCAATCCTCACGAAAGCGCCGGCGGGAATAACTCCACATATTAGGCAGTGACGGAGGAGACATCGGACCTAAAATGCAAAGCCACTATGAATCGTCTGGCATGTTCCTCAAGTGTCGGTTCGGTAGGCACAGTCTCGTGTCCTAGTAGGCGAGCAGTTGAAATTCAAAGGATAGATGTCTTTCTCCTGGGATAGACGACAATAATCTTCTCTTCAAACATCCGTTGCGCAGGTGCTTTGGTCATTTGAGCCTTTGAAAGTTGCGTGAAAAGTACATGAAGTTGTAATTTGTGGTTGATACAATTCGTCATCTCGTAGCCCGCACCACTGCAGAGATCCAATCAGAAACGAGGATCCGTTGCTAGATATGATGGCACATACCTCCTCGCCAAGCGCTTCATTCCAGTCTCTGTAAAATTCGACTTCCTGCCTTGATGTGAAAATGAATTCTCGGGCTCGATTATCCACCTTGGAAGGTCAGCGACAATGTTTCAGGTTTAGCTCTGAGCCTGTTAGAGATGCTTGATGGCGCATGGAAGAGGCTGCCACCGAACTGGAAGAGGAAAAGGCAGCCACGGTCGTGGCCGTGGTGGGTCACGATCAACATTCGTCCTCGTGCCCCGCCACGAACTAATCGACGTCTTTTTCGCAACGCCTAGCTCACCGCCGTTTACTGGCTGGACGGTCACACTAAATCTAAAGGTCTACCTGCACATATGACAGAACGGTAATTGCTCCATTTTTTTCACTACTATTGCTGTCGTCGTGAAGCTGATGGTGGGTCCTAGAGTACTTGCACCATCGTACCGTACCCTGTAATGATGAGATGAGATTTAGTCAAATCCATATCGGTTGTTGCCGTCTGCAAACGCATCCTTTGTGGCACATGGTCAGTAGCATCATGATGCGGCATATACTCCCTTCGCGTCTTTACACACCACCACGATGTCATCTTTGGCCACTGAGCTCGCTGACTACGAAGCTAAGCGCAAGGAATTGATATCCAAGGATCGATCTCTTCGCCTGGACGTTTTGGATCAGGATAAACTATCCGCTCTCGAGATAGAGGCAGACGGCTTGATTCGTAAGATTCGTGCCGCTGAGGCCGAATCTGTATGGAGTGCAGATTATCCATCCATACCTCATCCATTCCCTGGGATGGAGTTTCTGACCGGTGAGTCGATCTGGTCCGTTATCTGGGGATTTCACTTACTTGTGTACAGGCAGGAGTATCATCGTCCAAACCGAAATATTCAAGATTCTGTGCAAAGTATGGCGTACTTTATCATCTACAATGACTGGATTTCTTACACTCCGTCCAGATGCCCAAAGGCGCGCTTTTGCATGCCCATCTCGACGCGACAGTAAACGCCTCATTCCTATACGACCTCGGGCTGCAAGAGCCGTCAATTCACATTCAAGTTCCCCAAATTATCAATGCTCAAATTCTGAGCACTGCTCTCCCAAAGTTCAGGGCGCTTCCTGCGGAGCTGCATAACAACGAAGCGGTATCTCTTACTTCACCATCCTACGTCCCAGACTCCTGGATTTCTCTGGCTCAGGCCCGAGAGCAGTTCGACCCAGCACTAGGAGGTCCAGATGGGTTCGATCGATGGGTTCTTGGCTGCTTGACGATCAATCCCGCAGAGGCGTATGGAACACACAACACCGTTACCAAGGTAGTCATTAGAGTGATCTGAATAGCGTCAAGTGCGAGACTCATTTATTCTTCAGATCTGGCAAAAGTTTACCAGCACGTTTCGAGTTGCAGACGTAGGCTCCTTTTTCCCCTCTTCATCTTGCAAGTCCTTATGACTTTATTTTAGGGTCTTATACATTACGCGCCAATTTTCACCAAGTATATTCGCGAGTTCATCCGGAGCTCTATAGAGGATGGGATTTTGTATGTCGAGCCGAGGGTCAATTTTTGGATCAAGTACGTGTCCGTGTAGAGCAACATATGCCGTTCATGGAGTCCCCGTTCACAGGACCATGGTGAATGCTGACGGCGTTGAGAATGTGACACATAGAGAGCTTCTCATGATCTTCGAGTCTGTCCTGGAGGAGACCATTGCTGACTTGAAAGCTCAAGGGAGAGAAGACGAGTTTGTTGGAGCAAAGGTTCGTTTCCCTTTCATTCGGATGAGCTTAAACTCGACTTTGCAATGTAGATCATCTACAGCACTCTTCGTTTCCTCGAACCCGACGAGCTGGATTGGTATTTTGAAGATTGTATTGCGCTCAAGAAAGAGTTCCCGCACTTGGTTGCAGGTATATCCCATTTTCCATCTGGTACTCCTCATTGACTCTCATTGTCCAAGGTTTTGATCTTGTTGGGGATGAGAACGTCTTATACTCGTTGTCGCATTACACAGAGAAACTATTAAACTTTCGTCATATGCAGAAGGATGCTGGCGTCGATATCCCGTTTATTCTTCACGCTGGAGAGACCCTTGGTGATGGTTCCAAGGCTGACATGAATCTCTACGATGCTATTCTTCTGGGAACGAAGAGGATTGGACATGGGTAATGCCACGCCTTACCTGACCTTTGATAGGCTTACTCGCCATCCCGTAGATTTTCTCTAGTCAAACACCCTGAGCTAATGAGAATATGTAGAGAGAAGAACATCGCACTTGAAGTGTGTCCGATATCGTAGGCACATTCTTTCTATACATTACCGTTCTAGCTAATATTCCTCCTAGAAATGAAATTCTGGTAATGTTTGGCGCAGGTTCTTTTCCTCACCTTCCTCTGACTGGGTCTCACAGAGACTGACATCTTCGATGCCCATGCATCCGCTTCCCATCCTTCTCAACCACGGAGTAGCTGTGGCGCTTTGCTCTGATGATCCCTCGGTTTTCGGTAACATGGGGCTGTCTTTTGATTTCTTCCAGGTATGGCTCTCAAAGTATATATATATCCCTGTGCTGTCATTGATGTATTCCTGGAGGTACTTGTGTCAAGTGAAGTTACTGGTCTTATCCAGTTGGGCGCTATGGCTAGAGATAGCATCAAGGTACCTTGATCGTCTTTCATTAAGAATGATATACTTCTGACGAGACATATTTAGCATTCTATGCTTGAATCGGACCGGAAGGAGATCGCCCTTGAGAAATGGCATAGACAGTGGCAGAAGTTCTTAGAGTATATCGTGTCTAGAGCGTAGATGCTGATCGATTTCATGGTAGGATTCTACTGCTATCTTCGTCATATTACGATGCTAATCGATCACTAAGGTCAGCATTAGAAGATATAATCACTTTCATGTAAGCGGCCTGGTTGTGCAGCCCGAAAATAGAGTGCTTGCGCGAGCGCGCGACGATGACCCAAGCCCAAAGTCAATGGCGGCTTCCTCGACCTGAAGCGAGGCAGCGATTGCCTGGTATACCTTTTTTCATGATTTATGACTTTCGTCCGGTTCAGAAAGTAATATCCAATTTGTACGAGGACTATAAACTGATGTATCCGCTATTTACCTCCCCATACAGTATTCAATTGGCCTCAGTTGGGGACACAAACGAGCACGCCGCAACTGTTGTTTTGGCAAGCTGCGAAACCATGAGCTTTAGAATGTGCGTATTCAAAGTCGCTACTTACTGCCTTGAGAATCCTGGAAGGCGCAAGAGTGTCCGACATCGTAATGGTTGGAACCATTGCACGCGTCGACTGAAAACATCACGGTCAGCAAAGAAGGTCATAGTCACGAAGGAGTTCGATGCATACCAGGGTTAGCTGCGATGGCGCTTGCCTGTCCTGCGAAGAGGAACACGGCGGCCAATGCCATAGCGGTCAACTTGGTTTGGAACATCATTTTTGTATGAGGATGGATGGTATGGTATGCAAGGCGGTGGTTATAACTTTTGCGAGTATGGTTGTTGGATGGTATGCTCGAAACTGGCTGGCTTTTATAGGTGAGTTATGCAACCCATGTTTTCCAACGTCCTAAATACGAAGGGGCGAGGTCCTTACATGAATGTTTCAAAAGTAACAAACGCGCCCCGAAATACCTTCTCAGTTCCGTGACGCGATGGCGGGAAATTGTCGGTGAGTTATGATTAGTCTAGATTTTGGTGGCATAGCGCTCAACGCATAGCATCCAAAGTGATTTTGTTGAAACTATCAGAGTGTGCGCGGAGATCACTTGTCGATTACTTCGAAACATTCCAGATGCTAGAGCATCTTGGAGTCCAGAAACCAGACCAGCTTTTGACATCTTGTTTCAGGAATTACAAACGATGATCACTTCTGTAGGAATGCCGCTGCAGGTGACTCCGCTTGCATGGACTTCGAGAAAATTTTGAATTCCAACCCAATAAGTAGGACCGATTTTTTATTGTGGTTTCATCAATCACTTTTCATTGGAGCTAGGGAATACTAGAATCGACCCGTTTACTGTTGAGGCAGAATTCTGAACCTACGCCATATCCTTTCGAAGTAACTAAAAAGTTGTCATAACGAGCAGCTGGTAAGCATCCGTATGACGCGCAAGGCGGCTACTAATCCTAATACCATATTTGACGGTAACCTGTGCGACCTTGCGTCGCAACAGTTTAACATCTTCAAGTTGCGTAGCTGTTGTCCGCTTCAATGCAATGAGTCCTTCCAGAGCTGATTTCCCCAAGTAAATCGTTGGCTAGCATCTGTTAAAAATTCCAAATAGACAGTAAGAGATCAGGCCTCAGGCCCTGCGCATTGCTATGACTCTTACATTGAATTATGTTGGCATCTTTGGGAGTCTATGATGCGGCATTTACTTGTCTCATCGCAACTCATACAAGCCATGTCCATTTGGCCATGTCCCGTGGACTACGTTTCTCCTTGAAACCTCTCTGGATCAGATTTCTTCGGTGTGAGAGCTCCATCTATTGAAACTCACGAAATCTTTGCAAACGCAAGAATGGTTCTGGAAACGGCGTTGTCTGCCTATAAAACCTGCGTAAGTGATCTTTTCTCTATCCAACAACCTCGTCTACCCAGATATTACTGCCCACAGTCAGCCACTACCATCTTGCTCATCTTCTTTCAAAAATGATGTTTAAATTCGCCTCCATTGCCACGATCGCCTTAACGGCCATGTTCTTATCCGCGGGACAAGTCAATGCTGCTGCACACACTGCAGCCAACGACGGTAAGAGTTATAATAACATGTCCGAGATTTATACTCACTTTGACTGTCCTAGTCGACGCGTGCAACGGTTCTAATAACTACGGCGTGGGACATTCATGCGCGTTTGGTCAATCCCAGGGCGGTAAGTGGTCGTCTCTTGCATCCATATACTGTGCTGTACTCACGTTACTAATTGTTCCCATTAGTCTGTGAGAACAACGCGTGTGGAAACTTGATCTGCATCCCCAATTAAATGGGGCGGAAGCCTCGTCGAGTTAAATGGGTTTCGCAAACAATTTCAGGGATAGAAATCAGATATTTCTTTGTAGTACTTGTTAGCCATATTTCCTAAATTTAACCGGCGTCTTCTGTTCGCTTTCAGTTCTCTCGCGTCTTTGTGAACGTGAGGTTATAAATAACTTTGAAGTTTCGTGATCGGCAGCTAAGTCCGAGGACACCCGAGCCTTGGCCTAGAACGTCCATGCTGGGGTCTTCCTTTCTCAACACCACCATCACCTTCCAAAGGTCCCTACGGCGACTAGCCGGTCAGTTTTCTTGCTTTTATACTGGACCGATGATTGATTTTTTCTACAGTAGGACCTCACCGTCATCACACAACTGTGACTGCTGCTTCAGTTGAACTTCACTATACGGAACTTGTACCACCAGATGGCAATAAGACTGACCGAGCGCTCGTTATACTTCATGGGTTATTGTACGGGATTTGCTATATATCCCTATGGGTGTCTGACGCCTTTTCAGCGGTTCTAAACGGAACTGGACATCTCTCACCAAAGCTTTCCTGCGCGACCTGAATCGACCTGTGTATGCCTTGGTCCGTTCATTTCCCTTTCTTAAAATTCAGAACACTATAAGATGTGCTAGGACCTTCGCAATCACGGAACATCGCCTCATGCCTTGCCTATGACCTACTCCTCCATGGCCTCAGACGTCGTCCACTTCCTCTCAAAACGTTATTTAACTAACGTGTCCCTGCTGGGGCACTCCATGTACGCCTTACCGCCAGCTTACACCCAAATTTCTAACGTCTTGTAGGGGAGGTAAAGTTGCTGCCGCCGTAGCATTGGATCCCAACCTTGGAACGTCGACGCTTTCTCACCTTATTTCCGTGGACATAACGCCTGCTAGAGGAAGTCTCTCGAATGAATTCCAATCATACATTGAGGTCATGAAGAGGATTGAGGCCATGAAGGTGAAGACACGGAAGGAAGCCGTCGAGATTTTGCATGAAACAGAAAAGGTTTGCCTTTTTAACGCTTCGCTATCGCTTTCCCAGTTGACATGTGCAAAGGACCCAAGCATCGTCATGTTCCTACTCACAAATCTTGTAGTGCCTCCGCACACTTCACACGAACATGCGCACTTCCGAATCCCGATTAACATCCTCGGGAATTCGATTCAAGACATCGGGTCATTCCCTTATGAAAATGGAGAACGGCGGTGGGACGGAAAGACCTTGTTTATCAAAGGAACAAAGAGCGCGTAGGTCTAGACGCTTTACTCTACTTTGGTATAATTCTGACATATACACAAGCTATATTAATCGGCATAATATCCCAATCGCCGCGTCGTTCTTCCCCAACATGGTACTTGAGACGTTGGACACTGGACATTGGGGTGCGTTGAATATCTCGTCGCCGCAATTTTCCGTGACTAATCAACAACCTCTCTAGTTCACGCTGAGCGGTAAGCTGTATGCCGTGCCTTTTGCCAAATGCTTACCTTTTCCATTCAGGCCGCTAGAGTTTAAGAAACTCGTCACGGATTTCATATCATAGAAGAGCGGACTCGAGGTGTTCGAATCAGGACGAAAACGACCTCCGCGCAGACATAGATACAGTTGGCACTGCCTGTTTTTATAGAGAGTGAAGCCAGCCCGTGGTACGGCGGCATACTATCTGCCAATGCCTTAGGCTTTCCCTCACTCCAGTAAAAAGGAAAAGGTGTTGGCTCTTGTTGCTGAGTTTGCATATGAATTAAGGTTGGATTGTGATTTTCTAAAGGAGTAAAATGGCCAGGAATAATCACACCTCAGAGTCACTGGAAGACACTCGACATGTACGCATGCAAAGATCCTATACAGCATAAATACATGTTCTACATACATACCATAAAATAGGCTAGGTTCGCCTGATGCGCGTATCGCCGGAGTATCTCGACACTACAAGCTCACCGTCACAAGAATGCTCCAACTTTGATAGGTTTGCGAACTGCGGCCGAATTGCCTTCGGCGAACTTGTACGCCACACGAAACTTTTTCTCGACGGTTTTCTTATTCGCGCCTCCAACTCTGCTGGAAGAGTTGATAATCAGTCGTCCAAAGAAGTCCGTTGGAGGCTAACAGAAGTGGATTCAAGCCAATGCAAGATGTCGATCGAATGCAAAAACAACTTACCCGGTCTGCGATATCCAATTCTTCCGTTCTGACGCGTTTTGTGGGACGACCAGAATTTGGATCAGAAGACTGATCATCCGTCCGTGCCTTTGCTCTGCATTCGATCTTTTAGCGGTTATCCAAGGAATGGTAATGACAAGTACTGACGGTTTGTCAAACAAGCTGGCATGCTTCCCTTTCTTCCCTTTTTCAACAATGTCGGTTTGCATAGCGGTCAATTCAGCATCGACCTATCTGATATCAGTACACCCGTAGAATGCATTGACATGCCCTAGACTAACCTCTTTAGCAACAAGGTGTCGAACAGCGTAACGCGAGACGTTGATATCGGCTGTACGTTTCCCGTCGTAGGTGACAAAAACATCTATAGGTCTGCAGAAGTAGAGCTCGGTATCATTATGCATGTTCCTGTCGCAGAGGCTGACTCGCTCACGGGTCAAGTCGATAGGTTAATTGACCATCTTCTGCTCGTTCTTGCACGAAGCGCAGTTCCAGCCTCGTCATAATCCGAACGAGCCGCGTTAGTAGTGCTCGCTCCTCGGGCTTGATGATTTGAGAATTAACCTAATGGTGACCTGTAAGTTGAGCTTGAGATGACAAAAAATATACACTTACTGGACGCAAAGGCGGTGATATAATCCTGTTTAAGAGAGGCGCAAACTCTAATTGCATAATAGGAGTATGAACAAGATGGCGGAAATCGCCCCCGAGACGAGTGCTGGCAGTGTGTAGACCACGTCCTAAAGACTTGTAAATCTCCTCATTGGCTTTGGTGGTTTGTACATTCTGATTTCACAGATTAACACGAACAGGACCAACTGAACATCTGATAATTGGCGCACCTCCCAATCTGATTGATCCCTTTCCACTCGCGGACCGCCTCGTTCTTGAAACAAGGGATAGAACGGAACGAGGGTGTACGGTAAATACTGGTTCAGCGCAAATTCTCCTTCTGTGTACATCGCCGAGGAGAAACAGTCGAAAGCCATCAACCATTCATTGGCTTTTTGATACCGCGAGAAATCGGCATCATGCTGTCGAAGATTGGCGTAGTGAGAAAAACAACCTGTATGTCGGCATAAGTCCAATCATTCATGAAATGATTAGTAAACCTTTACCGATGGCAATACTGGAGTCCTTGCCACAGGAGTCAACGACACGACTCAGGCGTCCAACGTAACGAGATTCCTCTTCATCTCCCATGCCCAGCTCCTTTACGCGTCTTTTCGACAAGGGACTGAAAAGATCGTTTAGGGTAGAGATGACCGACATCTCTGCTTCCTTCATCCCAACGGTAGCTTTGCGAATGATATCCTCTGTTACAGCTTCCCTGCGGGATTTGATGAACTATAACAATGTTAGTGCCATTGTATCTGCAATGCCGTTTACGTACCTGAAGAGTGTTGATGCATCCTCTTAGGTCACCTCTAGCAATCCCTACAAGAGCAGAAAGGGCTCGAGTATCAGCTCGAAGCCCTTCAAGCTCACAAACATGCCGAAGTCGCTTTACGGTGTGTACATCTGCAGGTTTTTGCAGTCTAATCTGGTAGGCATGCGGCCGCAGTTTCGCAAGCGAGGATGCATTGATGTCGTTGCAGATACATATGATTGGGCGCAATATAGGTCGTTTGGCATTTGGATCCCGCTGTTGTCCTGCGCGCACTAGCTAGAAGGTTAGCTAAAACAATAGTGACAAGTGGACCGTCCCACCTTTTTTCCGTGGTTTATCAAAAGCCAATTGAATAAGTTTGTAGATGAAACTCGACGTCTGCAGAGAAGTTTTAGATGGACATCAATCTGGTCACAAAGAAGAACCCTGACATTCTCTCCCGCACCCGTGGCCCCGTCAATCTCATCAATGACGACCAGTACTGGTTTTGAACTGCCGACAGTGGAACCAGATTCAAGGGTAGGTCGTATTCGATCGTCGACAATTTGTCCGGAACGAGCATCACTAAATGACGTTTAAACTAAGAAGGCCGTATGAGTCAGTTAGGCTGTCGTACCTAGCATTGATTTCCACGACTTCATATCCGGCTTGATGGGCAATAACATGAGCCATTGTAGTTTTCCCTAATCCTGGAGGACCGGATAACAGCAGGATCTGTGTCATGTGTCAAGACATGGTTATAGGCGAAGGCTTGCAGCAAACCTTCTCTTTGGGACGATGATACTCGTCCTCAAAATCGACATTCTCGTCGCCATCTCGTGCGCGCTTTTTTCCCTTGCTCTTTCCAAAGACACACCAATCCCACTGCTTCACCCAGGATAATATCTCCCTGGCGACGCGTTCGTTGCCCATGAGGTCTGTGAATCGCTGAGGTCGATAACGGTCTACCCATAGCGTGTGCTCGGTTGCGTGACTCGAGTGCGAGGGTCGTTGGCTTTGAAAGATGATCTATTAAGACGCTTCCAGTCGTTCCAATTAGCACACTCACCGCTCGCTGAGTTCTATCGCCTTCTCCCTGGAAAGATTATCGAGAAGTCGGTGGATGGGCACATCAAGCAAGTTACCCACTCCCTTGGTGGACAACGTCGCCGTTTTCTGACAATGTGATCAGTGAAATACAGGGCAAAATGTCTGGCCACTTACGGACGTGTCCCGAGAAGGTTTGTGTTTGCGCCTAATGAAGACGGTCCGACCATCAAACGTTCTTGCCTTGAGAGTGAATTTGGACGTGGATTGGTCGAAACGAGGAAAAGGCATTGTGCTTTTCGAATGTGTGTGATGAATGCCGGAAGCTTCGGGGAGTTGCGGTAGATCATCGTCTTTATTACCAGGTTTAAGAGGGTTTTTTGAAAGCTTGCAAGACACAAACCGCACCTTGTGAGTTCAAGCTACCAGATAAAAGTCCAGTCGAGATGAATGGGTCTGATACTCTTCAGCAAAACGAAAGGAACAGAGACTACAACACACCAGATAGCAAGCTTTCACTGTTGTTAGAAGAGAGAAGTCCATTAGACTGGAACATTGGCGTCTCTAATGCTGGTGATGTACTTGCGTCTGTACAGGATTAGACAGCTAGGGAGAAATAGTCTGTAACGATAACACACCTGTCCCAATAGTGTCCAAGAAAGAGTCCATGTCATTTAAGGCATCAATACCACTGACGAGCTCTTGTAATGCTCCTTCTGCACTCGATTCCGTAGCTGGCAGCGACGCCTCCACCGTTGATGTGGCGAACGTGGTTAGAGCAGGAGCTCGCAGAGACGAAGGTCCCGCAATTGGAGCCTCGCTTTCATCAGTGAGAATATTTGTCGCGCTTGACAAGCTCAAAAGGCCGTTGGGTATGAAGGAGGTCGCAGACGCCATGGTGGAGGAGAACGACGCGCCTGTCACGCGTCTGTCACACTGACAACATCGGCAACGGAAGCAATTGCCGGATTCGTTCCTGCACCCTTCACCAACACTTATCGCCAGCATCTACTATGTCTGACTCTCATGATCAGCCAATTATGACGCCCTTCGAACCTGTAGAGCAATCCGGCCAAGATCTTTCTCCCGCAGTATTGGCAGCTCTGCGTGGGTTAAGCCCGACTCGATCGACGCCGCCACTTAGGCTGTTCACGACGTTTGAGAATGGCATCGCTGATGTTTCGCACAAGCACTACGCTATCGGCGATTATCCAGATGTGTTGACAAACAAATACCAGCTTGTATGCCCTAGGGACGAATGTCGCAGTATCATCCTGAGGGAAGGAGTGGCTCGTCTTGAAGAACGAGAGGCTGTCCAGGTCAGTGGAATCGACTTCTGTATCCTTGAAAATGCCGACCAGTTCGTAGATGCAACCTAGTCATTTGGAGTTACACCCTTTGATGCTCCCGATCCCGGAAGCTCCTGAGAAATCATCGTGGTGGCTCGTTGGCCCGACACCGATGGAGTTCGATAATATCGGATTCTCGAAAACTGTTGATTCTGTACCACTCTCTCCCAATGGTGAGCGGTCCAAGCCGAAAAAACCCATTCATTTTGATTATTTCTCTTTTCAGGAAAGAAGATTAAACTACTCTCATGCGCCGAATGCGACCTTGGTCCAATCGGTTGGTGTGAAGAGGGCGGAAAGGAGTTCTGGCTTGCATGCTCCCGCGTTGGATACAGGTATATCGAGTGAATAGATTTTCAATATATCTCGGTATGCCTGCTTTGCTCGTTGTGTTCTATGCGCTTATTCTCTTCTCAAAAGACCAGTTCGTTTGTATCTGTGTTTATCTATCCATCGAATCAGGCTGTTTCAAATAGGTGTGCTAGCTTATCTCCATCATCTTCATAGTTCCATTCAATCCTATGAAATTCCTTGAATGTATCCATACCGCGATAAATGTTATTGTTCGGCTGCGTATTTTGTCAAAGTGTGCCTACGATGGCAAATACTACTCCGGGGGTTTGATCCGAGTCTGAAATGCCCCATTCTTCACTCTGAGGAAGGAGAGCGGGGGAATACCTCCATAATATCGTGGTCACAGAGTTTCCTTGAGGCTGACAGACACATAGTAAAGACGAGATCCAGGAACGTTCATGTGCGGCGCCATTTGTTACGAGACCTCCAGGCATCCATTTTCTTCTTCAGATGTATACTCTCCTTATTTTTGAAGGTGAATATCGGCCAGGAAATGTGGAAGACTCCTCTGCGGTAGACTTCAAGGAGCAAGAACGTTACTAGACAGCGCAGTAAGTACATTTGGGTCACATCGTCCAAGAAAATCAGGACGCACATATGATTTCTGTGTCATGGGCAAGATCATGAGACTGAAATTCTAGGTAATGGTGCCCCAACGGTCCTATTGCAGGGGTGAACCTCTTCGAAGCATCCGGGTGGTAGGAGCAGTTGAAATGGAACTGTCCTTTCGTCGTATCCGAATCGACATCATAAAGCTGTAAAGAATATGCTATGGTGCCGTACCATGATTGGAACACAAGGTGCCTACCGTCAGAGAGTCCACCCCAACATTCCAAAAGTATTCGGTATCAAATCGAGTGCAGATAGGAATCAAGCCGTTTCTGGAAATTTATGGTAGGTGAACGCATGGGAAAAGTTATGAATGCCACTCACTCAGAGGCTACTTCTATCTCTTGAACGCTATCCTGGTCGATAATCGCCGGAACGTTATTCAGCCGTTGGAAGTTGAATAACATCGAAGGATCGGGTTTTATCCAAATAATTTTTGAGAGTGTTTTTCCCAGGGGATCGTTCAAGAGAACCCTAAGCTTGTCTTGATCTGCAGCGTCATGCACCGTCGTGATGGTGTAAACCAACTCCCCAGTGTCAATGTCGACCAAGGGACTTTGGAAAAAATCAGGGTTAGAGAACCTGAGGATCATATAGAGGGCTGGGGAGAGGATGGGAGGAAGGAGGATTGGAGGAAGGAAGAAGATATACTTAGTTCGAAGATCCAGGCCTTTTCGACTTCGGAAATATAGCAAAGTACCGTGAAAAGCAACCAAGAAGCAACAGTCCATTGTCCATTTTTCAGGCGCATAATGCCCATTTGCGGATGCACAGTTAAGGGGTATCCTAACGTCGTTATTTACGCGCCCTGGGTTACACTTACGGTGTTATACATATGCCCAGTGCTGAAAGTGTGTTGATAACGGAGCCATATTCCTTACTACTCAATGGCGCACTCACCTAAGTACTGTGTTGAAGCTGGAATTACACGTGGGGTCAAACCACACTCAAAGGAGAGATTCAAGTGCTCTTGAGGTCAGCGCAGCGTTGGACGTCGCGGACCGCCTTTAAGTCTGAAAATGGAAATTGCCGACGGTTGCCCGATTATCACGTGGACAGTTTGGACAACACTGTTTGTGCATGTTGTTCGCCTGCCACCGACTCGTTGTTGTCGACGACATTCTGCGCGCTATTTCGCCCTTCGTTCCCCCGTTCTAGTCAGTGGAGCGTGCGCCGAGCAGTCCAAGCCGTCGCTTTGCATGGTCGTCGGTTCTTGTTATGGCCCACCGTCGTCCTTCGCCTCAGACAGTGAACTCGTCCTCGGCAAGTTCACCCCCTCTGGCGCGCAAAAAGTACCCTCTGCGACTTTCTCCCAGCTCTCGGAGGCGAAACAACAATTTGCATTTGGACCCATCCGTCGGTCATAGGCCGTTGCGTGGTTCGACATCATCCACAGAGTCACGTCCTGTTTTGGTTCCTTTGCAGCCCAACCTTCGCCGCCTCCCTTCTCGTGTATTCACGAATAAGAAGGGCGTTCTAGAAATGCATATCGGGAGACAAGCAGACCCTTGTGTTGGTTCGAAACGGAAACGCGTCGCGGGCAGCAATGAAAACGCGCAAAACAGCGGCCGTCCGACGCGTGGCTCGGGAGTGCTGAAGAGGCTCAGGAGTAGCTATGAACGTCGAAGGGAGTTTACCAGCGATGACAGCGATGCTAGCTCTATGGATATCGACAGCGCCGCCCCATGGTCCATATCACGTAATTCAGATTCCGAAAGCGGCGAAGAAGAGCAGATTGATGAAGTCGACGAAGAGAGTGAGGAGTCCAGTATGTGTGCTGTATCTTTTAGCCAAGATGGCTGTAGACTCATTTTGATCTATTTAGCCGATGACCACCTTATCAATTCTGCACTACCTAACCAACTACTTCGCCTTCGCAAAGACGAGCTCGTGCGGTTATATGCCCTCACTGGCCTGTCTGAAGATGTAGAACAACTGACCAAATCGGACATTGTCGACGCTATCATTGCCGCTCGAGATGACATTGCATCGTTACCTCCATCCTCTCCTCCCGGGCACCCCAATTCAAGCGACTATTCATCTGATGAGGGCAATGTCGCTGAAAATGAAAGGGATGATGCCCGGGGACTACCTTATGTCCCTATCGGGAATCTTCGTCGCCGCGCTACGACAAACGACTTAGGAAAGAGTCGAGGCAGACCCCTCAAGGGTAGAAGTTTGTCCATGGGAACTTCTCACGGGGATGTTGCAGTTAACACTGCAGCGTCGCATACGTACAGAAGAAACTCTAGAAAAGGTAGTGGCGGATCTTCCGGAAGTAATCCGACTCGGTGAGAAGATCATAAACCTTTTTTACAGCCTCTCTGACAGTCTATTAGTAGGCGCACTGCTTCAACTCGTTCATCGCCGCTTGCGTCTACGTCCTCGTCTGTACAGACCCCTCCCGTGACTCGTCTGCGCTCACGAAAAATTTCCACTGAAACTGCACCCCAAGCTTCGGCCTCAATACCAGCGCCAGTCCGGACTCAAAGGTCAAGTAAAGGGAAGGGCAAGCAGGTTGAATTCGACGCCCAGCCGGCACAACCGCTCAAGTCGCATACATCATTGGATGAAGAGAGCGATCTAACTGAACTAGAGGAACTAGAAGCTTGTTTGAGCACCCGCCCTGAACCTAGTCCTCGTCGGTTGAGAAGCAAGGACAAGGAGAGGGAACGTGAGAAAGATACAGGAACTCTGGATGCACGGAGAGTGACTCCTATGCGCCAGGCGAAGGGACGGATCACAAGCCTAAAAGAGTCCGAAACTGAGGAGGGGGAGGAGGAAGAGGAAGAGGAGGAAGAAGAGGAGGAGAACGCAATCCCAGATATCAGTGTGAGCGATGATGATGATGTAGAGACGGAAGAAGTGGATGAACTCATCTCCACCGCCTCTCCCTCACCCGCACCATCTTATAGACGAAGGACGCCTTTACGGCGTCGACTTCGCTCTAGACCTGGACGAGAGGGTACTGCTAGCGATGGAGATGACGAGGACGAGGACGACGCTGAGGGAGAAGAGGATATTGATGAGGCGGAAGAAGATGCTGATGAAGAATCGGGCGCTGAGGAGGAGGGAGAGGAGGATGCCGAAGGTGAAGATGACGATGAAGTCACCATTGCTGTTGAGCCCCGAAGATTACGCAATGGGAAGATTGTAGGCGAGGAAGAGGAGGAGGGTGAGGAAGAGGAAGAGGGCGAGGAAGAGGAGGACATGGATGTTGATTCTTTGGTAGAAGATAATGGGGATCAGGACGTTGATGTCGAAGACATCGATATAGATGCTGAAGGCGACACCGATGAAGAGGAGGGAGAAGAGGAGGACGGCGATGAGGAAGATGATGACGGTATTTCTCTTGTTATGACATCCTACATGACGAGTTCTAACTTGCTCCTTAGTCGATCTTACCGTTGCTACAACAAAGACCCTTGTCCGTTTGCGGAGAAACGACCTCGTTCGCCTATGTGAAGTCCGTGACTTAGAGCCTGTAGGCACTAAACCTCAGCTTGCAGAAGCACTCCTCCAATGGCGAGATAAGCAAGCGATCTCATCGAGGTCTTCCTCTGGTACCGTACGCCCACCGTCCACCATCAAACGGCGGCGACGTAGGCTCAATAGTTCTGACACCGTCTCCTCGCCCATTCTCCTTCGCTCTGAGCGTGTCCATACAGACGAGCCGCGTACTCCGCAGGTGTCCCAAGAGCCCGAACTGGAGTTGGACCTTGGTACACTTGGCTTGGAGGACCGGGAGATTCCTCCTGAAAAGCTACAGAAATTGGAGAAGATTGGCAGCGGCGGGTTCAAGGATGTTTTCATAGGCAAATTCAAGGGTAGGAGAATCGCTATATCAGAATTCCGAGGACAGCTCACTGCCAGTAAGTTGTCAGCTCTGTGTTTTCTGTGATGTACTGATCTTGTGCTAGTGGATATCAAGGAACTGAAATTGCTTGGAGGCTTTGACCACCCGAACATAGTTCGTTTCGTATGTTATTTGTCATGCTACTGTGCATCATATGTTGATTTCTATCGACAGCTTGGTGTCAGCGTTCCCGAGAATACCAAAGAAGTTCCGGTTATGATGATCAGCGAGCTTTGTTCGAACGGTGATCTATTTGATTATATCCGTAATGTCCACCCACCGTCCTTGCATAAAGTTGTAAGTGCTGTGTTATTCTCATCTTTAGCCCAGGCGTTGAATATGTCCATTAGTTGGTTATGATGTTAGACATCGCGCGGGGTCTAGAGTATCTCCATCTCAGAAAGCCGTCTGTCATTCATCGAGACTGCAAATCTTCGAACATTCTCATCACATCGAAAGGGATTGCTAAAATCGCCGACTTTGGTCTGGCCAAGGTCAAGCAATCTACTCGATCCATGGTTCGGAGCCTAGTCGGCACGGTCAATTGGCAGGCTCCAGAGCTATGGCATGCCCATCCCAAGTACAATCATAAAGTCGACGTCTTTTCTTGTGCTATGGTGTATTGGGAGATGCTCCAATGGCATCAGCCGGCCAAGAAGTTCCCTTGGGAGGTACTTGTCGCTTTTATCTACATGGCTTCTACCTATGCTGAATGTATCACTTAGGGCATGAACGAACATGCAATCTACGAGATCGTAGGAACAAAACGTCAACGGTATGTTTACGATGTTGTTTTGTTAGGTATTTAGCTAATGATGCACTTAATGTAGTCCTTCGATATCCGGTCTTCGAAAACAGTGGTGTCCTGATGTCGTCGATCTCATCGAACGCATGTGGGCCCACGAACACGAGAAACGCCCCACCATGTCTGAAGTCGTTTCGGAACTCGAAGACATGATTAAGTGATGGTAGCATATAGACATTTGACATCTTTTCAACTTTGCAACAATGGGTTATTCCCCTCAAACGCCCATGGCGACCCGTAGATTACGTACGAATTCATCGCCAAGGCTCTCTTTATACTTCACTTTACAGCTCTCGCATCTATTGCTCCAATGTTCAATATCACACTTGCATTTGTATCTCACTAGTCTAAACTACGACAGAAAGTCGAATCAAACCCCGAAAAGTCATATACCCCCTGTTCTGCTACATAGCTCGGTTTCGATTGCAGGCAAGCTGCTGCCAGTAAGCGCCCATATCATAAGCCGGAAAATAATGAATCTCAGGCCTGTGCGGGTGTTTACTTGTTAGATCAGTTGCGACGTATGATACAAACAGTAAGTAATGCCAAAGAAAACTACGATCTCTCCGCCATGAATCTCGATACTTTCTTGGGGGGTTTGCGTTCTCCAACCGGTTGATTTCCCGATGGATTGGCTTCTTTCACCATAGAAGACACAGGAACTACAGTAGGCGGCCTTTGAGGACGAGACGACTCTCTCCTCTGAGGCTGAGATGACTCCCTTACTGCAGACGACATCACTGTGGGACGTGATGTCGGTGCAGTTTGAGGCTGTGGGAAAGAAGGCGACTCGACAATCATGGACATCACGTCTCCTGCAGGGAAAGACGGCGAGTCCATGACCGCGGAGGGAAAAACATTTGTAGCGGCAGGTGGGAGCTTCGGCGACGATCTCTGTACCTTCGATACAGGCGTGGATGAATCACTCTGAGACGAAGGCGTAGCCGGCCTCCCAGCCTGGGACCGTGCAGCCTTGAACTTTGACGGCTTCGTTTTTGGTAATAATGGGGGGAGGGTTTCGGGGAGGATGGAGCCTTTCGTACTGCTACCCTGGGTCTTACTCGGTCCGGCTTCGCCCTTCTCAAGGAGCCGGATGATTTCTTGGACTGCCTCGTCGTCTCCCTCGCTGTCGCTCTCCGCTCCTCCCACGAGCCGGTTGTCTGAGTCGAGTTTGCCTATGCGGACGGCGTTGCGTAGAGTCTCTGCGCCTGACACAGGGAGGACGGCAGCGCCAAGCGACTGAGACGCAGGAGAAGGTGATGATGAAGGGGAAGAAGCACCGTAGGAGGAAGCGAGTCGTTCAGACTTGAAATGTGATAATGGTGTTTTCTTCCTGGGTGCAGAACTACTTGGTTGTTCCTGCTAAATATTATGATTTCAATGAGCAATGGTAACATGACAAAGTCTGCCTCACATCCTCGTCTTCTTCGTGTGTGTGTGACCGCATGGCCAGAGAGACGTCGCGGCCAATGGTTTGTCGTTTCTTGTGGTACTCCAAGGCAATCTCGCGTTGGTGCTGGGCATAATCCATATCGAAACCGTCTTCCACTTCTTCGTCTCCATCAGAAGGATTATCCGAGGACGACCCGCCTTCAGATAGTGGAGGCTCAGATTCGTCATCAGAGTCAGCCAGAATCTGGGGCGGCTCTGGAGGTGGGTTTGACTGGCCGGGCGCTCGCTCGACCACCGACATCTTCATGGGGAGAGTACTGTCGTTCAATTTTGAAAGCAGTGTGGGTCGTTTGGCCGCGGTCAGCCTCCCTTGAGCCACATCGCCCCATTCATGCATCGGTTCTGGTTCCTCCTCGTCCTCCTCCTTCTCGGGTTCAGCAAACGTAACCGTCTTTTGAGGTCCTTTCTTCGCCTTTGCCTTTTCCTTCTTCAAATCTTCTGCCTCTTTCTCAGCTTTCTCTTTTTCTTCCTTCTCCCTGGCCTCTGCCATGTTGCGCAGCAGCGCTTTCCCCATCTTCTTCTGCATATCTCGCGTTTCGGCAAAATTCTTAACCCCTTCACGGCTGATTTCCTTCATGTCCTGAAGAGCCTCACGCCTCCGTTCTTTTGCTACCTCGTTTGTCTTGCGTTCCAACATTTCCTCCTCCGTCTCGAGCATATCCAATATCCGATCCCGTTCGCGTTTCCGGACTTCGAGTTCTCCAGGAGACAATGAGGATAGTGGAGTGAGATCGGGTTCAGCTAATGGCATATTGGAAGATGATCCAACCTCGAGATCAGGCTCGTTGATATCGATAATGGGGAGGCCTTCTTCATTGAGATGCGGCTGTACAACTGTGCATTAGCAGCTATATCGCTCTATCCAGCGTGAACATACCTCACCCCCACGGTTTGCATTCAAGGTATCTTTTGCAGCATCCACCGCTCCTGAGAACTCAGTTAGTTTCTCAGACAGACGCTGAAGGGCCTCTGGGGAGAGGTTTTTGTCGGCGCCGGGTTCGATGGCGTTGAAGAGAGCACGAAGAGCTGGATACGGGTCAGTAGATTATAAAAGTACAGACTGAAGATGTCGTTAAACCTTCAGGGCCACCCTCAGCTAGATGTCTGGCAGATGTCATGGCAGTAGGTGGTAGTGGAGCAGAGGAAGCGCGAATTGCACTGTAAAGCCGGAGTCCGGCCCGGCTCTCCCGCAATCCAAGCACGTCCAAATACTTTGTTCCCACCCTCCTCAACGCCAACGAAAAATCTCGCCGTCGCCGTCGACATCATCAAGACCCAAAACTATCCGTCATGTCGGTGAGTGAGGCATCCTTTCATGCTCTTAGGCCAGAGTATGTCACTTTGGGCGGAAAAACGAAGTGGAAGAGGATGGATTGAAGGATTCAAACTTGGATGACGTTTGGCGGAGGAGTGCTGCAAGGACATTAGCTGATATTTTGTATCCAGGAATCCAACTTCAAGCGTTTCGTCGAAGTGGGCCGTGGTGCGTTCAGCAGTCTTGTATTACAAACATATTTTTGACGATCATATTAGTGGTCCTACTCAAGTCTGGCCCCAGCGCCGGTCAGGTTGCAGTCATTGCTGAAATAATTGATCACAACCGGGTGCGTCGTCTTTCCTCTATGAACTTTATCACAATGCTTATATGACGCGTACACAGGCAATAATCGATGGCCCTACGACCTCCGTTCCCCGCCAGGCTTTCCCCTACAAGCACCTCACCCTAACGCCTCACAAACTCACCAAACTCCCCCGCGGTGCAGGATCAGGTGTCATCAAAAAGCAGCTCGAGAAGGAAGCCACTATCGCCAAGTGGGAGGGCAGCAAGTGGGCGACGAAGCGGGCAGCGCTCGAGCAGAGGCGGAAGCTCAATGACTTCGGACGGTTCGAGGTGCAGCTGTTGAAGAAGCAGAGACGGGATCTCGTCAGGAAGGCTCTGGTGAAGAAGGCATAGACGTCGGATTGTATGATTTATGCATCCATGCTTTATCTATGCTCATACTGCGCGCTTCAATGGTATCTTGAGTTAAGCATGATTTCGGCTACTAGAAAAAGAAGATTGAATCGTGACAGCAGACGTAGAGAGCAATGTCTGCGCTCATCGGCGCTATCATTGTCCACTCACGAAGGAACATTTTTGTTAGCAAAAAAAATTATGAGATCTCCAAGGTACTTGGGCCTCGAGTCCTAGCGTTGGTGTCCAACACGCTTCTAGATACTTTGTACGTGCAATCCCGAAGGTGAGATATCCGCGAGTGGTATCATACTGTTTCCCGGTGTATCCTATATTACATTACGAGGAAGGTAGATGCCATACAGCTCTAAACAGTGTAGTATACATGCATGATGTATGGATAGGATCACAGTGCTCGTTGTCGCATGCGGCTGCTAACCGTCCTCAAGCCAGCATACACCTTTCCGGGTGGAGATCCCAGAATAAGCGAGACGATAGCGTCCCGAGCAACTTTGATATTTTGAAAGGATCCCATGATGTGTATTTTTCTACCAGATACGAATGAATTAAGTTTGACCAAAAGTATGCAGAGACAAGACGTACGTGTCTGCTAGAACTATACGTGTTCTGCTAGCGTTTTCGATTGTGAATTTTGTTTTGCCGTCTTGGCCCGCGATACGGCCTGCAGGATGGAAAGATGAGTGAAGCAGAATTTTAATTGGACGAAATTCTCACCAATGGCTCGTGAGAGATGGTCTCCGTGTAAGGTTTTCACGTCCTTAATCTCAAACGAGTCAAGGTAGAGATCATCAAGACGAAGAAGAGCAATGGCATCCTACAAATGCATCAGCATGACGAATGGTGAGAAATGGTGAGTACCCGTACATTAACATCAAATCCTAGTGCGTAGGCTTTGATAAAGTCAGCGCCTTTCTGTATCGCGCCGATATCCTTCGTATGTTTTGACGTCTGTAGTCGGGATGAAGGAGTATTCGATAGAAAACCGGACCAAACTCACTCGTGCCTCGACACATCTACGTTGGACGTTCATCCGTACTTGTAGCCCCAGAATCTCAGTAAGAGGCCCGAATATCAATACCCAGTCCTTTTTGAGAGGCGTCATCCGGTGTGGCGGTATAGGTATCCGCCTCGTTTCCGACTTGAGTATCGTTCTATCGGCATTGGCAGGTAATGGCTCAAACGTTGGTGCTGCTGTGGGCTGGGGTATCGTAGCGGAGTCGACGTCAATCATCAGCTCGTCGTCATCCCCTGCGCCTAGGACGGGCTGAGCGTCGGGCATATCCTGGTCAGCATCTGCATTTTTGGACGTTTTCCTGCCTATTTTTCGCCGGTTCTTTTTGGGTGCAGCCGAGGTAGATGAGGAAGGTTGTTGAGCGTGAGTTGCGACCATTGCAAGCGAGCCGTTTGGTTGAATGTGTTCTAGTCCTTTCAACGTGCAGTGATGGAAAAAAATGGGCAGCTTGGCTTCGGTGTTAGATACAAACAAATGACGCATCACGGGACCCAGACACCAACGCGCGCGCCGCGATCTTCAAGCCTTTTGTTTCCTTACTACTACCATCTACTCGCGCATTGATTTCCGTAATATCGGATGGCTCTATCTCGATATCTCGTCTTCGCGATATCTTTCTTGTCTTTGGCGAAGTTCTTGACTTGCACTCTAGCGGCTGACCCTGCCTGGAATGGGCATACCACGCCAGGGTCAACCGATATCACTGCTTTCACGCCTTTCTACATCCCGCCCGGCTCGAAAGCCTACGATTCATCGTCTTCATTGGTTCTCTACCGCGGACACTGGACGGAGTCCTATCATGGCGACCATTATCAAGGGTCTACCCGAACAACGAATGACAAACACGCCGAAGTCACATTTTCGTTCACTGGTACCGGAATCGAATGGTTTGGGAACGTTGGCAGGCATCACGGCACTCACTATATCTACCTGGATGGAACACCAGTGCAAGAGGTCGATTCTTGGAGCCCTGTGTCAAGGAAGGGTCAAAGGATATTTAGCGTCTTCGGTCTCAAGCCTGGGAAGCACATCCTGAAGATCAAGAACACCGCTAAAGAGCTTCATCCCAGTTCTCGTTCTGTTATGGATATCGACGCCTTCGTCGTTACTCAACAATCACTATCGTCATCGTCCGCTACACCACCTGTACAGCATAGTCTTCCCGCACCTTCGCCTTTTCTCAACTTGATGGAAGAGGCACCAACCATTCTTCCCTGGAAGCTTATTCGAAAGGGCTTGACCGGTGTTAATGCTATGCAGCTGGCGGTAATTTCTAACACGCACGCGATCATCATCGACAAAGTCGAACACAATCCTCTCGATGTCGATGGCCACCCCGCTTGGGGCGCACTATACAATCTCGATAATCACTCTCTCAAACCTCTCCGCTTGAAGTCAAATTCTTTCTGCGCAGGTGGCACCTTCCTTCGTAATGGGCAACTGATCAACGTTGGCGGTAATCCAGTTGTCGTGGATCGCACTTCTGCCGCCGATTTTGGCGACACCAATGGACTGCAAGCTATTCGTCTTTTCAATCCCTTGTGATCACGAGTCCGTCGATAAATGCGATATCTACGAGGATCATTCCAAGATTCGAATTGCTAGTCCTCGATGGTACAATACTGTTGTTCGCATTTCGGATGGATCCGCCATGATAATCGGAGGCTCAAAAAAAGGTGGATGGATCAATAACGCTACCGTGAACAATCCCACCTTTGAGTTTTGGCCTCCCAAATCTATACATGGATCTAAGGGCATGCCGATTCATTCCCCGTTCCTTGTCGACACTCTCAATTCCAACTTATTTCCTATCGCGTTTTCACTCCCGGACGGCACAGTCTTCATGGCAGCTAATCGTGACGCCATGATTTACGACTGGAAGACAAACACGGAACGGAGGCTTCCTCAGATTCCTAACGGCGTTCGAGTTACCTATCCCATGACTGGCACTGGCTTGCTTCTTCCTTTGTCAAGTGAGAATGGCTATGTGCCGGAGGTTCTTCTGTGCGGTGGGTCCACCGTCGATGATCATAAGGCTGCGTACGACATCTCCTCGCAAGATCCTGCCTCTTCGCTGTGCTTCCGGATGCTTCTTACGGACGAAGGGATCAGTAAAGGTTGGCAAGGCGAAACTATGCCTCAAGCTCGAACTATGGCAGACGCTGTGCTTCTTCCTACAGGTCAAGTTGTCATTGTCAACGGCGCTGGTTCTGGGATAGCCGGATACGGCAACACCAAGGACCAAGTCGGAGCTTCCAACGCTGATCACCCAGTCTTGGAACCCGTCATATATGATTCCACCGCCGAACCTGGCAAGCGGTTTTCATCTACTGGCGTTACAAGTGACATTGCACGGTTGTATCATAGTGTGGCTACATTGACGCCGTCCGGCAATGTCATGATCGCAGGAAGCAATCCAAACCTGGACCGTAGCGATGTGAAGTATGGGACGGAGTATAGGGCGGAGTGGCTCAACCCACCTTACATGGATATGTCGAGACCGACCATCGACCAGATGCCGAAGCAGATACATTACGGGCAGAAGATACGCGTGTGTGTCACATTTGGAGGCACGGGAACTATTAGTATAAAGGGTACGTGTGTTCTACCTTTGCATATATGTTTTTAACTCCTGAAATTACAGTCGCGCTAATTGACTACGGATATGTGACGCATGGAGTCCACGCAAATTCTCGGCTAGTGTATCTGGACGCGATGATTGACGACAAATGCCTCGTTGTTACTGGACCTCCGACACCGGAGGTATATCCTCCGGGTCCTGGTTGGATGCATGTTCTAGTTAATGGCGTTCCGAGCAAGGGCCTCAAGACCATGGTGGGCGATGGCAAGGATCCACATGTCGACAAAGAAGCACTGGACTAGTGAGTGGCTTGTACCTTGTTTTCGGCATGTTCTTACGGGAAATTTTTATAGCGTCTTGAAACACACAAAAGTCGTTTAAAATTTCGTCTCTTCTCTCCTCTGTTTTCATTCGCATTTCTAGTTTTATTACAGTTCGATCTTTTTACGATACCATTTCGCATACTATACCCTAACACTACAGTTTACCACTACAATGTATACCCTCTAATCCAACTAACCATGCAGTACGTAGTTTTCTAGTCGACTTTGAACCAACCAGAGGTGGTGTATTCCCAAATAGGTAGGATGAGGGCGGCAAAGTCGGCAATAAAAAACTTATACCCGCCTTCTACCTTCCGTTTCTGTCCTTTGCGTTCTCGTCGTGCCGTGCGTTGTGCATGTTCTGTCGCCGGCGGGGCCTCTCTCTATTCCGCTACTACACCACTAGCACAAGGGCAAAGCTCAAATCTGAGCCTTTAATCTTCAAGCCAACTTTTAGCCGAGCACCTACAGACGCGGGGAAATTGGGGCCTCTAACTCATCACAAATTCGAAACCCTGAACGAGATGGCATCGAATATTACTGAACCGGCTGCAGTAGTAATGGAGCTCGAGACGGTTGAGATCCAGGTCGAACACTCGAAAAAAGAGACTCCAATCGACACGGCTCAAGTCGCGAGGGAGACTCAGGATGAAACTTTGAACGATGCTACGATGACTCCAGTGGCAACTATGGATGCCGAGAGTCATGCAGGGCACGTCAGGACTGTCGAGGAACTGGGAGACGAGCCGGCTGTTGGGCCACCTCCAACCAAAAAAGTACGAGTTGACAAGAAGAGCAGCAAAAAGGCCGACAAGAAGATGCGAAGGTTACGCAAAACCATGCCAGAACATTGCTCCCCGGAGGATGTCCAATGGCAAGATATTGTGGCGCTTTTGGGAAAGGACGTCGTGGATCATGCTATAGAATCGGAGACGGAGTTCTCCTCACCATTCGAGAAATTCGAGGAGCTCGAGGTGAAGGTTGTTCATATGTGCTCCAATGGTACGTTGGTTCGCGCTTCGTTTAGATCATTGATTCTGAACTTTTGAATGGTAGCAACTTCATTGGCTCTCGCGCCCGAATCAAAAGGCCGGCCGTGGGTATTGGTTGTACCCTTCTGTTTCCCGGGCGAAACAGTTCGTGTCAAGGTGCATCGCCATGAGAGACTGCACTCGCTTTGCGACCTCTTGGAAGTTGTGGAACCCAATTTGGAGATCAGGGATGAGAGCTTGGTCAAGTGTAAATACTTCAGGACGTGCGGAGGGTGTCAGAGTCAGGTGAGAATTGTAATCGTGCATTCATTGGTATTGCTTCTGAGCCTAGCACAGATGGTTTCTTATGAGAATCAACTGAAATTCAAAAGAAACGTCGTCCTCAACGCGTACAAAAAGTACTCAAGTGAGTTGTCGCATCGTACTGCAAAATGGCAGCTTATGCTGCTATAGAACTCCCTGATTCTGAGGTGCCCGAAATTCTGCCGACGATTGGTTCGCCGTTGCAGTATGGATACCGGACGAAAATCACGCCGCACTTCCAGTTGAAATCGAATGGCACTCCCGGCGATCCCTTTTGTATTGGCTTCAATGATGCCTCTAGACCGCGTGTGGTCGACATCGAGGCAAGTGGATGCCCCATAAACGGACTTGTAACTGACCTTCTTCTCAGGAATGCCCCATAGCTACTCCCGTTTTGAACGAGACGTTACCTATCGCTCGAAAGAAAATTCATGAGTGTGTTATCTGCTCTCCCGTGTGGGGCATCCAAGCTAACCTTTTTGTCAGCACTCTTTCGACGTTCAAGAAAGGCTCAACCCTCCTTTTGCGGGAGTCTCTAAACACCGATGTGCCTCTTCCCTTATCTTCATCCCTGACACCTGATGAGCTTGCCGATGCGATGAACACCAAGATTTGCATAACGAACAATAATGCTTCAGTGCGAGAACGTGTGGATAACACATTTTTCGAATTCAACGGGGGATCATTCTTCCAAAACAACAATTCCATCCTTCCCATCTTCACACAATATATTCGCGAAGCCATCTTCCCCCCTGGCATTGTCTCGAAGCCGACTCACCTTATCGATACTTACTGCGGAGCGGGCTTATTCGCCCTTACTCTGGCGCCCTATTTCGACGTCGTATCAGGTATAGAACTCTCTGCAGACTCGATCATGTATGCCAAGCGCAATGCGCGGCTCAACGACATCCCCTCGACGAAATGTTCATTCAGAAAAGGTGACGCGGCAAATATTTTTGACGTCGTCAAGGAATTTCCTCCGGAACATACAGCGGTGGTTATCGACCCGCCTCGAAAGGGTACCGATATGAATTTTATCAACCAACTGGTTGGCTTCCTTCCGCAGACGGTGGTGTATGTGAGCTGTAATGTTCATACGCAGGCGAGAGATATCGGGCTGCTTTTGAGGGCAGTGGAGTTTGACTCGAGAGGGGAAAAGTATGTGTTGGAGAGCCTCCGAGGATTTGATCTGTTCCCTCAGACTTCGCATGTGGAGTCTGTAGCAGTTCTCCGGCTTTGCAATAGAGAGAATTAAGGCAACAGTCCTCCCATGTTTTCGCCCGATAACATTACGTGTGTGCTCCGAAAGTCCGATCGCTGTGATAAAAATACATCTATGATAAGATAAAAAATTTTGAAGAAAGTTTTCCCTGGCGATCGTCGTTCTGTCACTCACCACAATAATTTCCCACTCCCGTCCACTCACTTTGCACTCGAAGCGAAATGTCTCTCTGGAAATCTGTCGGTAATTGCGTCCTAGAGGGTGTTTCGAGCGTTCCCGATCTTGATGTGCGCATGCTACTGCAGGTTTTGTGAGCGGCTTGAATTTCTGACTCGATTTCTAGGCATCAAGGCTCACCGTTACGCTTGCCGATTCCCTGAAACCTGTACCAGATAATGAGTCGCTGGTTTTTGGAGCTGTGAGCCTCTCTTCAACTTCAGCATCAATGTCATACTCATGTATCCTTACTTTTAGGTCACCACTGACCATATGCTGGTCGTCAGTTTCGAGCCTTCAACGGGATGGTCCACACCCGAAATAAAACCATACGCACCTCTAAGTCTGGATCCTATGAGTTCTTGCTTCCAGTACTGTACAAATCTCTTTGAGGGAATGAAGGTATGTGCATTATGATCTTGCAACTGTACTGATTTGCTAACCCGTCGACCGCAGGCATACGTGGGCCCAGATGGGAAGCCTCGTTTGTTTAGACCAGAGAAAAATATGGCACGTCTCGCGAGGTCTGCAGAGCGTGTTGCTTTACCCGTAAGTCCTCGTTGAAGTCGGCAATGAAATCTTCAGCTGACTCGGGCTTGTGGATCAGCCATTCAACACGGATGCTCTCCTGACATTGATAAAACGCTTAGTTATGGTTGAAAAGCGTTGGATACCCACTGCCGAAGGACACAGCTTGTACATCCGTCCTACTATCATTGGAACGCGCGCTGCTTTGGGTGTTGCCGCTTCCGATCAAGCACTCCTCTACGTGATCCTGTCCCCTACGGGTCCCTACTTCCGTACAGGCCCGAAGCCACTTTCTCTTCTTGCCGTGAACGATAACGTGCGCGCCTGGCCAGGTGGAACAGGTGGCCACAAGCTTGGATTAAACTACGCTCCTGGATTCCTTCCCCAGCGTATCGCGGCGAAGAGAGGTTACGATCAAATCCTATGGCTACTCGGAGATGCTGTCACTGAAGCAGGCGCCATGAACTTCTTTGTTATCATCAAACGTGACGACGATGACGGCGTAGACGTCGCCACTCCAGAGCTAGACGGTACAATTCTTCCTGGAGTGACCCGCATGTCCGTTTTGGAGCTCATGCAAGCACACAATGACGGCCGGACAAATTTGAACGGGTTGCCTAAGCTCCATACGCAGGAGAGAAAGGTGACCATGTCCGAGCTGAAGAAGTTGAGTGAGGAAGGCAAGCTTCTGGAGGCGTTCGGAGTGGGAACGGCAGTTATTGTGGCTCCCGTTGGGAAGATTGGCTTTGAAGGCGATGATTTGACGTTGCCAGCCCACGAGAAAGGGTTAGGACCAGTAGAGGGCGCACTCTGGCGCAGACTGGTTGATATTCAAGAAGGTCGAGTGCAGTGGGAGAATTGGGGAGTTCTTTGTGAAGACGCTTAGAGCACGTATATAGACAATTATATCTGTAATTTGTTTTGCTTATTCATCTGTAATGTTTAGCGCCCAGAAATGAGTTGCCTCGAACCGAGATCTAAGTGAAGAGATTTTTCATGATGTGAATTTGAATTCAGAGCTAGCTTTCATCTCCGCAACTGACTTCTAAGTTCCAAAACGGTCATGAATCTAGTTAGTTGGCCTCGTTTATATAGCACATGATGGTATGTAGACAATGCCCCCTTATTGTCGCGTCTTCAATTGCATACCTTGTGGTTTGATTTGTGCCTTAGCAGTGCCTTCGGATTTTGATGCCAGAATCACAGCGACTTCAAACGATCCCACCCAATCAAATATCTTGTTCGTCGCGTCCATGTTCTGGGAAAACGGCTTTCCCTAACTTTTGGCCTTTTCTCTCGGTCGCTACTCCTCCTGCGGGAATATTTACTATCTCTACGGCACGGCGGTGGCGGATTCGGTAATTACTTACTATGAACCGGTCGATCCGGGTTGACCGTCATTTGGTGGCGACATCCATAAACTTTGTCGACGACATTCAATGGTGTTATACATCTTGGTGCTTGGTGGCGGTCTACTGTAACAGAAGGCCCCACTAGGTTGCCCTAGAATTCCAAAATGGCGCACGCAGCTTCCCTTTTGAACCGGGACCAGGCCTTCAAGAACCCTTTTTATGGTTTCTGCCTTTATTTAACCGCAACAAGTAATATACTCGATTATTGGTTTGATTGGTTTTGTGCTCAGGTCCTTCCTTCTCGTGATCACAGTCCATCCTCCCGGTTATCCAATTTCTTCAGGTGTTTTGTGTGTAATGTGGAGGTGTAACCTTCGTTGCCGCCTTGACCGATCATCATTAAAGGGCACTGTAATTTCAGGACACTGGACGTACAGTCAAATCGGTGTACTAACCATCATTGGAGGTAGTGACTTTTTCTCAGCGCTTGATGATGAACGGACGGTCCTATCACGGGCGAAGGTTCTTTTGATTTGTTCGATATCGAAGAGACATGGCTGGGAATGTGCGCACCGGTTTGTGCGGGAACGTTCAGGGAAACTGAAGGCCATGCTCAACACCTCGAGAAGCCAGCGAAAAGGCTGTCCTATCTTACTATATATTTTAACTGGTATGTCCAATTTTGGTGCGCTCTATTATTGGCTTTCGCCTCCTTGGGTTCCACGACTTTTTCGTTTTTATAGCGGGATTTCAATCCCTCGTGGGTTCCATAACTTGTACCCCCTGCTCCCTTGTACGAGGAGACTCCTTCTCCTTAATCTACTCCCACATACACATAAAAATGGAATCCTCCTACCAGACACCGACTTTAAACGCTGTGCGTTCTTTGGTAATAGCTTATGCGTCTTTTTCGGGTTGAGTCTCTTTCTGACGAACGATAAAATATCCCCTCCGTAGTCTATGAAGCCTTTTCTCCCCCCTCTGCAACGACCAAGGCGTCGAGTAAACTCTATGGTATTGACTCTCTATCGGACTAGAATATCAGAGGGCGTCTCTCACTCGTTTACCTAGCCAGCACCACGCTCCAGTCTGCACAGCACTCCCACTTACAAATTCCCTCCGTGGTTGGACGACCTCGACTTCGACACAGCGAAATCCAGGGTGCTCATCTTGTACATGGTAATACTAAAATCTATTCTTCATTTGTTCATCTCAATCCTATTCAACAGAGGGTTATTTTCTCGACGGAGTATCGTGGAAAATGCGTTGAACATGCTCTATCCGATTCCAACTGACTTTGAAGACACGCCTCAGAGACCAGATCTTCACGTTTTCACCCGGAAAGCGCCGTTACAGGCCTGACATGCACCATCCCACTGTTCTTCAACCATTCCCATCAGCCCGTAAAAGGCCCAACGAATCATCTTAATCAATTCTCTGATTACTTTGTGAATCATCCCATCCACTTCCAGACACGGACACCGCCTTTCCGTTCATCACCATCGCCTTCCCAAGATCGACCTCGACGCCATACCTCTGCATATCCCTTTCCAATTAATAGGACCTCTACGCCTTCTTCTCTCAGCAAAGCGCCAAAAAAGATTAGGTGGCGGGGCCACTCGTGAACCCAGGGGTATACATGGGTGGTTGAAGCGCCGGCAGGCGAAGTGGGAAATGGAGAGACAGGAAATGTTGGATCAACCGCAGGCGGAAAGCGTTCCATCAAATACTGGTATGGCGAAGAAAAAAATACGTCTGTCTGATCACGATATGTAGATAGATCTTGCTGTCTGTGTTCCCAGTTTAGTCACAGTCAATACACCCATCGAATTGCTTACCCGAGAGGAGGCTCACAACCCAAGGCCCACATTCCCCCGTTCTCGAGCTCTTTGCGATGAATGTAGGCTTGACCAGGCATAGAATGGCATGGCATCAAAATTCCGATGCTTCCGCCTTGGAGCTCGTCGCTAGGTATGCCCCTGATGTAGGATGTGGCACTGATTGGACTGCTGCAGTATAATGATACGACGTATGCCGCAATTGGTATAGGAACCAGGAGAATTACGATGAATTCTTTGCGAACCGGTGGAAAATAGGAAGTAATTGACGCACGAAGGTTGGGATTCGTCCTTACAGTCGTCGCGGATAGATCGACCAAAGACTGAGAAGCCAGTACGTGAAGGATAGGAAGTAACGGATGGATGAAACGCCACTCTTTGTGCCCTGTGAAAGAATAGACGCCTATCGTCCACGCCACCATTTTCCACATGGTCCTCGTAGCCGTGTTGCTTCCACTCCCTTGCGTGCACAAGCTATGGACGGCGAAAGGTAATGCGGTGGTACAAAGTATCGGAAGGGCTTGAGAGAGGTAGTAGTGCCATGGATTTCTACCATAGAATAAGGCAACGCCCGACAGATTTGTGATGAGGAAGTTGGCTGGAGCAAAAGTAAATTTTCCGTAATATACGCAGTCCAGCCCAACGACAGATGTCAGAACAAGCGTTCTATGGTTCTTGGTGTTAAAATAGGTTTCAGAGTCAGTGTACGAAGCTTACCCTATAGCAATAGCATCACAAAGAAGGAAGAGTAAAGTCCGCCGATAGCCCCGAAGAGCCCAAACCAAGTTGGAAAATAGATAGATCCAAATCACTGCGTTCGTCGGCCGGATGGCACAAGCAAGAGCTGCAAACGTGAGACTTTTCCGTATCTTCGATCTGGATCATATGAATGTAGAAATGATTTGCAATTAGTCTCGAAGTACCTATTGTATATCAGTTGGGGGCTTAATCTTGTGCTGGCATCCCAAGGATAGTATGAGAAGGCGATGGTCGTCAAGGACGTCTCAAGGGAGTTCGAAAACGACCGTGAGAGTGAGAGGGCGTGAAAGAACGAAGTGAGCGACAAGAACAGCTAGCACGTGCCTTAGTACGGAGGCAGAACGAAGAAAAGAAAACTTACGGAAGTAGATACATACCGGTCCCCAATTGTTCGTCGAGCCAGGGAGCAGATCCAGATGTCAGTGCCTGCCGCTAGTATTCCGTGTAAGATACGCGGCCCAGTGATCTAAGTCAATTTCATAAGATAGAGGAATCAAGCTGTCATGAGCAGCATACCAGAAGAAAATCACCCCAGGGCCTGATTGCATGTATTCCAGTAACCTTTAACGCCCAGTAAATGGGTACGTTCAAAGCCGGATACAGGATGCTTCGGATGGGGAGTGGGTTTAGCCATTCCCATGTAAGATTCCCGTACCCAAATACGATATTATGAGCTGGTTCAAGGGCTTGAAAATATTCATCTGGCTGAAAGAAAGTTCGGGTACACAGTGCGATTACCAGTCGCACAGTCAAAGCATAAAAAATCACGGACATGTAGAAGTTCAACGCCAAGGACTAGGACGGTAACTCGGACCGAACCCTTGTTTGTCTGCAGCCCTATGGCCCAAGCACATGAATCGCAGCAAACCACTGCCGCTCGTCCTCCGACCACGACACTAAGCGCTTCATATGGACTCGATACGTGTTTCCAAGGTACGGCTCACTGCACAAATGCATATAATATTTCTCTGACAAATTCGTTCAGGTTGAACGTGTCACTTGCACCAAGTCCGGATCTACTTTAACCGGTACAATTCACCTTACGGCTCACCACCTCATCTTTCAGTATGATGAAGACAAAGAGAGCGAGCTTTGGGTGAGATATTATTCTGCTATCATTGACTGCGTACTTACTATATCTCAGGTTCCCTATCCCCTGATATCACTTGTTACGCGCCTTCCCCAGACAATACAGGGCCAGTGTCCTTTGACATTTAATTCACGAACTTTCGAGACATTTACGGTGTCTTTCGCGAGGGAGTCTGATGCTACTGATGTTTTCGACAGTGTGAAAGAGCTCACCGTGGCAAGTGCGTCGAACCTGCTTCTTTCCACATGGCTCCCTTGCTGATAACAATCAGCATCTGTCCAGCAACTGTACGCATTCTTCTACACCCCCAAACCCCCATTTCCGCAAACGGATGGATGGTCTTTGTATTCTTCGCGAGAAGAGTTTGGTCGCATGGGGGTCGGGACCCGATCTAAGGCTTGGAGATTCACGGACATCAACAAGGACTACTCTGTGGGTAGTGTGAATGTTTCTTCAGGTACCACATATAGATGACCCTCAGTACACCTAGTTTTGCCCTACATATCCCGCAAGACTAGTTGTCCCAACAAGGATCAGTGACACTACTCTCCAATATGCGTCAAAGTATAGGAGCAAATGTCGAATACCAGTCCTCAGCTATCTTCACTGGTCGAATTACGTGAGATAATTGAATTCTTTCCCTGTATCGTTTCTCATTATGCTTGGAATGGGTGCAGGGAAGCATAACTCGGTCGAGTCAACCTATGGTTGGAATCACACAGAATCGATCCGTCCAGGACGAGAAGCTAATCGAAGCAATCTTTCACTCACACCATTCGCCTGAATCTCGGGCATCAAAGGCCCCAGTTTATGGTGCAATGACAACCAACCTTATCATTGATGCACGTCCGACAACTAATGCAATGGCAAATACGGCGAAGGGCGCCGGAACAGAGAATATGGACCATTACAAAGAAGGAAAAAAAGTCTATCTTGGAATTGATCACATTCATGCAATGCGAGAATCTCTGGCGAAAGTCGTAGAGGCATTGCGCGAAGCGGAAACTACTTTAGCGAGTATCAGCGCCGATCTCTCAAGCGAAGTTTCGGGGATATCCGTTTTGGATAGGCAAGCTCTTCGTCGTTCTGGTTGGCTGCGTCATATATCGGCCATATTGGAGGGTACAGCTCTGATCGCTCGAAACGTCCACGTTAACTCCTCTCATGTTTTGATTCATTGCTCCGATGGATGGGATCGCACCTCGCAACTTTCCTCGCTTGCTCAGCTCTGCCTGGATCCCTTCTATCGCACCATACGTGGATTTGAAATCCTCGTGGAAAAGGACTGGTTGTCATACGGACATAAGTTCTTGGATCGATGCGGGCACCTCTCCTCGGACAAATTCTTCATCTCAGCGCTTGAAAATACGAATGCTAGTAGTGGCGCGGATGCAGCGCAAGCATTTTTGGCGTCCATGCAAAACCGATTTGCGTCGCAGAATCACATCAAAGAGACGAGCCCGGTGTTCCATCAATTCTTGGAGTCGGTCAGACAAATTCAGCGCCAGTTCCCGGAACGTTTTGAATTCAACGAGCGATTCCTTCATCAACTCTACCACCACCTTTATTCATGCCAATTCGGAACTTTCCTTTTCAATTGCGAGAGGGAGCGTCGTATGGGAGACGGCGATGGGCCACCACCTTGCGAACGTACAGTCAGTGTTTGGGATTTCTTCAATTCACCTAGCGAATTGGAGCAAAATCGGAACGCCACATACGATCCTTCTTTGGATGACCCCATGAGTCGAAGTCCGAAAGCAGACATGGGTGTTCTCTTTCCCAATCCTAGGGACGTCAGATTTTGGCATGAGCTTTATGGGCGTACAGACGAAGAAATGAATGGCAGACTGGTCACGTCACCAGCGCTGGGGGTAGAGGCAACTGTTGAGAGTAGCCAGGATAATCCAATCCAAAGGTCTAATACCCCTTCCTCCATTCCACTGCCGCCCTCCCCATCCAAATCACCCGCACACTCTTTGGCACCGTCTCGTTCCACAAGCATATCTGTCGTGCCACGAAGCATATCACCGATTCCATCGTCTTCTTCTCCCATAACAGAATCACTTCCACTTCCTGGACCTCCATCTCGGGTCGATAGCTTCAAACCCTTCGGTGTGTCCTCATCCGCCATCTCCATGAAACCCGCCAGTTCCTCTACGACCCCCGCCTCTTCTTCAAATCGTGTAACAACACCGAAAACGCCGGATTTCTTTGGGAGTAGCGGGGTAAAATCCGTATGGGGGAAGCTCTCATTAAACGCATCCGCGGCATTCTCAGCGGTGCAAGAGGCTTATGTGGGCTTATCCCAGGATCCCCGAGGGGACGATACGAAGACGGAGGAGTTACGTGGGAGGGATAATCTTAACGCTTGGGGAGAACCGGAACCGAGTCAATCGATGGGTACCAATACGATCAATCCTTGGTCGACGATGCCAAGTTCAAGCCCGTCTTCGCTCGCCCTTCCCTCACCATTCGAGAACCCCTGGGGTTCCATTCGTGGGTCTCCATTGAAAGAACCAGAGACCTCAGAGTCATTGAATCCTTCAAGTTCTCTTCCGTTAGACCCTACTGTTCCCCCTGCTTTACACTCCTCGCTTCCTCGCGGTGTCGAAGGGAGTCTTGGTAGACTGACCTTGGCTGAATCCCCGAAGGAGAGAGAGAGCACACCTCCCCAGACGCCAGCAAGTAGTAATACGGACCCCCTTGGCGTTGGTTTATTTTAGTTTTCGAGTCGATAATCATGACTTCGTTGTAATATATCATCGTAGAGCCATAAGTTTGCATCATGACCAGGATTCAGCTCTGTGTTTTTAGACACTCCTCGTAATATAAGAATTTACTTAGACTATTCATCTGTGCCAACTTTATGAGTGCTTCTATCTTACCGTGTAATGGCTTCGACCACATTAACCTGCTCTCTTTCCGATGTACCCAATCAATTCATTGCCATGTAGAAAGAAGATACTCTTTGACCTTATGGCATCTTTGACTGATGATGGTAGTAGGGTCACATTTGACGGCTGTGGTACTCTGTGGTCAGGGTATGAAGAATTCGAAGTTCCCGTACCGGATATCCGGTCCGAATGTTTACCCAGGTCCCGTATCAATCTTTTTCTCTACTTCGACTTGACTTGGACGAAATGAACTCTTTCCCTTGATGTCGATGAATTTGGTATACATATGGCGATCTGCCTGCCTGCGGGTTGTTTCGCCTAGCAACCACCTGTCTTTTTAGCACCAGTTCCCCATGGAACGCCGCCAGAAATCCCGAGGTGCCAATTCGCATGGAGGATTTTGCTTGCGATGCCATACGGTAAGCCTCATGTACAAGAGCAAGGATTATGATAAATGAAGCTATCCTTATAGTAATTTCTCAATAATAGCACACATCGGTGAGCCAGTGTCATCTTACGGCCTTACAGAGCGACATGGTGACACTCATGCCCAGATCATGGAAAGTCAACGCTTGCGGATAGGTCTGTTCTTATTTGCCCTACTCTTTCATTGACCTAACTTGATACACTAGGCTCTTAGAGGTTCCCATTTCCCTACTGTATGCAGGAATTCTATTCCCTTACGTGACCTCCCCAGCTTACCGGGACAATTCAAAAGAAGCGGACAGGGAAGAATGAGCAGGTTTTGGACAAGCTAAAGGTGGAGAGAGAGCGAGGAATCACTGGTGCTGCCCATTTTTCTTCTGGCATTCAGAAGACTTACTATTTGCGCGCACAGTGAAAGCCCAAACAGCCAGTATGTTCCACAAGCATGAAGAAAAAATGCACTTGTTAAACCTTATCGATACTCCAGTGAGGTGCTACAGCTGTCTTGTTCTTCGCTTCACTAAAAGTCTGCAAGGGACATGTAGATTTCGCGTGGGAGGTCTCTCGGTCGTTGGCTGCGTGTCAGGGAGCTTTGTTGCTGGTATGGACTACATCCATTGTCTCAACATCCCCGTCTCACATTTTCCCAGGTTGATGCCAGTCAAGGAGTTCAAGCACAGTCAATATCTGTTTTCCATATAGCAAAAGAACGAGGGCTCAAGATTATCCCTGTTCTGAACAAGGTGAGAGCCTTGTCTCGGACTGCGAATTAGTACCGACAATTGGTCCCGTAGATTGACCTGCCTGCCGCACAACCAGAGCTCATGGCTGCACAGATGGAAGCTGCCTTTGGCATTGACCCGACAGATATTCTTCACATATCGGCCAAGACGGGGAAAGGCGTAGAGGAAGTCTTGAAAGCTGTCATTGAGCGAGTACCCCCGCCAGCGGGAGATCAAAATGCGCCACTAAAAGCATTTCTTTTTGATTCTCTGTGTGTGTTTTCTTGTTTTCACGAACCAACACAACGTATTGAATGTTTTCAGGTATGATCGTTACCGAGGTGTCATTTCCTTGATTAGCGTACAAGGAGGAGTTATACGGAAAGGTGACTTTCTTGGAGTGCGTGTCATTTCGCTGGACTGAAGCCGTCTAGGCGACAGAATATCTTCATGTCACACGCGGAAAAGATACGATATCACAGAAGTAGGGATAATGCATCCGGAAGAAGTCCCCACAAATGGTCTGTACCCCGGACAGGTAGGGTATATTGCTTGCAACATGAAAGAATCGTCAGAAGGTCGGTGATGTTGATCTAATACCTGTTGCTGCCGGTGTCTTATTCAAGGCTAGCTCACATCGGTGACACTTTACATCGCCATGGTACACCCGTTGAGCCTATGCCTGGTTTCAAGCCATCGAAAGCCATGGTTTATGCTGGAGTTTTCCCAGTAGACAGTAGCGACTTCCCGAAGCTTGAAGAATCCATCAAGCGGGTATCTTCCTTCCTCGTATAAAGCCTTCATCATTTCACTGATACTTTTCCCTAGCTTACTCTTACCGACAGAAGTATAACTATACAACGTGAATCTTCCTCTGCTCTAGGGCAGGGCTGCCGTCTGGGTTTCTTGGGGACCCTGCACATGGACGTTTTCCGGCAGCGTCTGGAGGACGAGTACGACGCAAACATCATCATCACGGCTCCGACAGTCCCGTTCAAGGTAATCCCAACGAAGGGCATTGACTACTTCATCAGTAACCCGACGGAGTTCCCAGACATTGCCGAAAGCATGGGCAAGGTCAAGGAGGTCCAGGAGCCCGTTGTTAGTGCGAGTATAATCGCTCCGGAAGGTAAAAATGCTTCCTCGCGGACTGGGGAACTCCTGACAGTCCACTCTAGAATACTTTGGGGAGATCACAGACTTGTGCTTCATTCATCGAGCTGAGAACCTAGATCACAGGTATCTGGATGCTGGTTCGGGTCTTGCGTCGTCGAGGGTTATCATCACTTGTGTTATGCCTCTAAGCGAGATTGTAACCGACTTTTTCGATCAGCTGAAGAGCCGGACATCTGGGTTCGCCAGTTTTGAGTGCGTGTGTCACCGTCTTTATATCCAGCTCAACCTTGACCGCGCAATCTTTGTCAGTTACGAGGATGCTGGATATCAAAAGAGTGATTTGGCTAAGGTAAGAAGACCAAGGACGTCTGTGCAAACGTGTTCACATCAGTTACCTAGATGGTTTTCTTGCTGAACGGCAAGCCTGTCGATGCCCTTGCGCTGGTTGTACATAAATCCGCACAGGACAAGATTGGTCGTGCTTGGGTTAAGAAGCTTCGTAAGTCCCCGATGTAAAGATGATGTTTATTGTGGCTCAATCCGGAACAGATAAAGTAATTCCTCGGCAGCTCTTTGAAGTCCCCATCCAAGCAGCGATCGGTAAAAAAGTAATCGCCAGAGAAACGCTCTCTGCCATGAGAGCTGATGTCACCGCGGGACTGTACGGAGGTGCGTCGTAGTACTTGACAATAAGAAGACCACCGAAGAACTGACGTTGGGTAGGTCATTATGAGCGAAAAATGAAGCATCTAGAGAATCAAAAGAAGGGAAGCGAAGGATGAAGAAGGTCGGGACGGTGGAGCTTCCACAAGAGGCCTTCTTCGATATTCTCAAGAAATAGTCGGATGGTATACAACACTAGTACTACTCTAATTATACTGATATAGGATGACTGGCTGCTATAATGTATCGTCGGATCTATAGTACTGTATCTTCGTCGTCGTAGGTTTCTTTGAGTAGCCTGGTGGGGTAGTTTAAATGAGTCAGAGACGGGAACGAAAAGGCAGCGACTGACCGATATATTGATGATGGAGGATGATCTCCACTGGGTGGAAAATATCAGTATACATCGCCCTCCAGAAACATGGTTCACTAACTCGTTCGTGATATACGCATCGACCAATTCCGGACAGACGTAGTCATAGAATGGGTTGACAACGTCCACCTTGTCAACCAAATCACCTTCCTCAAACCCGAGAACCTTGCTAGGATCGGAGAAATCCAAAGCTCCGTATTCGTGGTAGAGATTCCAAAGTGGGGTTACTTTGAATTGACCTGCACAGACGACAACGGGGGTGCTATGAGCTCGCGCTGCAGTGGCGGCTATTTGTGCACCAGATGTGGCAAACATGCCACCGTTTGCAAGGATTGCGTGGGCACCGAGGATGACTTTGTTGACTCGCGACATTAGGGCGAAGATCGATGAATCGGGGACTAGGAACGTTGAGATACCGGCGGACGAGAGGGATGCAGCTAAATCGCGGACCGCCGTAACTAGAAAGCAAAGGTTAGTGAGGCGAGATTCTGTAGAAGACTTGGTACAGGACGTTGGTGCTGTCTCGGCGACTATGACAGTGTATTTTCGATAATGTGCGGCAGTCTTGAGGAAGGTCTCTACGGTCCTCGACGCGCCGAGAGTAAGAATGATTTCGCTGGAAGCAAGTTTAGTATCAGGTCGTGCATGGAACGATGCTCTTACTCTGAATGTATATGATCCTTGGCGTTTTTTGACACGTTGTCGTACACAGTTTCCAGCTCGTCAAATATATCTTGAATAGCTTCCATGAGAACAGGCTTCAGTCCTCGTGCAAAGGAATCGGGATCAGTTGAATCATCCTCCTTGAGCGTGCCCTTCGTTTCTGCTTTTGTGATGGTAATATGCTTCCGCGGCTGCCCCTGCAGGACGAATTTCGCTATTGAAAATGATTCGGGTATTGAGGCCGTCGTCCCTTTCGTGGCAGTATGATATTCCTCTCGAATGTGATGCAGAACCTTTCGTACGGTATTACCAACGGAGTGTTCTACGGGCATGAATTTAATAAAACTCAATGCAATGATACAACAACGCACACACCTTTTGGCTGAGCCTCCACGAGTCTTCGGCCCACAGAGCGAATGATATCCACGAGTTGTTCAAAATTAGAGAATCGTGCTTTAGCGACAACTTGACGTATTACCAGTAAAGTTTCGAGAGCAGATGCGCGTGAACCCACGACTTGTCTGTTGAATCATGAGAGAGAAACAAAACCGTTTCCTGTGAGCACTGACCGCCGTCGTAGCCGCAGTGCAAGACTTTCGACGATGCGTTGGTCGCCAGCATCGGAAGTCATCGTGGAGGACGTGCAGAACGTTGAGGACGAGTCAGTTTTCGGCTATCCCCGTTTGGTATGGGCCCCGATTGAGGCACCAACGACATCATTCACCCATCATCGCTTATAGACACGCGTCAGGGAGGTTGAGCTGCCTCCCTGTACCGAACCACCATCATCCTTGCTAATGCCACCTCAAGTCGACCTCGTCGTCACATTCAGGGCCTCCCAGAAAATTACTCTGTCGAAACAGCAAATTCGCGACGACGCCCAGAAAGCAGAGCAGCAGTATGCCCGCCTCCTTGAGACATTGAAGTACGGTGGTCTTCGGGCGGTAGCCAGGAGGGGAGAAGCCCTTGGGCATCTGCTTATCTTTGTATACTGTCCTGAAGGCTTGGTTAGGAACTTAGTTAAGAGAGAGCGGTATGTCATTTCACCCGTCGTAGCCTTCGGCGTGGTGTTTATCGACTGCCAGGCATTCAGATTTTCTCTCCGGCCTTCCAACGACACCCATCAAATCTGGTGCTCAGTTGCCACCACTGAGTATTTCAGATCGCCTTCGTCTAGTGCATTCATACATAACCTCGATGCCTATTGACGGCGGTCTGGGAATCACACCAGGAACCTCCCAATGGGATCTCGTAGAGTCTGTTATGTGCCTGCATGACCGGAACTTCAACGAGCAATGGAAGCATACGTGGAAGAGTCGAAAGATTGCTTCAGTCTCGGATGATAGAATACGGGATCAAGTACGTCTTCATTACTAGCAGGTCAAATTAACTGACCCGTTTTAGTTTGGCGATTCTGTGGCTCTCTACTTCTCGTTCCTCCATTCCTACACTCGCGCCCTCATAATTCCGGCTATCCTTGGTCCTGCCTTCTACTTCTTTGGTTCGCCTTATTCACCTGTGTACTCCTCCTTGCTTCTTCTCTGGTCAGTCACGTTCGTCGAATGGTGGCGTGTCCAGGAGCGCATTGTCTCCCTCCGTTTCGGAACGCGAGGTTCCTTCCGTGTAGAAAAACGGCGTGCCCAGTACAATCCCAATTTCTCGTGGTGGCAGCGAGACCTTCGGATGCTTGCAAGCCTTCCGATAATCTTACTATTCGCTGGCGTCCTTGTTGCCCTCTTGACTGGTATATTCGTGTTTGAAGCCTTTGTCACGCAATTGTACACAGGTCCCGGACACAAGTACATTGTGAGTCTAGTGTATATGTTGGTGACCTTATTAACGGGCTTTCTCCAGAGTCTTAGTCCTACCATTTTATTTGCGATTCTAGTCCCGCGTTTACTGGATGTCTACCAAGTAATAGCCACCAAGTTCACAGCATGGGAAAACCATGCACATCATTCTTCCTACATCTCTTCACTTAGTCTAAAAACCTTTGTCCTGACTGCCCTTGTTGCATATCTCGGTCTTGCATTGAGCGCGTTCGTCTACGTGCCGTTTGGTGAAGGCGTCATGCAGTTTGTACAGTCGCAAATCTTCCACACCAATAGCACCTCCGAGGATTTACCCGATAAACCGACCGCGGGCATCTGGGAGGTCGATGCCACCACAGCTGGTCGCAAACTCAACCCAGGACGCCTCCGCGACCAGATGTTCGCGTATACGGTGACGAACCAGGTTGTGAATACGTTCATGGAAATCGGGTTGCCATTCGTTCTGCGCGCTGTCGAGAATTACAGAAACAAGAGAAAATCCAATTCGGGAACATCATCTCCAAAGGGTAAAAAGAAAGTTGTGTTCGAAGACGAGAAGGAAAAGGGAGGCGCCGAAGAGAGAGAATTTCTGGAAAGGGTTCGCAGCGAAGTCGCTTTACCCGAATACGATATCTTCGGGGATTACAACGAGATGGTGATTCAGTTTGGCTATGTCGCATTATGGTCGACGATATGGCCTTTGGCTCCTTGTAAGTGGTAAAAATCCGACGAAGGACCTGATACTAAACTTTCATTCTAGTGATGGCGTTGGTCAACAACTTCTTCGAGCTTCGATCGGATGCTTTCAAAATCATCACTCACGTCCGCCGGCCCGTTCCTATGAGGGTTGATACTATTGGACCCTGGCTAGACGCGCTCACTTTCCTCGCTTGGCTGGCCTCTTTGACCAATGCATCACTTGTATATCTATTCTGTCCTAGGTCACAGGCTCATTGCAATACTACGCCTTCTTCAATCGACAAGGTCAGCCAACTCTTCTCGGCTGCTGGTGTTGCAGGGATCGAGGGGCAGGCCGCGACGATGGATCTACTGAAAACTGCATTATTGATTGCATTTGCTGCCTCCCACGGGTATATGCTCCTGCGTGTCGTCGTTCGACACGTCGTTGAGAGAATAGTGTGGAAGACCAGCGAGGAGGTGAAAGAGCGGGAGAGGGAAGAAAGGGAAATCAAGGAGTCCTTTTTGCGGGGTACAGCCGAAAAGGGGGAAGACGATGTGGCAGAGGTGAAGAGAACTGATGCTGATGCTGATGCTGATGAGGTGTTCTGGAATCATGATGAAGGCCTGCAGGAGATTCAGAGAATATCGAAAGAGGCTTGAACAAGATTGTAGTAATGTACACGTAGGATTTTTTTTCATAGTACACGTATATCCGACGTTGCTTATCGCTTCTGTGGACTTCGATGATATACTGGAAGCAACGCAAAGTGGTCGGACTCTGCGGGTCGTTGAGGAGTACCCGGACGTGCAGCGAAAGGTTCATCTATCGCTTATCGAGGTTTCGTACAGAGGCTTGACTTTGTTTGGGTTCTGGCTTCGGGAGCTGGGTCGGACTGCTGATTGTCACATGTGTTCTCACCGACCGATAGGATGATAGATAAGTATAAGTACATTGAATCAGTTACAAAACCATAGTCATAACAAGACGAGATTTTAGTACATTACTGCGGCTTTCGATTTACATCCTACACGCGTCCATCACATCACCACGCAGCAGCATGCTCGGGTTTCCGAGCGTGCTAGCTGACGAGGTTGCTGTCGACGAAGGTATTATCGCCCTGGCGTAGCTTGTTGAGCTCTCGATGCAAGCGACCAACCTCTTGCTACACCCTTCACTGCCACTCAGCTTGTTGCCTCCTCCACTCGGCCGCTCGCTCCTCTCTCTGCCGCTCTTGCTCCTCTTCCCGCTTGCGTCGTTCAATAGCTTCGACATGTTGAGCAGCAATTCTATCCTGTTCCCTTTTAATTTGATCACGCCGCTCTTGCGCTACCCGGTCAGCCTCTTCCCGCCTGCGTTGCTCCATAGCCTCTGCATGATAAAGAGCAATCCTATCTTGTTCAAATCTGTTTTGGTCATACTGCCCTGGTGCTACCAAGGGAGGTTCCGGCTCGTCAGCATCAATGCTTCCATGCACGGTACCCATGTGGTCATAGATGTTGGTGGCGTCGAAGACTCCCATACAACGCCAGCAAATATGAGCTCCGCATCTAGAAAGGCTATTCAGCTTTAAGTAAATGGAGGGATTGAAATACGAACGGGCACATCATATGGTTGCATCCTTCCGTCTTCTCTAGGAAGCGTGAGCAGGTCGGGCACTTCTTGATACCACGTCGCTGCAAAAGCCATATCTCGCTCATCCGTTCCTGCTCCACGGGGTTATTATGAATGCGAGCATATTCACAGCTCATTCTTCCATGCGAATCCTCGCCACACGAAGAACATATCTCGGAGAAGCAAGATGGACATCGTAAAACAGACACCGCTTCCGACCTGCGGTATATCTGCATACAATCTGGTGTCTTGCAGTACCTGAACTCCTGCGGGTGCTTGTCAACATGCGTCGTGAAAACAGTTTCTAGGAGGTGGTTGAAGGCAGGCTGTGGAAGGAACTTTTGAATGACGGGAATGGAGATGGGTGTTCCACAGGTTGATTCGTTCCCCATACATACGAGTGGAAAAATCCCGGTTTCGGCGGCAGAGGTGAGGAAGTGTCGGATGCATCCTGTGCAATAGACATGCTCGCATACCAGTTGAAATGGTGTCGAGACATCGTCGTAACATACAGGACACGTATGGGATCCGGGCGCGACGTTCACATTGATAGGCTTGAGGGACTCGGTGATGTGATTGTTGAGATGGAGCCGGACCTCCTCGCCTCCTCTAACCATGATGTTAGCAGAACGAATATCTAGTGTCACGTTGTCTTCCCCGAAAACTTCTCTCATTGCCGCAAGACCGGTGCGGGCAAAATATCCGACTGAGGAACGTTGCAGTTTTACAGTGACTTCTAGAGACGCAAGACGCTTCAACTCCTTCCACCACAATCACCCTGGCTTTTTCCACCGCCTTCGACTCTCCATACAACTTGAGCGTCCGCTTCTGATAATCCGAGCGTAAAAAAGCGCCCGCATCAGTAATCCTTTGCACTAGATGGGCCTGAGGATAAGTTAGATGGTCATGCCAGCCGTCGATCTTTTCGCCAGCAGCTAAACTTTCGGCGCGGACCTTGAGTGCACCAAGGGCGGCCTTGACCGTCCCTGACACTTGGATGCGGCAATTCCCATCGTTGGATTCGCGAATAATGAGGTCACACGCTTTACGGTCTTTGATGTTCCTTTCGAGCTCTTTCCAAAGGTTTTCTTGAGCGCGATACTGTCCGTATGGTATAGTAATGGTGTAAAGCGCTTGAGGGGCGATTCGGAGCCAAAACACGGAGTTACAAATGTAATCGAAGTGTCGGTCGAGGAGAACGTCGTGAACCTTCTTTGCGTTATCCCATGTATCAAAACGGACACGAATTGAAAGCACCCCAGCTTCATTATCACCTCGGGAAATGACATCGAAAGACTCTATTTCGACGCCCTCCATTCGATTGATATGCTTGTGTAAGGAGCGAGTCGCTAAAAGTGTGTCGAAGCTAAAAGGTTTGAGACGGCGAATTAAGTGGGACTGGGCGAAGGCAGTCACAGTGGCGTCAGGGACAGCATCAGGCAGGTTGCTAATCTTGATAGTGTTTGATCGGAAGTTGGGCAAGACATACCCAGGGGGGCGCTGATTCATTTCCACCTTCACCCGCCGTCCGGCACATATACGACCGTTGAGTTCCGACACTTTGGTGTGACAGAAAGGTATGTCGGGATATTCAACGACGTAACGGTCCGAAGGTGCGCGGCATGAGATCGTCAACGTGTTTTCATTCCTTGGCGTCAGGGCACCCATGGCACCAGGTGCATTAAACACCCCAACTTCGAATTCCAGTCTCTCGCCTCTGAATTCGATGCCTTCAAGCCCAGTCGCTAATGACTGTGCAACATCGGCATTCGTGACGATATCCGCCTCTTGTTTACCGTTTCTCCCAGGTATCTCTTTAACAGATACGATGTGAAACTGAGACACATCAAGACCTTGTTGGGTAAACAAGTCTGCAATTTCTTGCTGGCGAGTGTCGCAGGGAAGGTTTTTGATGCGGATTCTGCACGATTCGAAGCCCGTGATAGTGTTCTCGATGGCGAGGCCAGAGCTGAACGTGACAATAGAACCAGCGAGGACGACACGCTGTATAGTGACCTGGGCATCAGTTATACGACGCTGCTGGTCAGCGCGTCGTTGTTCCTCCTCTTGACGACGTTGCTGCTCCTCTTGCTGACGTTCTTCTTCTTCTCTCCTTCGTAGAGCCTCTTCCTGCTGTTGCCTTGCTTCCTCCTCTCTTCGAAGTTCTTCCTCCCTTTTGCGCTGTTCTTCTTCCCTTCTGCTGGGGCTTGGTTGCACTTCGACAATTGGAGGAACGCGCAGGTTAGAGCCAGTCTGAGGCACAGACTTCTTCGATGTGTGGCCCCGTCGGCTAGCCCCGTTATTTACGACATTATTCTGTGCTATATTCTGTGTTTCCTGCCATTAGGATCTTTGTAAGCGAGAGGCGATGGTGAAAGCATGTCTGTGAAGCTTACAGAAGTTCCACCAGGATGCTGGTTTCTACAGCGAGCCCCGTACTTGCAGTTTCCTCTGAGAAAAAAGCGGCATACCGTAGAGTTCGTGGTAGACATGAAGGCGCTAAAGCCATCTATTTTGAGGCGCTCATATGCACACACATCAAAGGAGCCCAGACGTCCCCGGCCGCAGCCGCTGGGTCGACGCAGAGCACTAGACCTAGTAGACGCCCCAGCACAAACGACTCGCTACTTGCCAAAAAATCCAGTCAGTATCGCGCTTTTGGGAAATGTGTATCATGGCTGCAACGCAGAGCTTCGGTACCCCCACTTCTGATGACGCAAAGGCAGGAAGGAAGTTTTGCTTCAAATGCCAAAAAAGGTGACAACGGGCCGGGCGCCTTGTCACTTTGATGAACTTTAAATTTTGCTGCGATGCTCACTGCACCGTGACAGACTGTTCCCATCCAAACGGATCCGTGGGTCGTTATCTTGTACAAGATAACCCATTTATCAAAACATCCCTGGCAGATTCCTGGCTCAGATGTCCCCCCCAAAGGGTTAAACGATGCCAATTTTGATCCGAACTACTAGAGTCCTTTGCCGAGAAAGTGTTGTACGTCGAATCTTGAAAACATAGAACATGGTTTTGGATATGGTATGTACGTATTCTCAAGGCGCCTTTACGCACCGTCAACAGTGGAAGTCATGTCAAGTCCACGAATTTCAAGTTCAGAAACTTGGAACACCTCCTTTCATCGAGTCGGACACGTCTTACGTCTACGTACATGAAGTTCAAAGTTATTGTTGGACCTGGGTCATGGTTTTCGGAACCGGGACCAGTACTGTTCTAACAAGTCCACATCAGAATAAAAATTCCTCCCCCCTCCTTCTCCTCGTACGTATCATTGATAGTGGATAAGATTCCAATGCATGAATTATTTACCTGAGACATGAGACGATCCAGTGTCTCCTGCTACTCCTTGCGTGGAATATTCACGGTCCCGAGACTGAGGAGATACCTCGATAGCTCAGGATTTCCGCAGCCTGCAGAGAGCGTTTACGACATCATAAGTAGATGCATCCTAGTAGCAGACAGCAGTGAGATGCCAGGTGTTCTGAAAGTCGCTGGACGAGGGGGCTGGCGACGGGGAATGTAGGGCGTCATTCACAAAGACGCGAGAGGAACGAAAGTGAACAGAAGAGGCCAGCTGAATTTTAGGAAATATGGTGAACAAGTACTACGAAAAGATATCTGATTGCTCTTCCTAAAATCATTTGTGAACTCGACAAGCCTTCCGCCCCATTAATTGGGGACGCAGATCAAGTTTCCACACGCGTTGGTCTCACAGACTAATAGAAACAATTAAGTACAGTATATGGATGAAAGAGACGATCACTTACAGCCTTGAGACTGCTGGAAGGCGCAAGAGTGTCCCACACCGTAGTTATTAGAACCGTTGCACGCATCGACTAGGACAATCAAAGTGAGTATAAATCTCGGATAAGTAATCATAATTCCTACCAGCGTTGTCTGCAATGAGTGCAGCAGCATTGACTTGTCCTGCGGATAAGAACACGGCCGTCAATGTGATCATGGCAGTGGAGGCGATTTTGAACATCATTTTCGAAGGAGGATGAGCAAGATTGTGCGGTTGACTGTGAGGCAGTAAAGTCTATGTGGACGAGGATATTGGATAGAAAGATCATGGGCACAGTTTTATAGGCAGACAAGCCATTTCCAGAACCATTCTTGCGTTTGTAAAACTTTCATAAGTTTCAATAGGTGGAGCTCTGGCAACGAAGAAATCTGTTCCAGAGAGGTTTCAAGGAGAAGCGTTGTCCACGGGGTGTGACCAAATGGACATGGCTTGTATGAGTTGCGATGAGACGAGTAAATGCCACATCCTAGACTCCCAAAGAAGCCAACATTATTCAATGTCAGAGTCATAGCAATGCGCAGGGCATGATCTGTTACTGTCAATTTGGAATTTTTAACAGATGCTAGTCAATAATCTGCTTGGAGAAATCAGCGCTGGAAGGACTTGTTTCATTGAAGCGGACAGCGCACTTGAAGATGTTAAGCTGTTGCGACCTTGCATCGCATAGGTTACCGTCGGATACCGGAACTATCTTTGATGGTGCACTCGTTATAGCAACTTTTGTTACTTCGAAAGGACATGGCGTGGCTTCAGAATTCCGCTAAAGCAGTCAACGGGTTGATTCTGATATTTCCTAGCTCCAATGAACAGTGATTGGTGAAACAACGATAAAAGACCAGTCCTACTTACTGTTGAAATCTTTCATGGAGTCTACGCAAGCAGAGTCACCTGCTACGGCATTCCTACCTAGAAGTGGCCATCGTTCCGTAATTCCTGAAACAAAATGTCAAAAGCTGGTTCTGGTTTCGAGACTCCAACATGCCTGGCCCGTTTCGATGTGCTCCGAGTCAACAAATGGTGGCCACACACTCTCTGATAGTTTCAACAAATTCACTGGAAGCCTGTGCACCATGTGCTGAGCGCGACGCCACCAAAATCCGATATTGGGACCAACTATAACGTACCATCGGGCCAAGGAACTGAGGTGTTTCGGGTGTATGTCATTCTTGAAACATACAGGCGAGGACTCCGCTCTTTCGTATTGGGACTTGTAAAGCATCTGCTGCATAACTCGCCTATAAAAGTCAGTCAGTTTCGAGCATACCATCCAACAACCATACTCGCACAGTTATAACCACCGCTGAGCATACCATCCATCCACATACAAAGATGATGTTCCAAATCAAGTTAACCGCTATGGCATTGGCCGCCGTGTTCCTCTTCGCAGGACAGGCAAACGCCATCGCAGCTAACCCTGGTATGCATCAAACTCCTTCGTGACTATGCTCGTCTTTACTGACCGTGATGTTTTCAGTCGACGCGTGCAACGGTTCCAACCATTACTCTGTCGGACATTCTTGTGCCTTCCAGGACTCTCAAGGCAGTAAGTGGTGACTTCGAATATGCACATTCTAAAGCTCACGGTTTCGCAGCCTGCCAAAACAACAATTGCGGCGTGCTCGTTTGTGTCCCCAACTGATGCGGCAGCGTTCCTGAACATGACGAAGAGCTGAATAGTCTGTACAATGGCTCATTGCATAGTTTAACAAATTCCATGCATGTTATTCAGACGGCTTCAAATCTATCGTGACACAGTTTGGATGGCAGTGCTGCGATTTTTCTTAGTTCTAAGCTGATGTTGCAGTTAAAGACAATAACTTGAAGGCCGTAAGGATTACCATGAAGTGGGTAAGGAGCTGTAAATTACACAGGAAATACTCGTTAGCATCGATTCCTTATATAAGTAGACGCTTACTGTGTGGGTCACTGGACGTGTTAGGTGAAGAGGCGAGAAATATCCGGTCCGTATTGCCGGACGTAAATGCACACAATAAGGCGCTGACTAAGCAGATCCGAGACCATTTCATCCCGGGTACCATCTCGATTTCTTGTTTTTCTCTTTTTCGCCTTCCACTCTCAAATGTGCGACGGGCCATAGAAATCAGCGTTGAAGGAGATATGAATCTCCGCCTGGAGCAGACATGACTAACCCTCGGAAGAGCAGTGGCTTTCCACTGCCATATCTCAAGTATGTAGTCGATTTGGGCGATACTTAATGTATAAGTCCGCTTCAAGTCATCATGATTGTTTCGGGCCCAGTTCGCTATGTGTATTACGCTCTATGAGACCTTGGTGGCTTGTTCAATTCTCTCAAAATCAAGATGCTGGAAGAGTCTTTGCAATTTGGACGAACCGATAGGATGCATTAGATACGTATATTGAACCGATTACAAAACCGGATTCATGCCAAGAACGAGAGTATTAGCACCGTGGCCTCCGATTTACATCCTACAAGCGCCCGTCACATCACCACGCAGCACCATGCTTGGATTTCCGAGGGTGCTGGCTGAGGAGGCTGCTGTTGCCGAAGGTATTCTCGCCTTGGTGTAGCTTGTTGAGCTCTCTCATTTTGATCTCGATTGACTTGCTCTTGATGCAAGTGATGAGTTCTCTGGCGTTCAGCCTCTTGCTGCCTCCTCCGCTGGGCCACTCGCTCCAATCTTTGCTGTTCTTGGACAGCCTCTTCTAGCCTGCGTCGTTCCATAGCTTCTGCAGCAATCCTACCCTGTTCCCTTCTATTTTGATCATATTGCTCTTGCGCTACCCGGCGAGCTCGTTCTTGCTCAGCCTGTTCCAGCCTGCGTCGTTCCATAGCTTCTGCATGATAAGCAGCAATCCTATCCTGTTCCCTTCTATTTTGATCATACTGCTCTTGTGCAACACGATGAGCTTCCACCTGGTTAAGAAGCCGAACTTGTTCAAGGTAATCGATGTCTTGAAAAACATCCACATCTGGATTTGGGAGCGGTGGTACAGCAGCCTGAGGTTGGGCCGGGACCGGATCAGGCTCGTCAGCATATATGCCTCCATGCACGGTACCCAAGTGGTCATAAGATGTTGTTAGCGTCGAAGACTCCCATGCAACGCCAGCAAATATGAGCTCCGCATCTAGACAAGCTAGTTAGCTTCAACGAGCAAATGAAGAGACTGAACACGAACGGGCACGTCATATGATTGCATCCTTCCGTCTTCTCTAGGAAGCGTGAGCACGTCGGGCATTTCTTGATACCACGTTGCTGCAAAAGCCATGCCTCGCTCATTCGTTCCTGCTCCGCGGGGTTATTATGAATGCGAGCATCTTCACAGTTCAATCTTTCATGCGAATCTTCGCCACACGAAGAACATATCTCGGAGAAGCAAGATGGGCATCGTAAAACAGATACCGCTTCTGACCTGGTATATCTGCGTACAATCTGGTGTCTTGCAGTACCTGAACTCCTGCGGACGTTTGTCAACATGCGTCGTGAAAACAGTTTCTAGGAGGTGGTTGAAGGCAGTCGGTGGAAGGAACTTTTGAATGACGGGAATGGAGATGGGTGTTCCACAGGTTGATTCGTTCCCCATACATACGAGTGGAAAAATTCCGGTTTCGGCGGCAGAGGTTAGGAAGTGTCGGATACATCCTGTGCAATATATATGCTCACACACCAATTGAAACGGCGTCGAGACATCGTCGTAACATATTGGTTATGTATGGGTTCCGGAGGCGACGTTCACATTGACGGACTTGCGGGACTCGGTGATATGATTGTCAAGATGGAGTCGGACCTCCTCGCCTCCTCTTACCGTGATGACCGCAGAACGAATATCCAGAGCCACGCTGTCCTCACCGAAAACTTCTCTCATCGCTGCAAGACCGGTCCGGACAAAATATCCGACCGAGGGGCGTGGCAAGGTTACGGTAAATTCCAGAGACGCAAGACGCTCCAACTCTTCCATCACAACTGCTTTGGCCTTTTCCACCGCCTTCGGCTCTCCATAAAGCTTGAGCGTCCGCTTCCGGGAATCCGAGCGTAAAAAAGCGCCCGCATCAGTGATCTTCTGTACTAGATGGGCCTGAGGATAAAGCTAGATGGTCGTGCCAGCCGTCGATCTTTTCACCAGCAGTCAAACTTTCCACGCGGACCTTGAGTGCACCAAGCGCAGCCTTGACTGTCCCTAACACTTGGATACGGTAGTCCCCGCCGTTGAGCTCACGAATAATGATGTTACACGCTTTACGATCTTTGATGTTCCCTTCGAGCTCTTTCCAAAGGTTTTCTTGCGCCCGATACTGTCCGGATGGTATGATAATGGTGTAAAGTGCTTGAGGGGCGATTCGGAGCCAAAACACGGAGTTACAAATGTAGCTGAAACGTCGGTCGAGGAGAGCATCGTGAACCTTCTTTGCGTCATCCCACGTATTGAAACGGGTACGAATTGAAAGAATCCCAGCTTCGTTATCACCTCGGGAAGTAACATTGAAAGACTGCATTTCGACGCCCTCTATCCGATTGATATGCAGCTGCAGAGAGCGAATTGCTGAATCTATATCGAAGCTAAGAGGTTTGAGAGGGCGAATTAAGTGGGACTGGGCGAAGTCAGTCACAATGGCAGGAAGGACAACATCAGGCAGGTTGCTAATCTTGATAGTGTTTGGTCGGAAATTGGGCAAGACACGCCCGGGGGGGAGTTGGTTCATTTCCACCTTCACCCGCCGTCCGGCACATATACGACCGTCGAGCTCCGTCACTTTAGTGCGACAGAAAGGTATGTCGGGATATTCAACGACGTAACGGTCGGAAGGTGCGCGGCATGAGATCGTTAACGTGTTTTCATCCCTTGGTGTCAGGGCACCCATGGCACCAGATGCATTAAACACCCCAACTTCAAATTCCAGTCTCTCGTCTCTGAATTCGAGGCCTTTAAGCCCAATCGCTAATGCCTGTGCAACATCGACATTCGTGACGATGTCCGCCTCTTGCTTCCCATTTCTTCCGGGCATCTCTTTAACAGATACGATATGGAACTCGAACTTGTTGAGACCCTGCTGAGTGAATAAGGCTACGATCTCGTTTTCAGGCGCATTACGGGGGATATTCTTCACACGAATTCCGCACGATTCGAAGCCTGTGATAGTGTTTTCAATGGCGAGGCCCGAGCTGAACGTGACAATAGAACCAGCGAGGACGACGCTCTGCATCGTGAACTGGGCATCAGTTACACGACGTTGCTGATCAACGCGTCGTTGTTCCCCCTCTTGACGATGTTGTTGTTCCTCTTGCCGACGTCGTTCTTCTTCTCCCCTCCGTCGAGCCTCTTCCCGTTGCTGTCTTGCTTCTTCCTCTCTTCGATGCTGCCTTTCCTCCCGTCGCCGTCGTTCAGTTTCTTGCACCTGTACATATGACTTAGTGATTGCGAGACCAACAAAATCATGTGCATACTTCAGGATCATGAGCATACCAACATTTTTCCCCTTTGGCGCAGGATCCGTTCTTCCACGAAAAGCATGGCTGTTCGCCTTTCTTTATACGACGAGAATTTGACGTTTGCTGACCGCTTCTTTCCTTTTACTGCCGCTCCCGGTTAGCTGAAGCGTCTGATGGCAGAACTTCTACCCCGTTGACCTTGATAATTGGGTTAGTTGATGTCCTGGTCCATGTTGAAAAGAAGAAAATACGTACTACCTCGATATCCAAGTCGTGGGCGAGATTCCTCTGCTCTCCTTGTTTACACGTTCCTCTTTGCAACACAGAGCACGATGCTGTGTCTTTGGAATTGCAATCTTCTGGTGATTGTAAAGTGACAACAGCGTCGTTGTGAATGATACCGTGACGCTGATTGGAACTGTCGTTCCGTTTCTTCCCTTTGTCGTTGACACTATTATGAACTGTGTTCGGCGTCCCCTGCCACGAGGACCTTTGTAAGTGAAAGGCGATGTCACGAAGGCATGTCAGTGAAGCTTACAGAAGTTCCACCAGCATGCTGGTATTTACAGCGAGCCCCATGTTTGCAGTTTCCTCTGAGGAAAAAGCGGCATACCGTAGAGTTTGTGGCAGACATGAGGGCGCTAAAGCCATCTATTTTGAGGCGCTTATACGGACACGCATCAAAGAAGCTCAGACGTCCCCCTACCGCAACTTTGGAATGAGGAGCACTGGACCCAGACCCAGCACAAATGACTAGTTATGTGCCGCAACTTGCAGTCATTGTCAGTGCGCCTTGGGGACATATGTATCATGGTTGCAAGGGCAGGAAGGAAGTATTCGCGAAAAACGGGATTTGATGGTTCGGACCAGACAACGGGCGGCGGGCCGGGCGCCTGTTGCGATTGCGGTGCGTACACAGGCTACTCTTCTCAACTCTCCATCCTAAGAGCAGACTTTTGGATATGGAACCTGGATCTCAGCATGACATGTGAGTTTTCTCAGAGCGCCTTCTTGCGCCGTTATGTAACACCATAAGTGTGTGAAGTTCGCGATTTGCAAAAATTTGGAATACCCCTTTTCATTAGAGTCGAAAGCGTCCTACGTCGTACGAGATGCTTAGAGCTGTGGTTGGCCCTGGGTAGTGGTCACTGTGCTATGCGTCTCACATCTATAAGAACTCAAGGAGAGATAAAATGTATCACTGACAGTGCTTAAGATATGAATACATATAATGGAATTCATTGATATACCAACGAAAGGAGTGCAAACCTCAACGGTCCCAGATCAAGCCGATCAGAAAATTCAATCAAGCTTCTCCTGTCGTCAGGTGAGATGTTGACATCGAAAGCCCGTTCGATTCTCTCGAAATCAACATGCTGGAAAAGTTTTCCAAGCGGGAGAACAGGACTTAGTTCACTGATCTGGGAACGAGAGAAACTGTGCCTATCCGGAAAACCAGGGAGCACATCCGGCGTGAATGGAGAGACATCGTAGGGTCCAGAGTGCTTAAAGGTGGAGGTTGGTACCACAGGTGATCCTGATCCAAAGGGACTGCGATCGGAGGTCCATCGTCACGAGACGCAACGAGGACTGCGAAAGGGTCAGAGGAGTCGTGAATATTAGGCCTGATGGCTATGGCTACGACAAGATCTGCCTTGTGCTTCGTGGCAGATGGGCTCCATACCTCTACCTCCTCGAGGAGTGCGGGCAAAGATTCGTTCCGGTAGGCGACCTCGATGATGATGCCAGGCAAGGATGCAGAGTCCGAAGCAAAAGTAGAAGATGTCTCCGATCTTGAGACTTGAGTGGTATCTGGAGTTTGCCTATGCAAAGACAGAGTAGGAGAGATGGTAATTGAGCCGTCCGGCTCCTTCATCATCTTCCAATGACCCTCGCCTGGATGAATGATACTGTGGAGGGGCGATGCACCCTGCGGAAGATAGAATAAACGCCTGGAAGCCCGTTTAAAGTCACACGCACCGTTGAGATGACGGACTCGAAGACGTCAACTACCTCGTTATGACCAAAGTATTTTGCCATGACATCAACGAACTTTCGTCTCAGACTGCTCAAAATAATCGTCATGAGCTTGCCAGCCATGAACTGGTGAACACGGGAGGGGTCCCCGTATATGTGCACGTATCCCGTCGCAAGGTCGTAAGAAATTGGATATCTGCCTTTACGTCTGTCGCTCCAAGCTTCGAACACAGACTGTCGGATGCGCTGGGGAACCTTCCAGGGGCCTTCTCCTTCGACATCTTCATAGCGCTCGATGGTCTGCTGGAACGCAGACGAGAATTGTTTGACTTCGTCCTTTATATCTGGTTCAAGAGTCGAAACTTGCCATAGACCTGAGTCGAAATCGTCCCCTGTATCCATTGACAATGCTTGGACCTCGGCGTTCGCTCCTATCGTTTTTTCTTCGACGTACATCTCTTGGTATTCGTCCAACAAGGATATTGAACAGAGGTCGGGGATGGCGGTCTATAGAGCAGGTGATTGAGGCGATAATGTCGAGTGACGGTCGGATGGTGGAGCAGAACAGAGATGTTTCTGAGTTTCTGACGATATCTGAAGCCAGATTGATTTTCGGACCGAATATCCGCTCTTTGCTTTCAACCGTCATGGCTCCCTATCGTCTTGCACCCTCGACTACCCGTAAAACTCACTACAGGATCCCGTACTCGCGTAGGTCCTTTGTTATCTTACTTTACATTACCCGACTGGACACTTCTCTTCCAGCCATCAAACCATACAAACGATCTCCACTGCAGTACAACCGCAACAGGTCCGGTCCTCAACGAAGTACCCCACCAGAATCTCATTCTCGTCGAGTCTCGAATAACTGGCACCAACGACGACCTCTCCTTGATCCTATCTATGAGAGCCCTCTTGTCCGGAGGAGACAAGAGGTATCGTTCGACTTTGAAGACTCTTTTCGCGTGCCAGTTCAAAGGGAGGAAGACGATGACGATGACGATGGCGTTTTGTTTCCCTGGGAGGACGAACAGACACTCATAGCCGAACTCTCGCATGATGGGTGAGCATTGACGCGCATATATCCAGGTTTTCCCATTCTCAAAGCCCCTAAGCCGTGTCGAACCAGACGACGACGAAAACGTTCTCAAGCTCATCGATTCACTCGCAAACTCTTTTACGCGCTATTCAAATATTCTCGTTGACGACATCGCGCAGACCCTTGTTCCTGCTGTCAGACGCATCAAGGAAGCTCACCACGTTCTTAACACTCGTGTCGACGATGACTTCGGGAAGGGACTGTGGGAGTTCCATGACGCGTGTAAGAAGATGGAGGTCGCGACGTTGAAGGATGCGGCTGGGGTAAAGGAGGAGTATGAGGCTGCGCAGGTGAGCACGGGTTTCCGTGTTCCATTGTTTGCCTTTCACGTTTTTCTACTAGGTGAGCATTGCGGATATTATGGGAAAGCTTGAGGACGCGTATACTCGAAGGGTCCAGCTATGGGTCGATTTTGAAGTTAAACTCAATAGCATTGGTACCGCTCTCCATCATCTCAAGTGTACTCCTCACTAAAGCCGTCACAGTGGACCCGACAATTGAGATGCTCAAGGATCTTCCTTCTAGAATGGAACGTGCTATTTCTGAGGTCGATAAACAGGGCAAGAAATTGAACAAGGACGATGTCGGACCAGAGCAGACGCTAAAGGACCTTTTGACAAAACTGAATTGATCCGTGCTTACTTGGACTTGCTTCTTGCTATCATCCTATTCCTTTGTCTCTGGCTTTGGCCGACGTTCCTTGCTACGACTCCCATATGCTTTTGAAATTCTGCTTACAAACTGTAATCGAATCGCGCCAGTGCTTCTTACGGTTTCTGGAACCCTTTTTCGTCAGATTCGACTGCACATCAATAGCTGTCCCGTTATGGACGTCGTCCTCGCAAATGATGGAAGTGGCTACAGGTGAGGAATGCATGGGCAGCTGGAACACGGATTATGCTTTGCCGTTCTTCGATGGTCACTGGTCAGAAAGACGATACTCGGTGTATTATCAATGGAATGCATCTGCCGTTAACTGCGGAGAACAACGTCAACCTAGCATCGCCTGTGTCAACCGGTGACTGGCTCCCTCCATTGGACCTGCTTTATACTGACCTTGCCCTATTATTTTGTCTAGAGAAATGTTTAGCTCCGATATTCTTTTAAAACTCGCAGTCTTTGACCCCTCTATCATTGACAGACAAATTGTCAATACTCGGCTGGTACTTCATCTTTTACTGTGCTTCTGCAACCCCAAGCTTTGGCTGCCACGACCTGTACTCAGTTCATTCTACTCGTCGGGCCTTTCTATCAGCAAGTACCACTTATCTTTACTGCATAGACTGTAGGTGTGCTTCTTGGATGACCGGTATCTTGGGTTTTTAAGGTTCCGACCGGCTTCCCCCACGCTTGCTCTCGCCTGTGCTTACTTTTTGTATCTCGTTCCACATTGTCTGTGCCAGCTGTGCCTCGTGGGGACATGGCCGTATGAGCGAGGCCGAATGTGTTCGGTCCCGTCGTATAGCGTAGTACACATAAACCCTTGGTTCGTTTCTTTCTCAGGAACGTTGACCAGAACAAGGTGCTCTCGCGCGTCATTGCTGCTTCTCCCGGTTTCTAGAACTTTGTTGTCAGATTCAACTTTCCCCTTAGTCCCAAGACGGACATCAATAAGTAGATGTCCTGTCATGAATGTTGTACTCGTAAATGATGGATGGGACGAGAACTGACATACCCACCTGATCAGTCTGTTGCTCCGCAATGCTTTCTCATGTGCAGATAATCTTCTTTCCAGGTGTTCCTAACGAAAAATCGATGATAGGTATGTTACTTTTCTGTCCTCAGCTACTAATATAACTTCACTAAGGATTGCTGAAGCATAGCAGTACCACTCGGTCATCCCACTTCGGAAGCCACATTGTAATGGACGGAACAGGGTATACTGAGTGCGTTTCCCTTTGCCTGCCGCAAGAATGGGATCTGGAAATAAACTTGATCAATTCAGTACTCCTTTCACAGGTCAAAAACAGCTGCTTTTCTGCGAATGAAAAGCGGCTCTGACCGCGGGAAGCGCCTTTTCCATTCCGTTTTTCGGGCTCTTTTCCTTACCTCAAAAGGGTACGTAAAAGATCCCGCCGTTCAGCTTGTTTTTCTGAACTCGTTCTTGCCTCGTTTTTCCGATCGATGTATTGGCCCTAGCAGTGAATGTGAAACGGACTTTTCCTCCAAGCGCTTTGTTAGAAAACAGCAGATACGGTGTACGGACATGCAAGCTGCCGTTACTCGATGGTCAGAAGGTCGAAGAGAGTCGATACTCGGTGTCTTTGATTGATATCTGCCGTTTGAAGAGCAACGGTAGCTGTCATCACCTGTTTCAACCGGTGACTGGCTCCATCCGCTGATTGCTGATATCGCTGACGTTGAACGCTGAGCATGCGTCGAGCACCGGGGCGAATGCATTTTGCTGAAGTTCTCTGGATATTGACTTGGCAAGTATTGTAGGTCCAAATCTGAAACGTATTACTTGCGTGCGGTGATAGAACTACGACGCCCCCGGAGCCCAGACAAGTATCCGACCTGCTCTTTTCAGGTTGGCTCCTTCGATGATTGGCAAGGTACATATCGGCTTCGATCACTCGTGCTGTTCCTAGCAGGGGCGAGGAGGATGAACGCCCAGCACCATTGCTTATCACGCTATCCAGATCAAGGTACCATCCGTTCGGGAACAATAATAAGGTGGCGGGGCCTGAATGCGATGATAATAGAGACGAGGATGATACAAGCAATACATAGATAGTCGGCGTACATACAACAACAAGAATCCGCAGATAACCAAGGGAAGGAGAGAAAGAGAAACTACTGCAAAGAACAACACTGACAATCAGTTCGTTGTTGTCCATAGGGATCCTCCGCCCGTCCGACCGGACCCCACACTGAAGGGACCTGTTTTCTGTGAGTAGGAGGCAAGGATAATTGGCATGAGACGTACGAGGTGGTCTTTTGTTGTTTTGCAGTACCGTATGAGACTGAGCGCCGGTGAGACAACAGCGGTTCGGAAGGGGGAAGGACATACCTGGCACTGGCCTCGCTGACCCTCACTCGCGGCCTGGCCAGGTCCTCCCTGAGCCGCTGATTATGTTCGAGCAGCCGACGGAGCTTGAGCTCGGACATGGCCTGGCGGCCTCCTGTGCGGGTGCTCATAGGGGGTGATCGGGGCTGACGGTAGCCGTATTCACGATCTTGGCAAAAACGGTGAGCTAAGCGGCGGCAGTTACGGTACAAGGGCCAGCTCACTCAGGCTGGGCTATTATGAGGCAAAGGATAACCGTGAGCGACGGTATCCTTTGGCTACAAGGTTGGCTGGTTGGCTGTCACAGGTAAAGATACATATATACTCGGCATCACTGCGGGTATTTATCAGCACTCGCAAATCACACCTTTGCCTTTTTGCGAACTTTGGCTTGTCCGCCCGTATTTATGATTCGCGTTCCACGCTGGCTATAGACAGTCTACTTATATCTAACATAGGATTCGGGCAACAGTGACGGGACAAGCGAAGCGAGTCGATGACCAATAAATTTATAGTAAAGCAACGACCTGATGATATACCGAATGGTGATGATAAGAAAGCAGCAGCAAAGAAAAAATAATGTAGAGGTGAAAACTGGATATTGATGGTGATTGGATGCCAACCGAACAGGATCGGTGGGCGGGTATCCTGTTGGTGAGGGGCGAGGGGGTAAACGAGTGTGAAGGTTGGCTTGTTGAGGGGCAATCCGAATATCATGTCTGCCTTGGTACAAATTCCGAACGACTCCTCCATGAGTGATGAAAAATCCGAGTAGAAAAACAGGAACAATAGAGAGCAATCACATAACGACGCAACTGCAGCCCTGTGCTGGTGGTGCGTACGGATCCTCTCCCTTTCCGACTGGTCCCCATACTGAAGGCACCTGCAAAGCCGTGAGCTGGTCAGCAAGCAGCAACAAGGCAATGGACATACGAGATGGTCTTTCGTCGTTTTGCAGTAACGTATCAAGCTAGTAAAATCGGCAAAAGTTGTCACCGCTGCACAGAAAGGAGACATCTGACCCGTACCTCGCGCTTGCTTCACTCACTCGCACCCTGGGCCTCGCAAGGTCCTCCCGCAGTCGCTGGTTATGCTCAGTTAACCGTCGAAGCTTCAGCTCGGACATTGATTGCTAGTAATTTCCGTTAGCCAACGTTCCAAAAACCAAGTCAACGATGCGCACTTTGTGAGGCCGCGCATTCATGTTGATAAGGGTGATTTTAACTGGATTACAAGGAAAGGAAGCTGGAAACGAGAATGAGGTGAGGCTGGCGCAAGGAGCTCGTGCGGCTGACCTTTTGAAGAAAAGGAGAGGAGGTAAGGGTCGAAGGGTTGGCAGACTGGAAAGCTGGATCAGCGGACTTTGAATTTCTGCTACTGATGTAGTCAACAGCCATCAACAGTCTTCCTCATCCTGCAAGTCTCCATTTATTCTACATGCAATTTTGTTAATTTTCATTCAGGTATAATAACACTACCGGTCAATTACCAGTACATTCTACAGGCCCGGCCATGCGCAACCGAGCCTCGCTTAGTTTCCACCGAGCACCTCATACTTACGAAAGCTCCCGGCTATCGCAAGGATCATTCCACGAGGGGGGATGCACAGCTCGACTCTAGACATGTACATAAAACAGAGCCTTGAATTCTACTTTCTCCAACATGCCCCCGGACGGGAAACCTTTTCTTCCGACCAAATTCAACCCCGTTGTTCACTGTACGCCATTACGGGGGACGAAATCTGGGTATTACCCCGGGGTGTGCTTATTCTGATTCTGATGATGCGACGGAGACACAGCGCTCCAGAGAAGAATGGATATGGCACAACTTGGCCGCGTAGAATCTCCCACAAGCGCCGGTGTTCATAATTTCTCCGCAGACGTCATGGCAGAAAACAAGGCTTCGTGACCGGTACCACAAGGAGACTCGTATTAATACTGACCATCGTGGAAGAAAGAAAACAATGCATCTCAAAGTTTGTGCGCATCGAAAATGAACTACTCTATCTCACGTCTTCTTATATCCTCGTAGCTCGCCAACGAAATGTCATACTAAAGCTTGCATATGCGAGCTATTGGTTCCTGTATCATTGATTCTCGCTTGGCACGCGTGTACATGAGCAAGTTCTGCGAATAGCGCGCATAATCTTGATACAGTACGGAGACAGGGCGCTCTATACGAGCCATCGTTCGATTTCTACTCCAAGTTTGGGTGTACAAACCTCTCTCAACGGGGTGCTTTCGAATCAAGAGTTACTTTAATACACCGGAACTGCGGGGAAAGCTTGTGGTGAGCTATCGATTTAATTCCCTAAAGTTCCATTTAGCAGTTTGAGCCCAGCGGCCAGCCCGGACTACATAGCATAGCAAGGGTCTCAACACGCGCTCATGCACTTTGGCCATGACAGCTGGCAGTGAATTTGATGATGAGACGGCGGAGACACGGCCGTACTTGTCATTCTATTCTGAAAAGCGCTTTGTATAGGACCTGTGTGAGCTCTTGAACGTGTTATATGTTTTAATGTGTCACATAAAATTACGGTTCGATGGAAGCAAGAGGGTCGGAACGTTTGTGTTTTCACAGTGATATCCGGACACAGTGGTGATTACCGAGGACGAGGAAAGTGTATGTAAGAGAATTTGTGAGCGCCCTGGTATGATCGATCATGTTCCTCGGTCCTGATATCTTATTAATCAGGTTTCAGAAGCGTTGGTGCGTAGCAACTTGAAGTATGAGCAACAGTATGTCAACCGATGGGAACTCCAGGAATAATTCGCCCAAATTGTGTTTGTGAAGTCCTTCCATTAATGTCGTTGCACCAAAGCACTATGAGACATCCCGGAGTGCGGTGTTAGAATCCGGGTGCTACAGTGGATGTTGCATCGTACGAACGTGCAGTCATTCGGGCCGACTGTCGGAGAAGAACAAACAGACACATTCTTTCACCACTGCGAAAGCGAGCGAGTAGACTACTAAAGTGTACACGCATCGTTACTGACTCAGGCCAGTATATGAATTTCCTAAAATTTCAATCTGTCGCTCATAATGCATCTTTGGTACCGATGGCAGGACTTGACGGTACTGGGTCCCATCGATTAGAGAACACCTTTCCGTCGGTTCAATGTCCATCGTTTCTGGTTTGATCGCCTGAGTATCCGGCTGCAAGGCTTGCTACGCACAACGGGTTTTTCATTGCGGTGATACTGATCACGAGTTCATTAGGATGGTCAACAAGATAAGAGTTTTACTGAAACGTAACTAGAGAAACCGCTTGCCCGAATTGATCGATTTTCATCAACTGCGCGGTGCCTTCTTATCTTCGTACGATACACGAGGCTCTTTGTCGTGTCGTCTACACTTACTCCAGGCGCTACCAAGTGTGCGCAAATTTTTCATTAGGAGAAGGAAAAGATACGCGCTTATGTTGAGGACAATACCTAATCTCGGGTTGTCAGAACCTTTCGGTCGGTGTCCTGCAAAGCCAAGCATATAACTTTCCGTAATATTTGAGACGTCGTTCATACATTCTAGAATCGGTATCCTGCCATTCAATATTGAATGTTAACAGTTGCCCTATATATCCTTCAGTTCAGTCGTCTACGTCTTCGATGGTATGGGTATTGCCATTAGTATTGGTATTGGTGTCGGTGAATTACCAGCTGATCGTACCCTCCGTAGAATTCTTCTGGCATCTGGTCTCTCACCCGGTGAAGTTCTGAGACACTCTGCGATGAGTGACCCCAATCCATCGTGAGTTTCAGGAACTACTTTATCACGCCTTCTTATATCCTCGTAGCTCGTTAACGAAATGCCATACTAAAACTTGCATATGCGAGTTATTCGTCCCTGCATCATTAATTCTCGCTTGGTACGCGTGTACATGAGCCAATTCTGCGATTAATAGCGCGGATGAATTTGATACAGTACGGAGACACGGCGCTCCAAAAACGAGCCATCGTTCGATTTCTACTCTAAGTATGGGTGCGCAAACCTCTCTCAACAAGGTGTCTTCGAACTAAGTTACTTTGATACACCGGAGCCGCAGGGAAACCTACCTCGATTTAATTCCTAAAATTCCATTTAGCAGATTACGCGCAGCGTCCAATCTGGGCCGCGTAGTATAACAAGGGTATAAACACGCGCTCGTGCGCTTTAATCATGAAGCTAGCAATGATTTCTATGAGACTGCGGCGGAGACACGGCCCTCGTCGTTCCATTCTGAAAAGCGCTTTGCATTATTGGGGGGCGCGTGTGAATTCAACTTGATCGTGTTATACTCTGCTGTTTTACCCTATATCAGTGTCGCATAAAATTACGGTTCGATGGCGCGACAGTGGATGTTGCAAAGTTGTGTGTACGAACATGCAGTCATTCGTGCTGTGTTACTCATCTATCAGAATTGGTAGTGCTTCTTTGGTACACAGATGGCAGAACTCAACGGTGTTGGAAAGGATCTTTTCTTGCCAAGTGTCTATCTTCTATCATCACCTGCGTATCTGGTTGCAAGCTGCGATACGTAGAACTGCTTTTCCATTGTGCAAATCCTCGTAGCTAAAAGTTGAATAGCGTAGAGAATTCATACTACAATTGCTACCGATAGCTCCTTCCTCGCCTAACGCTTCTTTGTACGTAGCTCGTTGTCGTACTTCACATATGTTGGGCGCTGCCAAGTATGTGAAAATATTCTTCGGGAGAAAAATTCAAGCTTACATTGGGTAGCGCCATCCATGAAATCACTGCTCTGGCGTCTGGTCGCTTACTTGGCGGAGTGTTGAGACAATCCGTTACAAGTGACCATAGTTCATTGTGAGGGAAGACATCTTGAGGCGGTCTTAGTGGGCGGTTTCCTCCCAGGACCTCGTGCATGACATGTGCTTCATGCTTGATATTACTGTAAGGTGGCGCTCCGGTAAAAACCTTCCGTAAATGCCATCAGAGTACAGTGATAAAAAGTGGACTGGTGAGCCTACCTCAATGACAGTACATCCGTAAGCATATATATCCCTAGCAGCTACGTAGGAGCGATCGAATAACGTCGGAAGTATATACTCGGGGGCTAGCCAACGGATGCCACCTTTCCTCATCCTAGAAGAGCTGTCGAGTCCCTGCGATTCCGCCAACAGGGAAAGCCCAAAATCAGCGAGACAACAACGTAAATCATCCGTGACAAGAATATTTGCCTAAGCCATATCTGTCATATCAGAGAACATTGACGAACACAGTAAACGCACCCCGCGGATGTCGGCATGCACGATCGGGGATCGAGATTGTGTAAATACTTCATGCCTTCAGCAATCTGAACCAGCTAAGAAAGGTAGCTTCGCTTCTCTGTTACGCGATTAAAAATTAGGCTGGCGTACCGAAATAAGACGATCGTGATCAGGATGAGCCTCGAGGTAAGATATGATATTTCCGTTGATCATCCAGAGAGAGATATTAGGCAGTAACTAGGTGCGAAAAGGTCCTCGCTGACTCCCAAGAAAGGGAGGACATTGGGAAGTATCATGAAGACGCCCTTTCCAAATGTCCTGTCAAGAATGCAGAATGCAAGGCTTATAGACCACATATAAAGAGTGTATTCTCACTGAAAATCCCCCGCCCCAGACGGGATATGTCCCTTCTCTAGTCACATCTCGACAGGAGAAGGAAGAGGGAACAATGTTCCGGGTCCTGCTCAACACTTGAAGACATTTCATGCAGGCAGGACGATACTCGTCGGGACAAGACAGGTCATCCAGTTCCTGGTAATGATGATTCGGTACATGCATCATTGTTATCAAACACTACAATTCACGTACCTGCTGCAGTACATCCATCACCATGATTTCTGCAGACGGTGATATTAGCTCCACGGACCTCCAAGGAGCTGTAACACCACGAAGTAGACTCTGAATTTGCGTGCGCAGATCAGTGTCTTGTCTCTCAAGGTTGATTTGAGTCCAGCTGTGGAAACTTCGACGCCGCTCAAATCGTTCCTGCTCTTTCCGGTGCCCCTCGCCATGTCTCCGCTTCAAAGTTTCTGGCAGGCTTTTCTTGGCAGCTTCCTCCTCGTTCCTCTTCAAAGCCGATTCCTCCTTCCCTTTTAACTCTGCTTCTCTCTCTCTAATCTCTAGGTCTCGTTCACGTCGCTTTAAAGCCTCTTCACGTGCTCTCAGCGCGGCGAGTTGCTTCTCCGTTTCAGCTACGATCTTGCTCGCCTCCTGTGCCTTACGCTGCATTTCCTCTTCCTTGCGCTTAGTTTCCTCTTCTTTCTTCTTCGTCTCCTCCCTCTTCCTTGCTTCTTTTGCCCATTGTCTCCACGCCGGTTCACCTTGTTGTTCACCTGCAGAGCGACGCGGATCGGAAACCTGTGTTGTCGATGATGCTGATGGAGATGCAAGGGAGTGTGCGGTGGACCAGGACCATACATCGGCGGCCTGTGATCCGTGTGTCGGAGAACTCCGACTACTGAACCCTCTGGAATGGGGGCAGGCCTAAAAATCTGTGGCGACGACGTACGTGGACTGGCTTGGCTCGTGCGGCGCCCAAGGGGCGTTAATTTGTCGTCAACAGCAGGTTTCGTCCATAAGAGGAATATTCCTGAATCCTTTGGTGTCGATGAAGGTATGGGTGAGGGACGGGTAGCTACAGATGCAGGTGCGATCACACACATAAGCTTGACCGTTGCCATCTGTTTTTGTGAATCGGGCGAACGCGCTGGCGATTCAGCTGGGGCTTCTCCTGAATCTGCTCCAGATCTCTGCCCACCAATGCCGCTCATCGGCCCCAACTCGCCTCGCAGGTCTTCTCTTCGTTCAACCGGTAATCCGTACTCAGATGCCCGCCGCCTTTGCTCTCTTTCATTCTCTACCTGGACCCTGAAACTCTCAGTTTCAGAGTCTTTGATCTGGTGTTCGCTGGCCAGATAGTTGCCAATCAACCTCTGCCTCTCTGCAGGATCAATTTTATCTTCACCGAACCTTTTAAGGTCGCGTTCGAGCCGACGCTTAGACTGGAGCAGCATGTCATTGAATCCAGGGGAGAGCTTCTCCTTCACTTTGGCTTTCCATTGGTCGTCAGGTTCGTACGGGTCGGGTTTTCTTGCATGTTCCGATATCACGGTACCCGTAGACATGGGAGATTGGTAGGAAAGTGAAGATTAGAAGAGCAAAGGAACTGGTTACGTACGACTATAAAGAATCGGAATTTGGGTATGAATACGCTCGTAGCTGGTCCTCAGGGTCCACGAAAGTCACGATCTGTATTGTTTGCTACGGTGCGGCGCCTGATTGTCTTGAAGAGCATGCCTTTCGGTCAGATCACATTTATTTACGGAAGATGTAAGTGCTCACAAGTGACAACCCAACTTTATCGGAGTACTAGCACCTATTATCGTAAAGATCAATTAATGTGATTGTTGCAAGGCAATCGCTGACGATCAGGACCCAATACGCAATACCAGCCAAGAAAATCTGTACCTAGAAAGTTTTGTTGTTCGAATATCCAGGAATCAGGATGGTCTGTATACAGTGATGACACGATGGACGAGCGTTAAGTACCCCCTGTGCACACACCTGGGCATCCGATCAGAAACTGCAAGGGCGTGATGGTACGGTCTCTCTTACCAGATTTCTTGGTAAGCAAGCAGTCTAGTGATACTTGGGGTTGACAGTCAGGCGTGCATAAGTTTGGGAAAGGGAAATCACGACGGTCGGATCATAACGCATTTTCACCCGGTTGGATACGCAAACTCGCAGGCTTGTAACAGTAGGGGCGAAGAAGGAATAAGACAAAAAGCTGAGGACCGATTCAATTCTTCTACAGTCCAAAGGAATTAAAGTGTCGTGTAGATATTACTCACCGCGTATACGTGTTTCGGTATTTGTATTGACGGATACTAGAACCGATGAAGTGCACCATATTAGTAATGATGGAACTCCGGGGCCATGGAGAAAGTGATGTCCGCTGCAGTGTGAATGGAACGTGTGCAGGAGGTGGTTCTCTGTGCAAGTTGAACATGAATACATAATAGATGTGATGCGAAGACGGACGTCTCGCACTGAGGAGATTTCCGACATAAGTAGAAGGGGTATAGGCCAAAGACCTCGCGACTTTTTTGGGAACCATTGATATCTAGAATAGAGGTTTCGCTGTCTCCAGATTATTTTCTTTTTATAACGCCACATGCGCCTGAATTGGTTAACATTGCATATGAGCGGTGCGGACGGCGTCTTGGTGAAATACACGTACACGTACAACTTTTGAAGGGAGATTGACTGGCGCATCACTGCGTTTCAGGCGTAGTTGACCTTTGAAACCTACTTAGCGCAAGTTGAACATTAAGGTCCAAGGAAGAGCCAGGAACTTCGAATCTGACGTCTTTTATACCGGCAGGCCTTTTTCGACATTGTGGGACAGATAGTATAGGACTATATATTCACTTGGCACAAGCGTGAAGCAGCCTGAGGTTGGCAGGTCGAAGTGTATGGAAGAACCGCGTATTGACTGCGCATGGTGTGGGAAATATTCTCCGCAATTGGCGCGTTCAGTTACTTTTACCTTAGTTGCATGATACACCTTTCCACTCTGGCCACCTAACTGCACCGTGCTCCATCAGGCCTAGAAGAATGCCAGCTTCAATCTCAAAGCATATCCCTGAATTCTCGTCGTGATATACAAGCATGGCGTAGCAAGCTATCGATCAAGTCCGGTGCTGCAAATGAGGTTCCCAATCGTCTTCGCCCCACATTGGGTATTCATTGCTCCGAGTCAGGTAGGTGTGGTTGGTGACGCAGGGTGTTGGCTTCGATTCATAGTTAAAGTACAGTGATCAAGACTCTGATTCTTGTTCATCGTAGGCGCGAGACACAACTTCAATGCCATGAACGTTTATCTATCTGCTCTGATGATGGCGTGCACAAGCAAGGAACGACGGCCAAAGCTAGAGACAAAGGAATAGGATGATAGCAAGAAGCAAGTCCAAGTAAGCACGGATCAATTCAGTTTTGTCAAGAGGTCCTTTAGCGTCTGCTCTGGTCCGACATCGTCCTTGTTCAATTTCTTGCCCTGTTTATCGACCTCAGAAATAGCACGTTCCATTCTAGAAGGAAGATCCTTGAGCATCTCGATCGTCGGGTCCACTGTGACGGATTTAGTGAGGGGTGCACTTGAGATTACGGAGAGCGGTACCAAGACTATGGAGTTTAACTTCAAAATCGACCCATAGCTGGTACCCTTCGAGTATACGCGTCCTCAAGCTTGCCCATAATATCTGCGATGCGCACCTAGTACGAAAACGTGAAAGGCAAACAATGGAACATGGAAACCCGCGCTCACCTGCGCAGCTTCGTACTCCTCCTTTACCCCAGCCGCATCCTTCAACGTCGCGACCTCCATCTTCTTACACGCATCATGGAACTCCCACAGTCCCTTCCCGAAGTCATCGTCGACACGAGTGTTAAGAACGTGGTGAGCTTCCTTGACGCGTCTGACAGCAGGAACAAGGGTCTGCGCGATGTCGTCAACGAGAATATTTGAATAGCACGTAAAAGAGTTTGCGAGTGAGTCGATGAGCTTGAGAACGTTTTCGTCGTCGTCTGGTTCGACACGGCTTAGGGGCTTTGAGAATGGGAAAACCTGGATATATGCGCGTCAATGCTCACCCATCATGCGAGAGTTCGGCTATGAGTGTCTGTTCGTCCTCCCAGGGAAACAACACGTCGTCATTGTCGTCATCGTCTTCCTCCCTTTGAACTGGTACGCGAAAAGAGTCTTCAAAGTCGAACGATACCTCCTGTCTCCTCCGAGCAAGAGGGCTCTCATATATAGGATCAAGAAGAGGTGGTCGTTCGTGCCAGATATTCGAGACTCGACGAGAGTGAGATTCTGGTGGGGTACTTCGCTGAAGACCAGACCTGTTGCGGTTGTACTGCAGTGGAGATCGTTTGTAGTATTTAATGGCTGGAAGAGAAGTGTCCAGTCAGGTAGTGTAAGGTAGGATAGCAAAGGACCTACGCGAGTACGGGATCCTATAGTGAGTTTTACGGGTAGTCGAGAGTGTAGGACGATAGGGAGCCATGATGACCGTTGAAAGCAAAGAGCGGATATTCGGTCCGAAATTCGATGTGGCTTCAAATATCGTCAGAAACATCTCTGTTCTGCTCCACCACCTTCGCTACCTCGTTCGACGTTATCGCGTCATTCACCGACTCACTCCTAGTCTCCAGACCGCCATCCTCGACCTCTGTTCAATATCCTTGTTGGACGAATACCAAGAGATGTACGTCGAAGAACAAACAATAGGAGTCAATGCCGAGGTCGAAGCATTGCCAATGGATACAGAGGACGATTTCGACTCAGGTCTATGGCAAGTTTCGACTCTTGAACCAGATATAAAGGACGAAGTCAAACAATTCTCGTCTGCGTTCCAGCAGACCATCGAGCGCTATGAAGATGTCGAAGGAGAAGGCCCCTGGAAAGGTTCCCCAGCGCATCCGACAGTCTGTGTTCGAAGCTTGGAGCGACAGACGTAAAGGCAGATACCCAATTTCTTACGACCTTGCGACGGGATACGTGCACATATACGGGGACCCCTCCCGTGTTCACCAGTTCATGGCTGGCAGGCTCATGACGATTATTTTGAGCAGTCTGAGACGAAAATTCGTTGATGTAATGGCAAAATACTTTGGTGATAACGAGGTAGTGGACGTTTTTGAGTCCGTCATCTCAACAGTGCGTCTGACTTTCCACAATTCGGCTTACAGGCGCTTACTTGTCCCCTCTTTCACAGGGTGCATCGCCCCTCCACAGTATCATTCATCCAGGCGAAGGTCATCACAAGATGATGAAGGAGCCAGATGGTTCAATCACCATCTCTCATACTTTGTCTTTGCATAGACCGACTCAAAATACCTCTCAAGTACCAGAAGCGGAAACGTCTTCTGTTTTTGCTTCTGACTCTGCGTCCTTGCCTGGCATTATCATTGAGGTCGCCTACCGGAACGAATCTTTGCCCGCACTCCTCGAGGAGGTAGAAGTATGGAGCCGATCGGCCACCAAGCACAAGGCAGATCTTGTCGTAGCCATAGCCATCAGGCCCAATATTCACGACCTCTCGGACCCTTTCGCAGTCCTCGTTGCGTCTCGTGACGATGGACCTCCGATCGCAGTCCCTTTTGGATCAGGATCACCTGTGGTACCAACCTCCACCTTTAAACACCCTGGACCCTACGATGTCTCTCCATTCACGCCGGATATGCTTCCATGTTTTCTGGATAGCCACCGTTTCACTCGTTCCCAGATCAGCGAACTAAGTCCCGTTCTCCCGCTTGGAAAACTTTTCCAGCATGTTGATTTCGAGAGAATCGAACGGGCCTTCGATGTCAACATCTCATCGGACGACAGGAGAAGCTTGATTGAATTTTCTAATCGCCTTGATCTGGGACCGTTGAGGTTTGCACTCCTTTCGTTGGTATATCAATGAATTCCATTACATGTACATATTAGAATCCTATCTACTGTCAGTTATACGCATTATCCTTCCTGGGGTTCCTATAGAGTGTGATACGCATAGCACAGTGGGTGCAAAACCGTCGTGACGACCTATCACAATCAATTCATGTCTACTTGTCAGAACGGTACCAGTCGTAAAAGCCACTACCTAGATCCAACAACAACTTTAAGCGTCCCGCACAATGTAAGACGCGTCCGAGTCTATTGAAGAGAGCCACTCCAATTTTCTGAAAATTGCGGACTTTACCCCATGACTTTACGCAACTTTAGGTGTTGAAAACGGAAAGACGCCCGGCCCGTTGTCTGGTCCGAACCATCAAACCCCTTCTATAGGGAATAATTCCGACTTGCCCTTGCAACCATGATACAAATGTCCCACAGGCGCAATAATGACTGGAATTTACGGCAAATAGCTAGTCGTTTTGTACTGGTTCTAGGTCCAGTGCTCTTCATTCCAGCGCGTCGACTCAGCTGCGGCTGGGGGACGTCTGAGCTTCTTTGATGCGTGTCCGTATGAACGTCTCAAAATAGATGGCTTTAGCGCCCTCATGTCTGACACAAACTCCACGGGTCTCAGAGGACACTGCATGTACGGGGATCGCTGTAGACATCAGCATATTGGTGGAACTCCAGTAAGCTTCACTGTCGTGCTTTCACATCGCATTTCACTTACAAAGGTCTTCATGGCAGGGGACGCCAAACACAGCTCATAATAGTGTGAACAACAAAGGGAAGAATCGATGGGATCGTATATCGAAGAACGATAGCTCCAATCAGCGTAGCATTCACAACGTTGACGTTCAGTCTAATATCAGCTCATCGCAATCACCAGAAGATCGCAGTTCCAAGGACACAGTGTCGTGTTCTGTGCTTCAGAGAGGAAGCTGCGAACAAGGAGAGCGGTGCGATTTCGTCTACGACTCGGATGCTGAGCTAGTACGTATCCTTTTCTTTCTAACGTGGATCACGACATCAAGTAATACAGTTATCAAGGTCAAAGGGGTAGAAAGTCCAACATCGGAGGCTTCAGATTACCTTGAGTGGCGGCGGAAGGAAAGAATTGGACAGCATGCACAAGCCTCAAGTTCTCGTCGTACAAAGAAAGGCGAACAACCATGTTATTCGTGGAGGAACAGATCCTGTGCCAAAGGCGAGAGTTCTCTGTATGCCCGTAATCCTGAAGTATGTAAACAATTATGTTCAATGGTCTCGCAATCGCTAAGTCATACGTACAGGACCAAAAAGTTGACGGCCGGCGTATGGAGACTGACAGAATCAAACTGGAGCTCGAGTTGCAGAAGAGGCGGCAGGAAGAGCTTGCAATGGAACTCGCAAGATTGGCTCGCGAAGCTGAGGAACAGAGGAAGGAAGAGGAGCGCCAGCGCCAGGAGGAGGCCAGACGTAGGGAGGAGAAGGAGCGCCAACAGAGAGATGAGGTAAAGCGACGCTACGCAGAGGCACGAAGACGGACAGAAGAACAACGCAGAAGGGAAGAGGAGGAAAGGCGTCGTAAAGAAGAACGGGAGCATCGACAGAGGGAAGAGGCACAAAGACAGAGAGCAGAAGAACGCAGAAGGGAGGAGGAGGCAGCAAATCGACGCCGGGAAGAGGTCCGACAGAGGAGAGAAGAAGAACAACGTCGTGTTGACCAGCAGCATCGTGTCGCTGATGCCCAAGTCACTATACAGCGTGCCGTCCTTGCTGGCTCTATCGTCACGTTCAGCTCGGGCCTCGCCATTGAAAACACTATCACAGGCTTTGAATCTTGCAGAATCCGCGTCAAAAATATTCCCCGTGACGCGCGTCAAGATGAGATCGCTGCCTTATTCACTCAGCAGGGCCTTAACATGTCTGAGTTTCATGTCATATCTGTTAAAGACATGCCTGGGAGAAACGGGAAGCAAGAGGCGGACATCGTCACGAATGCCGATGTTGCACAGGCATTAGCGATTGGGCTTGAAGGCCTCGAATTCAGAGACGAGAGACTGGAATTTGAAGTTGGGATGTTCAATGCACCTGGTGCCATGGGTGCTCTGGCACCAAGGGACGAGAATACATTGATGATCTCGTGCCGCGCCCCGTCCATCCGTTACGTTGTCGAATATCCCGACATAACTTTCTGTCGTACGAAAGTGAGGGAGCTCGACGGTCGTATATGTGCCGGACGGCGGGTGAAGGTGGAAATGAACCAACTCCCCCCCGGGCGTGTCGTGCCCAGCTTCCGACCAAACACCATTAAGATTAGCAACTTGCCTGATGTTGTACCCCCTGCCATTGTGACTGACTTCGTCCAGTCTCACTTAATTCGCCCTCTCAAACCTCTTAGCTTCGACATAGATTAGCAATTCGCTCTCTACAGCTGCATATCAATCGGATAGAGGGCATCGAGATGGAGTCTTTCGATGTTACTTCCCGAGGTGATAACGAAGCTGGGAATCTTTCAATTCGTACCCGTTTCAATACGTGGGATGACGCAAAGAAGGTTTACGATGCTCTCCTCGACCGACGTTTCAGCTACATTTGCAACTCCGTCTTTTGGCTCCGAATCGCCCCTCAAGCGCTCTACACCATTACCATACCATCCGGGCAGTATCGGGCGCAAGAAAACCTTTGGAAAGAGCTCGAAGGGAACATCAAAGATCGTAAAGCGTGTAACATCATTATTCGTGAGCTCAACGGCGGGGACTACCGTATCCAAGTGTCAGGGACGGTCAAGGCTGCGCTTGGTGCACTCAAGGTCCGCATCGAAAGCTTAGCTGCTGGTGAAAAGATCGACCGCTGGCACGACCATCTAGCTTATCCTCAGGCCCAGCTGATGCAACAGATCGCTGAGGCGGGGGCTTTTTTACGCTCGGATTCTCGGAAGCAGACGCTCAAGCTGTATGGAGAACCAAAGGCAGTGGAAAAAGCCAAGGTAATTATGATGGCAGAGTTGGGGCGTCTTACGTCTCTAGAAGTCGCTGTAAAGCTGCAACGTCCCTCTGTTGGATATTTTGTCCGCGTCGGTCTTGCGGCGATAAAAGAAGTTTTCGGGGAGGACAACGTGACATTGGATATTCGTTCTGCCATTATCACGGTAAGAGGAGGCGAGGAGGTCCGACTCCATCTTGACAATCACATCACCGAGTCCCTCAAGCCTATTAATGTGAACGTCGTACCCGAATCCCATACATGTCCAATATGCTTTGATGATGTCTCGACGCCGTTTCAATTGGTATGTGGGCACGTCTACTGCACAGGATGCATTCGCCACTTCCTCACCTCCGCAGCCGAAACCGGAATTTTTCCACTTGTATGCATGGGGAACGAATCAACCTGTGGAAAACCAATCTCCATTCCCGTCATTCAAAAGTTCCTTCCACCGACTGCCTTCAACCACCTTCTTGAAACTATTTTCACGACGCATGTTGACAAGCACCCGCAGGAGTTCAGGTACTGCAAGACACCAGATTGTATGCAGATATACCGCAGGTCGGAAGCGGTGTCTGTTTTACGATGTCCATCTTGCTTCTCCGAGATATGTTCTTCATGTGGCGAGGACTCACACGAAAGATTGAGCTGTGAACATGCTCGCATTCATAATAACCCCGCGGAGCAGGAACGAATGAGCGAGGCGTGGTTTTTGCAGCAACGTGGTATCAAGAAATGCCCAACCTGCTCACGCCTCATAGAGAAGACAGAAGGATGCAATCATATGACTTGCCCGTTCGTATTTTATCGCTCTGTTTCTCTTTGACAGCTGACTAGCATTTCTAGATGCGGAGCTCATATTTGCTGGCGTTGCATGGGAGCCTTCGATGCAGGCCAAATCTACGATCATATGAATACCGCTCATGGAGGTATGTACGGCGACGAGCCTGATCCAGTCCCAGTCCAACCTCAGGCTGCTGTACCACCGCCCCAAAATCCAGATGTGGATCCACTCCGAGGAATCGATTACCTTGAACAGGTTCGGCTTCTTAATCTGGCGGAAGTTCGCCGCATTGCGGAAGAGCAATATGATCAAGATAGAAGGCAGCAAATTGCCGCTTTTCAAGCAAGACTCACGGAACGACGGAGGCAAGAAGAGGCTGGTCGGGAGCGGGAGCTAAGGTTGGAACGAGAGGCGCAGCGGAGGAGGCAACAAGCTGAACGCCAGAGAAGGGAGCAAGGAGAAGCTGATCGCCTGTATCGAGAGCAGGTCAATCGATGGCGCACAGACCAGACTGAGAGAGCTCGACAAGCTACGCTAGGGCAACAACTTGACAACGTTTGGCAACAGCAACCTCCTCAGCCAGTACAATCGGAAAACCAAGGATCATGGTGCGTGGTGATGTGATCAGGGTGCTTGGCTTCCGCTTGTAGGATGTAAAGCGGAGGCTACGGTGATACTCTCGTTCTTGCTATGAATATGCACTTGTAACTGATTCAATGTACTTATTCAATGTGTTATCGGTTGGAACTTGGTGGGAGCACACAACAGTCATACGAAACTGTAGATCCGACTTGGCCAATGTTCCGCCCCGGTCCTGGCCCGAGCCTCATAATGGATACATTGCTTGAAGAGATGAAGTCGGAAGAGTTCTCTCTGGGACGGACATCTCTTCGCTTCGTCTAGACTTTCTACTGGGGCACTGGTGATGGAGATGAATACGACCTTTGCACCGCACTATGGAGAGAATCCGCTATCACTGATATGCTGCGAACGCGATGTGTGTCCGGTTCGTCCGACTTGCAAGTTGCAATCAAACAATCATGATAGTAAGCGGACTTATACATTAAGTATCTCACAATCGACTACATACTTAGTTAATCAACAGCGTGAGAATAGTACTATGTACCGGACTGAACATTATTTATGTAATACCCGGGTCCAAAACAACCTTGAACTGGCTTGAACTGCAAGTGCGACGGAGACTCACACCCTTCTCTATTTGTGCGCTTGTTTTACCCTTGATTCGTGATTTCTCGCTCAATACACTTCGTTCAGAGCCTCAAAATGCACCGTCCGTACCACGACAACTGGCTCCTGAAAGGCAGGAAAAAATCGACACCCATTAACCGCATTCCCGACGACATTCTGTACATGATATTCCGAATGGTTGTAATTGAGATGTGGCAGTGGAAAGTCACTGCTCTTCGAGTTAGTCATGTCTGCTCCAGGTGGAGGTCCATATCCCTTTCAACGCCAATCCTATGGTCATACATCAGCACAAAAACAGCCAAGCAAACGTTCCAACGTGCTTTCGTCAAAATGCACATCAGCCGCTCTGGTAATGCTCTCTTGACGATCGAGATTGGCCACCGTGATTCTGGTTGTCTCCAGGACGTGTACAACGTCTGCCATCGATGGAAGTCTGCCGAGCTCATTGTTCCCCGTCCCAGCATCGCCGAGCTCAACGCATCTATAGGAGGGAAACTTTCCTGTTTGCAGCACCTCAAGGTGGGCTTCACAGATGTAGATACTATGGAGGACTACGCCGAGTACCCAACTTGCACCGCGTTTCTCGACGCGCCGATGCTGCGCTCGGTCGCGTTTGACGTCAAGTGGTGGGATGAGGAAGAGGATGATATGCTTCTGCAATGGAACCAGATCACATCCGTCGACGCAAATTGTAGAGGCGCGTCATACTGTCAGCTGGGCCTTCCCATATTCGACATCGAAGAACTGAGATCCCCCAATTATGTTCCTTATGCCGGGCGTCACCTTACCATACAGCATTCCGTCGCAGCCTCTACCAATCCCGGGTCCATATACATCACCTCCCTCACCATCGACGCGTGGAATATCAATCCCCCAGCAGACGGGAAAGACTGGCTCCTTGGGATGTCTTTCCCACTCCTCGTTGAGCTGAATGTCCGTTTCGAGTTCACCAGAGACCCACCGTGCATCGACCGTATCATCGATGTTGTACGGACTTCGGCAGGGATTCAGCGTCTCTCGCTCGTCGCTCAGTCAATAGATGCAACATGCACAGGCGACGACATCCTGCGTATCATCAGAACTGCTAATACGCCCAGTCTTACGGAGCTGGAAGTCTCAGAGATTTGGCTTCATTATGGAGTCCGCTGTCCTGGTCCTGGCCCAAGACTCATAACAATTCGTTGCTTGAAGAGATGAAGTCGGAGGAGTTCCTTCCGGAACTGACATCTCTTCGCTTCGTCTGGACTTTCCACTGGGGTGATGACGATGAAAATGATCCTGATTTCGCAAAGCATCGTGTTGGACTATGGAAAGAGCCCGCTATGGCTGATATGTTGCGAACTCGATGTGCGTCCAGGTCGTCCAAATTGAAGTCTGTCGCCTTGGGTCGTAAAGACAGAGACGAAATATCAGAAGATATTGTCGATGTACTACATGCTTTGAGGACGAAGGGCATTCACACCCGTGTTGGGTGATCATTGGTTCTTTATGGATTTACTTACCCATTAGCTATCACTTGGTGGACATCCAGTAACCGTGGGACTAGAATCACGAATAAAATGGTGGGACCAAGACTCTGGAGAAAGTATGTTAACGAGGTCACCAACGTATACACTAGACTCATAGCGTACTTCCTAGACCTGTATACCATTGCGTGACAAAGGCTTCAAACATGATGATGCCAGTCAAGAGGCAATAAGGACGCCAGCGAATAGTAAGACTATCGGAGAGATGAAGCCTCCGCTTGGCACGTTCGGCAACACGGACCGGATAATTCAAGTTTACGATCTGAATCGCTCATTGATCGCTTCTTCATTTGTTCTTCATCTCTCTTCACCAACACAGTAAGCGTCCAATTGTATAAGTACTCGATGCTAATGAGTATTTTCCTGCGTAATTTGCAGCTCCTTACCCGTGTCATGGTAATCCTTACGGCCTTGTTGTCTTCATCTGCTTGTCAACTGCGACCATCAGCTTAGGAAAAGCGCAGCGCTGCCATCCAAACTTCCGATATCACGATAGGTTTGAAGCCGTCTGAATAACATGCATGGAATTTGTGAACACTACGCGAACGAGCTATTGTACGGGCTATTCCGAGTCAGCTCTTAGTCATGTTCAGCGACGTCGTCGCGTCAGTTGGGGACACAAACGAGTACGCCGCAACTGTTGTTTTGGCAGGCTGCGGAACCATGAGCTTCAGAATGTACTTGTTCGAAGTTACCACTTACTGCCTTGAGACTCCTGGAAGGCACAAGAGTGTCCGACAGAGTAATGGTTGGAACCGTTGCACGCGTCGACTGAAAACATCACGGTCAGCAAAGACGGTCATAGTCACGAAGGAGTTCGATGCATACCAGGGTTAGCTGCGATGGCGTTTGCCTGTCCTGCGAAGAGGAACACGGCGGTCAATGCCATAACGGTCAACTTGATTTGGAACATCTTTTTTGTATGTGGGTGGATGGTATGCGAGGAGGCGGTTATAACTGTGCGAATACGGTTGTTGGATGGTACGCTCGAAACTGACTGGCTTTTATAGGCGAGTTATGCAGCCGATGCTCTACAAGTCCCAAATCCGAAAGAGCGGAGTCCTTGCACGTATGTTTCAAGAATGACATACACCCCGAAACACCTCAGTTCCCTGGCCCGATGGGAGGGAATTGACCTGACGGTGAGTCATAATTAGGCTCAGTATCAGATTTTGTGGCGCCGCACTGAGCGCATGGTGCACAGACTTTCGAAGTGAATTTGTTGAAACTATCAGAGAGTGTGGGCACCATTTGTTGAGCACATCGAAACGGGCCAGGCGTGTCGGAGCACCGAAACCAGAACCCAGCTTTTCACATCATGTTTCAGGAATTACGGAACGGTGGCCACATCTAGGTAGGAATGCCGTAGCAAGTGACTCTGCTTGCCACGGACATGGAGAAAAATGTAAATTGCAACGCAGTAAGTAGGACTGATTTTTTATCGTGGTTTCGTCAATCACTGTTCATTGAAGCTAGGCAATAGTAGAATCGAAGCGTTTACTGCTTTAGCGGAATTATGAAACCACGCCATATCCTTTCGAAGTAACAAAAGTTGCTATAACAAGCAACTGGTAAGTATCATCAAAATAGTTTCCGGTATCCGACGGTAACCTGTGCGACGCAAGATCGCAACAGCTTAACAGCTTCAAGTGCATAGTTGCGTAACTGCTGTCCGCGTCGACGCAATGAGTCGTTCCAGCGCTGATTTCTCCAAGCAGATTATTGACTAGCATCTGTTAAAAATTCCAAATTGACAGTAACAGATCATGCCCTGCGCATTGCTATGACTCTGACATTGAATAATGTTGGCTTCTTTGGGAGTCTAGGACGTGGCATTTACTCGTCTCATCGCAACTCATACAAGTCATGTCCATTTGGCCACACCCCGTGGACAACGCTTCTCCTTGAAACCTCTCTGGAACAGATTTCTTCGTTGCCAGAGCTCCACCTATTGAAACTCACGAAAGTTTTACAAACGCAAGAATGGTTCTGGAAACGGCTTGTCTGCCTATAAAACCTTGCCCAGGTGATCTTTTTATCCAACAACCTCGTCCACACAGAATTTACTGCCTCACAGTCAACCGCACAATCTTGCTCATCCTCTGTCGAAAATGATGTTCAAAATCGCCTCCATTGCCATGATCGCATTGACGGCCGTGTTCTTATCCGCGGGACAAGTCAATGCTGCTGCACTCATTGCAGACAACGCTGGTAAGTACTAAGAATTATAATTACATATCGGAGATTTTACTTACTTTGATTGTCCTAGTCGATGCGTGCAACGGTTCTAACAACTACGGTGTGGGACACTCCTGCGCCTTCCAGCAGTCTCAAGGCTGTAAGTGATCGTCTCTTTCATCCATATACTGTACTCATTTTTTATCATTAGTCTGTGAGACCAACGCGTGTGGAAACTTGATCTGCGTCCCCAATTAATGGGGCGGAAGGCTTCAAGTCGAGTTCGCAAATGATTTTAGGAAGAGAAATCAGATATTTCTTCGTAGTACTTGTTAATCATATTTCCTAAAGTTCAACTAGCCTCTTCTGTTCGCTTTCATTCCTCTCGCGTCTCTGTGAATGACGCCCTCCGTCCCCCGTCGCCAGGCCACTCCCGCCCAGCGACTTTCGGAACGCCTGGTGCCTCATCGCTATCCGGTACCGAGATACGACTGCCTATGACGTCGTAAACGCTTTCTGCAGGCTACAGAAATTCGAGAGGTATCGAGGTATCTCCTCATGCTCGGTCTCGGGAGCGTGAATATACCGCGCAAGGAGTACGTCTGTGAGGCAGTGAGATCGTAGTTAAAGTACAAAGAGATCGAGCGCTCCACAGCCCCAATGTCGACATGCTTCAGGGCGGTATAGTGTCCGATGAGTAAAAGACCGATGATAGTAGCCATGCTACTGGCGACAGTCCTTGAGTATGCTGATGTATCTGGCTACCTAGGTCTCTGTCATATAACCCTTCGGTGATTATTTTCTATAAGAATTCTCAGATTCAATTCCATGATTGAACTGGAAAGACGCACATGATAAAAACACAGCTTTCCATCTGAATATGTATGCTTCGTCCAACCCATGGGCAAAACTTCTTCCTCTCCCCTAGTACGACGATGAGTCAAAATTCTGACAGCCTCGGGAGAGAGTACGCATACGTTTCAGGGGAAATGCGCCTACATGTGTTAAAGTCAATTTGCATAGCAGGTACTGTGAATTTGGCTGGCGTCCATTCGTCTCTAAACACTGCAAAGTTAATCATCATTAAGTGGAGCGAAAGGAAAGCACTGACATGAGCGTCTTAATGTCCTATTCCTAGATGGAAGATATTCTTCGAACTCTATCTCAAATTCAAGGATACCATTTTGCGATTGGACTATGTGCTCGACGGTTGCAGTTCGGGAAGGTTGCATACACCTTGGATACGATGACTTTCTGTCTGCATTGCCGAGCAGTTTCTGAGTCTTTGGAATTGGGCAGCTGACCTAAATGTATGTGATGGCGCCGAACGTAGACCGGGAGATCTCGCACGTTCAGGAAGTGTCGATTTGTGTACTGATTTGACGGGTGTTCCTGCCAGAGTCGAGGGCCGTCTCTGAGCAGTTGGTATAGGTATGGGCGAAGGGCGAGGAGCGGCAGAGGTAGGCATAGGTACAGGTGTAGTAACAGTTGTCTGTTGCTGTGAATTAGGAAAAGGTTACAGGCCTGTCGACTGTCCTTTAGGATTCGCAATGTCTTCTCCGGCAGTGCCAGTTATTTGTCCGCGAATGACGCTCATAATCGCCATCTGCTCGCTCTCCAGGTCTTCTCCCCATTCGATCGGTACTCGTCGTCTCTGCTCTCTTTCCGTCCGGACTTCAGTTTCGAAACTCAGGTTCGCGTAGCCCTTTGATCTGGCGTTCGCTTGCCTGGTACTCGTCCATCGACTTCTTCCTCTGTGCAGGGTCAATATTATCCCCACCGAGGCTAGCAAGGTCATACTCGAGCTTCGCCTTGGCTTGGGACAGCACCGGCATCCTTGAAGGTAACGGAGAGCTTCTCCTTAAGCTCGGTTTCCATTGGTCGTCAGGTTCGTACAGGTCATTCGTAGACATGAAGACGGGTAGGTAGATGAGGATTAGAAGAACGAAGGGATTGGCTGCAGGCGACTGCAAAAACCAGAACTCGGAGAGGAAAACACGTGTAGTGGGCTCACTGTTTTCACGAAACTGGAGATCTATGGTTTTCGCTACGAAGTGACCAAGAAATCGGCACTTAGCATCAACGTCAGCGTGAGGTAATCGCAAACAATCAGAACATAGTACATGGTGTCAGCTAGGCAGATTTTCACTGTGAAATCTATTGCTATTGGAATATCCAGAATCTGTACTGGGGTACCGAGGCATGATCGTGAGCGTGAAGGTCCTGTGTTCTGTCTATCAGACATTTCAAGATATGATCCTGGCTGGAAAGCAGTGCTGACCGTCAGATATGCAAAGATGGATCAAAGGTAAGTTGGTCTTCAGTCGGCCATCACAATTAAATAGTGCTCTTGTTGTGCACTGTGACTGAGGCCTGTATCGTCGGATCACAGACCATTACACCAGACGAAGGGTTCCGATGTAAAGCTAGAACAAAGCTTGATTTCAAGTATCCAGCCAGTGTAAGTGTAACGGCGAAAAGACAACGATCAGAGATAGAGGTCGACCTTGGGATGCAAATTTGAAATATGGCAATTCGATCGTCCTGTCAACAGCACAAATCGAATTTTACCTCAAACCCTCTCAAACCATTTTCATTCCAGTCACGGCTTCACACCAGAGTCAGCACCGCCCAACTGCACATCCTCCAGTCTCCCGCCTTAAGAATAAAATGCCGACTTGCCTTTTCATCCTGAACTGCGGTAAAAACCTCCTCGCTTCGGGAAATCGGGATTTACAGTTACTATCGCCAACGAGCAACGAGTGGCTGGGTTCGTTGAGCTGCATCAGGTATTGAAGTGGTGCTAATAAAGGGTATCAGTCGCAGATATGCATGCATACAACTGGGATGCCTAGACTGGTGACCGTCTGTCTAACCACGCTAGTCGTTGCAAGCAAGAAATCGAGAGTAGACAGACTGGTAAAATTGGATCCGAATTTGGAAGCGCGGGTGGCTGTGTTAAGGTCAGGTGAATATCACGTGTGTACTTCGGACCGACCCAAACCGGTTATTTTCTGTTACATTCTTACCGTTACTGTGCTTAATGCCTCATAGAAAACTCCTCTCAAGCATTTTTAATTCCTAGTATGCCTCCTGATTATATCTTGTCACTTTTTCTACGCCCGAGACCCATATTTTGGCCTACAAGTGTCTGTCTGAGATATGGGTCGGTATTTTGGATCATTTGACAAGGATAAAAGGGTGTAACAAATAATTGGCAGCTCGTTGCAACTTTAGAGGCATTTGCCATGGTTCCGTAATAGCAGTACAAGCAATATTCAATCTGTAAACCGTAATGCTCGACGAACGCGTCCCGGCACATGATACAGCATGATACTCACCTGACCTTAACACAGCCACCCGCGCTTCCCGCCAAATTCGGATCCAATTTTACCAGTCTCTCTCATCTCACTTTCTCGCTTGCGACGTCAAGTGGTGAGAGAGACGGTTACGAGTCTATGGGATGCCCTTGATAATTCACGCGCATGGACGCCAACTCACTCCAACTCGCACCATCACAATGTCAAAGGACCTCTTCGTCTACCTCAAACCGCTCCCAACCCGTGCCCAGCTCGGCCGACCCGATTATCCATTATCGTATCGCTATGCCACAACAAACTCGTACTGTTCTATACCAAAGGCGATTGCTCTTAGCTTCATCGCTTAATTCCTTCCCGCCGCACCCCCTGTTTCTCATCCAGCCGCAGTTCCGACCCAAGTCTTGCTCTCCTTTGGTCGCCATCAGCACGGCCAAGACATGGCTGGGATAGGCTCGAGCATGTCCTGCAATAGAGATAGATGACCGTGGAAGTGGAACCGTCGACGGGCCTTCTCCTTCGACTCGAAACCGCCATGTCAGGACACATACTCTAGAAGTCCAAAAGGCCACGCCCTCCGCTCCTCAGAATGGTTCGCAACTTGCAAGAACATCACTCAGATTCGTGCAGTCCACAAACCCACTACCAATCCACTTTCAAACAGCTGGTGTTGTAGGAGAGTGCGATGAGCCAAACACGCCTGGATGGGAGCTCCACTACAGGGCGAGCCACTGATTGATACGAACAAGATCAGCACTTTGACGGGGAGTTCATGCAGAGATCGTTGTGGGTAACCTGCAGTCGGGTTTCTCTCTGAGAATAGTGAGTACTCCCTTTTTTCTCATCTCTGTGGACCCTAATTTCTATGTAGCAGGCAGATGGGGGTAACGAGGCCACGACATATGACTATCTAGACGTGCTTTTCGGAGAAGGGACCACAGCGCGAAGAGCTGGAGTTTGCGTTTTAGAGACGATCGATGAAGGATCTGCCAGGTAGCTTAACAGTGGTTAGTATCGCGTTTATGTTTTGTCTGTGTGGTCGTGCAATTCTAATGTGCTTAATAGGTACTGGGAAAAATTAATCATAGCTGGCAGGAAATTCGTACGAGGAGCTGGCTGCCGTTCCGCTACCTACACAATCAATGTGACATCCAGAAGGTTTCTCCATGTCAATGCTGAGTGTTATGCGAGTCTCCGTTTAAGATGCCGGGCTTCACTTCCGGATCGTCGGAGACGTTCAACTCGCACACAGGCGGCACACAGATGTCGCATTTCTGATGTCCCGCTGGGCTTACTTGCCTAATGTGTTTATGATCGAAGCTTGCCGGAGCGTGCTTGACGTGGCCCATACAAAGCAGATTCTCGAAAGTGTATCTCGCTCTCGATTGAAACTCAACGAGAGTAGCCGATATCGTACCGTATTGACGGTTTACGTTGGACAGTACAGTATTCAGGCGGGATGCCAGCGCCTTGTGACTTTGCTACGAGGTCCATCGCTACTACTAGGCAACCAAGGTCCGCATAGCTTCGTTGCCATCATGTTCAACTTTTCCCACTGAATGGACGAGTGCTATTGCTGATAGACCAGGGTATCGGACATCGGGCAGTGATAACACTCCTCGGACGTTCGCTTGCCTGAAGAATTGAATCGAAGACACTTGGCAGTACCGCAAGACTACTCTTTGCAGCAGGCACACGCTTGTTCCATTCTTTGGAAAGCCACTGTTCTTTGGCAGCCTCAGACTGGAGGCGGTACATCTTCTCTGCGGAAGAAGAAGACATCAAATGTCGTGACATTTCAATCGAAAGAACGGGGAATTCGGAATAAAAAAAGTCGGAACGAAGGAAACGATGTGTCGTTAGGATCGAACAATAAGCTGTTTTAGGTACGTGAGAGATGCACTAAATACGTTCTGACCAATACAAAGATCTTAATTGCCTCTCAGATCTCAGGCCCAGGTATGACATTTTTAGAACGAACTCACCGACGCTTCGGAAATGGTTAAGGTCCAAAAATACTTGGTAAAGAGTACTATTTAGCGGCAATCCCGCCCTGCTTATCCTCATGGAGGTTTATACTGCATTTTGACTCCCTCGAAGGCATACTTGCCACCGTAGACCAGCTCCAGTCAAGGTGCCCAAGAATAAACAACGGCGATAAAGACGCGCACATTTAATTAAGAATGATTCATTGTCTGACGGCAGACTGTCCTTCCCTCCGATCAATAGATCTGTATCGTCGTCGTGGCGATCGCCTTAATTACGGCAGCTCACCACGTTAGGATCCGAATCCCCATGAATGCTCATGGTGGGCATAGTGTCGTGGACAAGCTCTAATCAACGCGTCCGAGAACGAACAACGGCCATAACTTTATGTACGAATCTACTATACCGGACCCACCTGGACAAAAATACTTGACTTTTGATATGACCAGACTAAATAAGAATTTGATTACCCACTTGTCTCCTGTGGCCTTTGCGAGATGACTTTTGGCCTGATATTGCCTCCGGTAAGATGAACTTGACCTCCGGGAAACTGGACTTGATGCCGGAAAAATGGAATGGACCTCCGGACAGATGGACTGGACACCCGGAAAGATGGATTTAACCTCCGTAAAGATGGACTTGACCTCCAGGAAGATAGACTTGACCCGGAAAGATGACCCAGCTCTGAATAGCCCTCTGGGAAGCTAGACTTGATGCCGGAAAGATGGATTTTGACCTCCGGAAAGATGGACTTGATGTCTGGGGGGATGGACTTGGGATCCAGGAGGATAGACTTGGCCTCCAAAGAGATAACTTTGCAGTCTGAAAGAAACAATAGTCACTCGAAGATGAAACCCTTCCAGCACCATAGTCATCTGACCTGAATCATCAAAAATGATGTCAGCAGTCACATGACTGTCTCATACAGCAGGCCAGCATGCTGCACCTATCTGCCTCTTTAGCCTTACTCCAGCCCTCATGTCAGGACCCAATCCTTTGCTTAATATCCGTGCTGCATACCAAGAGCTAGGCCAGACTGTCACAACTGCTCTGCAGACTCAAGCTGGAAATGCACATAATCTTCATCGTCTAGCACAAGATTGCATGTGATTTCTTCAGAGAGCTAATCAGGTCAAGTTTCTTAAGTCATAGATATCCATACTGTGACTGACTTGTTGTCTGCATGTAGCATGCACATAATATTCCTGAAGAAGAACTAAATATTATTCGAGATAGTGTCGCATCTATGGTGGCTTGTCTAGACGATGCTACACATTTGACCACAGATCCACCTGATCAGGCATTCCCTTCTGCCACCCAGCAGTATGAGTACACTGGTCACCCAGGAAGACCCAGAAAAGTTGTGGATCCCCAACTTCTTGCTATCACCTTCAATCAATGTGGTCTCACTGCATTGGCAGAATATTTTGACTGTTGTGCTAGAACTGTACGATGGCGTGCTCTTGACTATGGCCTTGCTCAGCCAGGGGAAGCTGTCTTCTTTGAATATGAATCCGAGGAGGGTACTACCATCAGGATATATAATCACTCATCCACCGGAGCAGTTTCCGATATTTCTAATGATGATCTCGATGACATCGTCTACAAAGTTATTGAATCTTTTCCATCATTTGGTCAGCAGATGGTTTATGGACATTTGAAGTTCATGGGACTTCATGTACTGTGTTCTTGTGTCAAAGCTTCCTACAATTGAATCCAAGGAGCTCCCACTCAGGGATTTGGAGTCCGCAGAGTCCTAAGGCAAGTGTACACCGTTCCAGGTCTAAACTCATTATGGCATAATGATGGCCAGCATGGTATGTTCTTAAATATCTGACAATGTACCACATGTAAATTATCATGTTGACAGGTCTGATCAAATACAAGATCATCATTCATGCTTTCATAGATGGCTATTCTCGGTTTGTTACTGGAATCAAAGCCAGTAATAATAATCATGCTATCACAGTCTTGGCGCTCTTTCTAGAGGCTATAGAAGCGCATGGATGCCCAAGCCATGGCCGAGGAGACCACGGTACTGAGAATCTTCTGCTTGCTGAGTTTATGGAGGAAGTCAGAGGGCTCAATAGAGGATCATATATATGGGGAAAGTCAGTAATCTTCAAGCGAAGAAAATTAGAATATTGATTTTTTTTTTTACAGAAGTGTTCACAATATTCGAATCGAACGACTCTGGCGTGATGTGACCTTGGGTTTTGGGGGCAAGTGGAAAGGCTTTTTTGCCAAGCTAGAGCAGTATGATGGTCTCAATCCCCAGATAGATGCTCATATCTGGCTCCTTCATCATCTATTTCTCAATGCTATAAATGATGATGCGTTGGCTTGGGCAGAGTCTTGGAACCATCACCCGCTGATATGCCGTCTACGCATTCACACCTAGATTTTGCGATTTTGTAACAATACAATTGCATATCTATCCTGTACTAGTGATAATAAAAAGGACTATAGCTGAGGCTTCGAGCTGATAGTTACAGCAGTATGCGACTAGTGAAGCCAGGACCTAGATGCGATACCACTAGTGGATCAAATCTACCAGCCGGCCATACTAGTGACTTGAATACTAGCCAGACTAATTAATATAAGACCACTAGTGGACGAGTAACGCGACTAGCACACCAAACAAGAAGCAGAATACACAGATCTCGTGAAGTTCAGTCACTAGCAGACCGATCGGGGCAGAAATGCCTAAGTCAGGTTAACTAGTCACGCAGCAATCTCGAAGCAGGACTTAGAAATGAATTAGCAATGGATTAACATTACACCCAGATCCGACTAGTGTGATCAGATCTATTACGATCGGTACTAGTATAGCCCGGCTGCGCTTTCGATCACAGCCGACTACGGTTGTGAGCACAAGGCTGTGGCTAGTCGTTCATCTCCGGCGCTAGTGGCGCGTTGCTGAGTCAAGAACGCGAGATTAAACCGCTAGCTGAGCTCCGTGGCTCACTAGTTGTCCGATAGTAATTTCTAGACCGACTATTGCGTGTTTATGCGCGATATTTCGGGCCTAGCCAAGAAATCCATACCGATAATACCCCACTAGTGTAGCTGTTTGCGTTGCTTTGTACCTTTCTTTACAGTATATAAGTAGTAGAATAGCCACTCGCATGGGGAGGCGACGCCATCCCTGTGATTGAGACCTGCTAGTCAGTATCTAATGCCCCAATTAAAGGCTTTTGTGCTTAACCTCGAATGAAGCAACTACTAGTCGCTAAGTTACCTATAGTATTGAGTGAATTGAAGTCCCTTTGAGTCTACTATTGTGTCCTGCAAAGGCCAAGAGTGCTCCGAAGCTAGTTCTTGCAGTTTCTTGAAGTTAAAGTATTATTCTTAGGCCAAGAGTGCCACCAGTAAGCTAGAGTGTGAACTAGTCAAGTGTTATCACTTGTAAGGAGCAGTTTCTAGGCCAAGAGTGCCACTAGTAAGCCAAGAGTGCGAACTAGTCAAGTGTTGATCACTTGTAGGAAGTATTACAGGGCCAAGAGAGCCAATAGTCCGAACAGTCGGAGTCCCAGCGAGCACAGTAGCTCAAAACCAAGTCACATTCATTCAATTGTGTCTTACCCACCCCATTAGTGTGAGTAGTATGCTTGTAAAACTCACTAGTAACGAATAAAACGTCTTTTGAACAACCTACCTTGATTATCGAGTCTGCAGAGTGCTTCTATCGTACTCGAAACACCGGAATTCAATACATTGGTGATAGTGTAGAGTGTAGAGAGATTTAGTGTTGGTTGGAGCTCATTTCTGCCCACTAGTCTTTTGCCATTCACCGTTACCGAGCACATCACCGCTCACTGTCCGGCATCAAACTACACGTAGTCCGACCGACTTTTTTATATTTGGGATGATGGAAAAAGGTATACGTGGCCTGGATGACATTATGAATGCAGGTAAATCTATCACTTATCACTCTTTGAAAACACACATTAATGCAGTAAATCAATTTAGGTGTAGACGATGATACTGATCCACTTAGCCAGGAAGATCTAGACTCATTTGGAATTGATTGGGAGGCTTACAATCATCAGGCTATATGTTCACACCATGACGAAAACAATGCAAGAGATAGTGATGATGCCTTTGATCCTTTTGCTACACATAGGCCTGAGCATTATTCTCATGTTGAGGTCGAATCTGTAGTGTGTCCTCTGACTGATGAACAGGTGGCACAACTGGATTTCAGATTGTCACAGCTGGATTACTATACCAATCGTGATATGGATAGTCGTAGAATGGTTTGGATTTCAGCCTTTCAAATATGCAACGAACTACTTAATAATATTAATTAGATATTTATTTATTTTGAATAACTGTATTTGGCAATTCAATGCATCTCTCTAGGTCACCTTTCAGCTCCCACCACATTACATTCTTTGAACTGCAAATGTGCTCTTGTCTCTCTTTATTTTGACTCCTTATCACACTCTCTCATCCAAAAGCATAATTCTCAATGGCCCCTTGTATTATCTGTGAATATGTATTATACATCGAAAATCCTGTGTGTTTTCTCTTGCAGTACATGTTTATCTGCAGTGCTGATATTATTTCCAGGCTGAATCGCATTGCTGGTGCTTACATGAGGAAGCATCTCACATGGATCACCAAATACCACATCATGTTAATCCACTTGCTAAAGGAGGCATCCCTGGGCGATGTGCTGGTTTTTTTGCTGTCAGTACCATTGCATTATTGGACCTGGGGCAATGGCTTATGATCTATATTTAGCCTGCTGATTACACTCCCATGACTCTTTGTTCAAGACCCGGCTGCAATCAATCATGGCTCGCTCATGAGTCGTTATGTG